>CM038721.1:17863985-18181485 GCA_021613375.1 Megaleporinus macrocephalus | reverse complement strand
AATACATTATGCTTTAAAGTTGTGCTGCAGCCCGTGGCTTTTTTAAAAACTTACTTAAGCTTACTTAAAAATAAATAAGTAACATGATAAACAAAACCTAAAATTTGCTTCCTGTCGCCCTAAATTAAGCAGTAAGAGAAGTTGAGAGGTTTTTCCATGATGACAGACAATTTTGCCTAAAATATTCACAAAAGTTTATTATTAAGAGGGTTTTAGTTCTCATTGTTTCTATGCACACAAAAACTGATTGTCAGCATGTCCATTATAGAATATCCATGAAATTGTGACACAAACATCTCACTGAGGAAGAGAAGAGGGTGATGATCCTAAACACACCTCAAAATTCACATCGGACTACCTCAGCGGGCACAATTTGAAGGTTTTGCTTTGGTCCTCAGAGCCAAAAATCTTCGTAGATCTGTGGACAAACCTCAGAGGACCTGTGCACGACCTCAAAGAATCTAGTGGAACTGGAAACCATTTGCAAGGAAGAATTGATCTCCCAAACAAGACTTTACAAGCTGTAATACTCACTACAGGGGGAGTTAATAAGCACAATAAGCACTGTCCATGAACCTTTGCTGTTTTTTCTTGAAATAAATAGTGTGTGTGTGTGTGTGTGTGTGTGTGTGTGTGTGTGTGTGTGTGTGTGTGTGTGTGTGTGTGTATGTGTGTGTGTGTGTGTGTGTGTGTGTGTTAGTGTTTGTTTTATGTTTTCAATTGTTTTCTCCAGTATGATAAGTACAGCTAATGTATACAATGTGCAGAAGTGTGTTCTTTGCAGAGGAAGCAAACATGTTTTTCTACAGATCAACAAAACAAATGTATTTATGTATAGATAGTTAGATACATTACATTTTCAGCTTTGACATTCAAATTGCTATATAAGATAAGAATACTGAGCAGAGGTTTAAACAGGGATAATATAAATACTCTGGTTCTTGTAGAAATGGGTGCTAATGGTGTGCCTGTTGTTCCTGCAGGGTGCTGCCTTTGGGAATGGTGTGGACCTCTCTGTAATAAATGAAGCAAGGAGCCTGGTGGCCGAGCTGCTTATGGACTCCTCTCTCTCCCCACATGTTCTCTCCTCGCTGCGTAGCGTCAGCAGCCTGATGGGTGCCTTCTCGGGCTCCTGCCGGCCCCGCGTTAACCCCTTTACCCCATTTCCGGGCTTTTATCCCTGCGCTGAGATGGAGGACCCCTCCGACAGGGGCGAGAGGAAACCCCCGAAGGTGGGAGAGCAAGCTATGAAAAGTACAGTTTGAGCCCACCAGATTCATTACTTGTATTAAACACATTATGAGCTTAAATATAATAATGTGTAGGTTCAGTATTAATGTGGTCATTACCAGTTCATATAAATATGAACATATAAATGTTCATTTAGAATAAAGTAAATACTTTTACTTTAAATTATTTGTTGTTTTCTCTATCCTTCAAACATAAGATGTCTACCCAGTCACAACCCAGTTTCAAATGATGAAAATCTCTTATTTGCTGTTTAACCTCTTTGCATATGTTATGCTGGAGTTCTGTTTTTAAGTTTAAGAATTAAACAAACACTCAAACATCCCTGACTTAGTTCAGCTATACAGGGCCACCTTAGCGTGTTTTTCTGCTGCATGTCTTAATGTATGTTTCTGCTTATTTGCGATATAATGGTGTAAATATTTTGACAAAACTACCAACAGGTGAATCTGAGGTTGTATTATCACTCACTAGTAACATGGATATCAAGATACCTGTCCATCTTCAGCTTGCATTGTGCTGACTGTTACTGTTACTAATGTAATACTCAAGTTACTCAATTTATCTAAGCTGGTCAGCTACATTTGGACAGTGGACAGTGATCAACGAGTGGACACAGCCTTTAAAAACTCCAGCAGCACAACTGTGTCTGATCCACTTGTACCAGCACAACACACTCTTAACACCACCACCACCACATCAGTTATCTGCTCTGTAGTGAGCCTTTGGAGGTTCTGATCAATGAACAGTGTAAAAGGGCGCTAACAAAGTGTGTGTGTGTGTGTGTGTGTGGGTGTGTGTGTATATCATCATTTTTGTTTAAACCTAGTCAGCTTTGGATCATATGTTGTGATATGGAAGAGAAATATTGTTATATTCTAGTATGTTTGCCTTTCTTGTTTTACCTATTTTGACCACTGTGATGATCTCAAATGGACTTTGTTTATCATGGCTGAGAAACTCCAGCAAGCAAAGAACGGATATTTCGGAGCGCACCTCAATTTACGTAACTCATTAATGTTTCTTCCTCTTAGGGCTTGAGCAGCAGGAACAGTCTGCCTACTCCTCAGCTGAGACGGAGCTCCGCCTCCTCCTCCCTGCCTCCTCTGGAGACGCTCTCTTCCCCTCGCTGGGAGCGCAGTAACGGAAAGAGGCCTCACACTGAGCTCAGCGGTGGCAGGTCAGCCTCTCGAACTTGGCCCAGGAGATCATAACACACGCCACACGTGGAGCAGTGACACAAAACCAGTGCCACTTTTGTACCCGTTAAGGAAGGCTTGAGGGACCGGGCCCTGTAGTGCCTTCTCCTTACAGTCTCAGCTGCACAGCAGGACGTCACAACCTCTATTTTTGACTAACATTGGGGCATAATGATATAAAGCCCAGCTTAAATTGTATTTCATTTAAAAGTGGTTCAATAAAAAGCTATTCAGTGATGTACCTGAGACAAGGTGATTGTAGTGTAGTTTTATACATATTCAGTTTAACGCTTATTTTTGTCACTGATATCAACAACTGTTTCTACTCTCCCGTCCCACTACTTTCATTGTTTTTGTATACCCTCTTGTTTTAAGACTGAATTTGAAATTTAAACAGACTAGAGACCCCTAAGCTTTCATGGATTTGTTCTTCCTGCTGTTCCACTGTTAGTCCTCACGGTGGCAGTGTTGAACTGATATTAGCTATTGATCAGTTTTAGTGACTTGTTCATATTGTTTTATGAGCAGTGTTATATCAGACTGCTTTGTAGTTGCACAAGTGAATTGCGCACATTAGTTGTAACCCTGTAAATGTCATCTGTCTCATTTACGCTGCAGTGTTTCCAACAGTCAGGGGTCTTTCTCCAATGGTCCCAACAGCAACCTGCTGACGATTCCCAAACAGAGATCATCCTCAGTAACACTGTCTTATGGTCATACCATCCCCAGAAGACCAGGTCAGGATTTTTATTTTTATTTTTCCTATTAGGCTAGCGAAGAATATTGATTATAATATTGATATGTATCCACCCCAGCCTGCTTTGTTATTGTATTTATTGTGATATTAGTCACACATGGTTCTAAGAACATAGATACTTGTAGCTCAGATGCATTTCAATGTAATTTTATGAATGGAAGCACCTCTACACCAATCAGCCAACTCTCAACTATTTCTGGACTCCTTATCCATTTGATCAGCTCCACTTTCCATATAGGAGCACTTTGCAGTTCTGCAGTTACGGAGTAGTCCATCGGTTTCTCTGCACACTTTGCATACTTTTACCCTGTTCTTCCACCGGTTCAGATTTCTCTGATATTGAAATAACTTCTCATTTCTTCTCAGGCGCATCTCCAAGCCTGAGTCCTGTCAGTTCACCGAGCCATAGTCCGCCCGGAGTTCCTGGCTCCACACTGGTTACCCGCTCTCCAGTGGAGTTCCCCGACACGGCCGACTTCCTCACCAAGCCCAGCGTCAACCTGCACAAGCCGCTGGGCTACACGCTCAGCTCGCCAGACTTCCAGCAGTACCGCAGCCCGACCTCAACTCTGCTGTGCACCAGGTGCAAGCTAACTGCCCCTTACAATCTCCCCACCCTCTACGAGGGGCATAACCTTTTAACCTCATGGTTTGATTTTTACGGTTTGAATTCACTGAGAAGTGCATGAAATCTCAAATCTCAGCACAATGTTATTTTGGTACAATTCAAAATGATTTCTTATGCGCGTGTGATTGGAGGACTTTCAGAGCACTGGAATGCAGGCACCAAGGAAGACTTATATGTCATAAGAAATCTTAACATTGTGGATCTTTAAGAGCTGATTGACAGCTGTGATTGACAGTTGCTCTGTTTGTGACAGTTGTGGACGGCAGATGCTGAAGGGCGGGTCCAGCATGGAAGCGGGCGAGAGTCACCCGCCGTCAGCTGCTGATATGCAAAGGCGACGCTCAGGTTGGCAGTGACCACATTGCTGTTATGTCTCATCAGCCTCTTATTTCCCAAGCAAACACAGGATCAGCTTTTAAACTAATATTTCAAGTTCACTCCTGTTAGAAGACAAGCATTAATGTATAGTTGTAAGACAAATATTGACTGTCTGGAGGCCAGTCGGTAATGGACATGGCCCCTATGAACAACACTACATCAGTGAGATTTTTCTATCCTATTTATAAAGATTTATTAATGAAAATATTTGCAGAGATTTTATGTTTGTGTGTGGATCTCCTCCAGCCCCCCAAGACACAGCACAGTAACAGTTCATGGTCATTATTTAACTAACATGTGGTATTTTATGTCTGTGGGCCACTTAGAACATAGGTAACATCTGCAGTATGTTTCTGAAGCAAACTGATGTGAGAATCAGCGCTTTTATACTGGTTTGATTGGTAAAATTCTAGTTTAATTGTCTTTTGATAGCTAATGAATAAATAATAAAGTTGGCTTTACTTAGAGTTTTGTTTTGTCTGCTGTGGTTCACTCGTTATAGGTCTAGATCCATAGTTTATGTAAAACTGCCTAATGACTACAGATTTAAAAAAGGGCTAAGTAGATATATGACAGGTTCTGGTAACATCAACCTGCAGTTCTGTTAGTGACTACATTAGATGACCGGAGCATTTGTCTTTCTTCAGCTGAGGGGACAGAGTATGGTGGGGACGGCCTGATCAGGGAGGAGAGCGTGGAAGCAGAGGCTCAGGGAGAAAGCCATGCGGCTGCTGAAAAGGTCAGAGAACGAGGGCAGCCTGAGGAAGACGTGGAGGAGGAGGAGGAGGAAAGCTCCAGCGTGAAACAGACCCTGTCTGAGCCAGAGGTACAACAACCACAGTGGAGTTTTACACGTCTTTGTCAAATGTTAACATTTTAGCCCTGCTCTAAAATCATATATCGCATCACATGTAGCAGCACAGTGGTGTAGTGGTTAGCACTTTCGCCTCAAAGCAAGATGCCCAGGTTGGATTCCCGGTCTGGGCTGTTCTGTGTGGGGTGTGCATGTTCTCCCCGTGCTTGAGTAGCTTCTTCCAGGTACTACGGTTTCCTCCCACAGTCCAAACACATGCATGTTAGGTTGATCGGTCACTCTAAATTGCCCGTATGTGTGAGTGTGTGTTGGCCATGCAATGGACTGGAGACCTGTCCATGGTGTACCCTGCCTTTGCCCGATGATGCTGGGATTGGCTCTAGCCTCCCAGTGACCCAGACTAGCGGGGTAAAGTGGAAGATAATGGATGGATGGATGGATGGATGGATGTAGGTTTACCTGAGGACCAAAAGACCTGTTTTGCTACAGCAGTGAATCTGAGATATGTTTTTCACTCAGTTCTAAAAAAAAAAAAAACTGTCCATACCGGCAAAGACAGTAAAAAAGGACAGACAATATTTTTAAGAATCACCCTGGTGCCATGATGTGCCTTGTCTGTCCACTCACATTTACTGGCTTCACCCTTTTATTTTCACACACAAAATAAACCATCTATACTTGGAGGCCAGCTTATGAATGCCAAATGCACTGACCTGCACAATATTTCTGTCCTTCACAATGTCCACCATGTCCAGTAGTGACAAACTCTTGCACCGTCTTACTTGGGAGACTGGCAAACTTTTCACTTTTGATGCCAACCATCAGTAATCAGTCTACAGAAGCTTTTTTTTTTTTTTTGGACATGTTTACATATATGTGCCATCTGAGCAGAAAAATACAGATATCTCTGACCTGCTACACTTTTCATCAGGTTGACGTGGGGCATCCAAGATTGTCACATTTCACTGCCGGTGTCTCATCCCCGAAATCATCTTGCAGGACCAGATGTAGTCTCATAACAAGAATGCATGTCTGAGGACTATTATTGTTACAATTGGTACATTGTGGCAGAATTCTCTGCTAATAAGGTCACACCCCCTTTAATTTGATCTAGATGGCCATTATTTAACATCCAGAGTAACAAAGGCTGCCTGGCAACTTCACACGAGAAAGCCTAGTGACAGCCGTGAGACATTCTGGGCTAAATGTTTGAAAAATTTTAAACCATGTTGTTCTTTAATAAATCTACGTTCCCACCAACTTTTAGCCCAGAATTTCTTACGGTTGTCACCACCGAGATCACATCTGGTCTTGCCAGACTAACCCCTCAGCTCTTTTTCTCTCCAATGATGTTTCTTTCAGTACCTTCCTCTGGAGTTGATGGTCAAAATCTCAAAGCTTAGAACTTGTTTCATGTTATTGTCCTACTTAAAATGTCTTGAATCTTCATTCTAGAATATATCTAATTGTCAGACTTGCAGCTTTGCTTTCTACTCATCCTTTAAAAGCACAAAGATGTTTATTGATAGAAAAGTTCTTTATTGAGGTAGCAATGCTAAACTTCGGGGGTGTGGCCGTGAGGTGCTTTGAAGACATAGCCATGCCCCCATTAGGCTATAGCAAAAAAAAAAAAGAACTCTCAAAGATGATTGATTGTTAATTTTGGAGGGAAATGAATCAAGACAATTTGAAAGCTTGATTGGTTCGTTTGAATGCACAGATGGTTATGGAAACTGTATGTTAGACACGGTTCATCACGATTTTGTACCTTGTGCTAGAACAATTACATGTAGGCAGCAACTGATCTTTCATTCCTGATGTTTCGACATATCTTTTCTTCCATTTGTCTTAGTTTACAGCAGTCGTCTCACTCCATTGTCATAAAGAATAATTCTCTATGCATGACCTGGAGTGCCCTCTTTTAGATTCGGCACATTCTGTGCAGTCTTTATTGGCCAATCTGGTCTTTGTTAAAGCACCCAGCTGTTGAACAGGCAGACTCAAACTCTGACATGGTAATTAAGCAGTTTTACTTTGGAAAGGATAGCAGCCTCGCGGTCGCTGTCAGGGTTCTCATGCTTTCGTGTTGTAATGTTCAAGCCAGATTTATAGCAGTGAGTTCTCTGAGCAAGCACGCGGCTGATGGAGTGGCCTGAGGGAGAGTGGTGGGGGTCTAGGCCATATGAGGCCGTGTGTGAGCTGGATGCATGATGGTTGAGGTTACTCTGTCGCTGCTGATCTAAGATCTGCTGAGTGATGTGCTCTATAATGATTCAGCTGGGAATTTGGGGAAGAGAGACTGATTCTAGATCCCGCAAAATCACCATCTGTTGCTTGTTTTGCAGGGCGAGCAGGAGTTTAAGTTGGACCCCCTGTTGGAGGACCATGAGGCCTTGATGGAGAAGCTCAATAGCTGGAACTTCCAGATATTTGATCTAATGGACAGAACAGGAGGGAAGACGGGGAGAATCCTCAGCTATGTTAGTACACCGAGAACTTATGGCTTGATTTTCTTGAACCCTCTCCGACGATCCTGAGCTATAAGACATTGTAAAAACAGGTTTTTGAGCTAATCTGCGTCCAACAAAGTAATAGTTGCTTGCTTTCTGATTTTTCTTTCACTTAATTGCGGTTCCTAAGATGAATTCGTGTCAAGACATGTCTAGTGGTTCTTCTAGCAGCTTTAGTTTAATTGCAGTACATTATCCCGCTCACAGTACATGATTGGCACATTGTATTATTTTATGAGCCTCAATGGTGGTGATCCTTTACTGCGCTCTTGTGTTTAGTCTGTAATAGTCACTACTCATCAGGGACTTCACGCCTCAGTGAAGGCCTGTTGTGTCTGTCTTAATGAAGTTTTGTTTGTTTGGCTGTCTCTCAGGTGGCGTACACTTTGTTCCAGGACACGGGTCTGTTTGAAATCTTCAAAATCCCTGTCCGGGAATTCATGACGTACTTCTGCGCTCTAGAGAACGGCTATCGTGATATTCCCTGTGAGAGTTAAATTAACATTGTCAAAAGTAAAACTTTGAAATGGCATGCATCACAGCATCCGCTTAGTAGCACCATCAGTGAGAATCTGTGTAATTGAGAAGCATATACACAATGAAGCGTATTAGACAGCACACACCGCTGTCTGTGCAGAAGTCAGGGACTCACTGTGAATGTATTTCCTCCTTAGATCATAATCGCGTTCATGCCACAGACGTCCTCCATGCGGTGTGGTACCTGACCACAAGGCCCATCCCAGGCTTTCAGCAGATCCACAACGAGCATGTGACAGGAAGTGACACAGGTACCCAGAAACTCGCAGCCGAAGCTACTCCAGCCAGATGTGCTGCAGTGACAAAATGCAATTTAATTTAATATTAATTGTTATTAATCTTGTTTTTTTATTGTCACACAGGGCTGTGAAGTGCAGTTTTTTATCTGTAGTGGTGGTTCATTATATCACATGTACCTCTGATTCGTCATAAGTAAATCAAACTGCCTGGTCCGTGGGCTTGTAGTCAGGAGTGGCTGACGTCCGATAAGAGCCTGCATTGTGATTGAGATTAGAGGCTGCTGCTGCCGCCGTTGCTGGCTCAGCATGTTCCGGACTTATTTTAAGGCTGCTGATGGCCCGTTTAATTTCTCAAATGGAGTGCAGTCTGAGTCACTCGGCTGCTGTAGGCGCTCGACATGGGAGAGCAGAAGGTGCTCACGCTTTAGAGGTGTTGAATCGCACAGGAAACCAGTGACTTCACTTGCTGGCACGCAGTTCTGCGGTGCAGATGATGCCCAGATGGGCATTTGAGGTATTCTAGTGGAATATAAACTAGTATGCTGTTTCAAGCCAACTCACCTAGAGCCAGTCTGGTCATGTCAGGATTTCCTTAAAAATATTTAAACAAAAAGCTTACGCCAGTTGAATTTTTCACGTTTGCTCCATTAGGTTTTGGGAGTACTGTGTAAATTTTTATTTAAAAAAATGTGATATTGTCTCATTAGTAAAGTATATCCTACAACAAGTTAATCTTTATTTAAGCAACTGATTTAAAGGGAAAGATTGTTGTTAGTGTTGCATTGGAAGAGTTAGAGTGGCCTTTAATGCAGTTTAGAATAAAAACCCTTCATATATACCTAGTTAATGTTTCAGCTCAGCTCAGTCATTCTGTAAGGTGTTAAGCCCATATGTAGGATGTGACTCAGAAGCCCCTGTTAGAAGAATGACAATCAGAAGTACATTATATAGACAAAAGTATTCACTCACCCATGTAAACCATTGAATTCAGGTGTTCCATTCACTTCCACACACTTCTACATGCTTCTACACACATTTACTGAAAGAATGGGTCGCTCTTAGGAGCTCAGTGAATTCCAGTGTGGTACCGTGATAGGATGCCACCTGTACAACAATACAATTTCCTCACTACTAAATATTCCACAGTCAACTGTCAGTGGTTTTAGAACAAAGTGGACGTGATTTGGAACATCAGCAACTCAGTCACGAAATTGTAGCCACGTAAAATGACTGAGCGGAGTCAGTGGATGCTGAGAAGCATAGTATACAGAGGTCACCAACTTTCTGCAAAGTCAGTTGCTATAGCCCTCCAGACTTCATGTGGCCTTCAGATCAAAACAGCGTGTTTCAGCTTCATGGAATGGGTTTCCATGGCCAAGCAGCTGCATCCAAGCTACACGTCACCAAGTGCGATGCACATTGTCAGATGCAGTGGTGTAAAGCATGCCGGCACTGGACACTAGAGCAGTGGGGACGTGTTGTTTGGAGTGATTAATCACGCTTCTCCATCTACCAGTCCGATGAACGAGTCTGGCGGTTGTGCCGAGTGTAAAGTTTGGTGCAGGGGGGATTATGGTGTGGGTTGGCTCTGCCCCTTGGTTCCATTGAAAGGAACCAAGAGATTTTGGAAGATTTCATGCTCCCAACTTTCTGGTAACAGTTTGGGGACGGCCCCTTTCTGTTCCAACATGAGCGAGTTTGGTGAGGAAGAATTTGACTGGCTTGCACAGAGTCCTGACCTCAACCCGATTAGAACATCTTTGTGATTATTTGGAGCGGAGACTGTGAGACAGGTCTTCTCGTCCAACATTAGTGACTGACCTCATTAATGGTTCTGGACGAACAGTCGAAAATTCCCATAAACACACTCCTAAACCATGTGGAAAGACTTCCCAGAGAAGATGAAGCCATTATAGCTGCAAAGGGTGGGCTGACATCATATTAAACCCTGTGAATTAAGAATTGTCACTCTAGTTCATGTTTGTATGAAGGCAGCTGAGCGAATACTTTTGGCTATGTAGTGTATTTGGTGCACAGCTGTAATTTTGGAGGGGTGTTTGTGTTTAATCGAGGCCTTACCTGTTTTCTGTTGTGCTCTCTAGGTTATGTCAGTGTGCAGTTATGTAGCATTATCCATGACACTGAACTTGTCAATCACTCAATAAATAAATGAAACTTTTTTTAAAGTAAGGCTTTGTTTAAAGAGGTTTCCTTTTCTCTTGTCCTCAGATTCAGACAGCGGCATCTCCCCAGGCAGAGTGTCCTATGCCTCGTCCAAAAGCTGCTCGATCTCAGACAACAGTTATGGTTGCTTGGCCTGGAATGTTCCTGCCCTAGAGCTCATGGCACTATATGTAGCAGCTGCTATGCATGACTATGATCATCCTGGTCGCACAAACGCCTTTCTCGTAGCCACTAACGCCCCTCAGGTACCTGCCAGAAGATATTTGTTGATTTCTTGGTTGTGATTTTTTTAAGATTTTCTTTCTAAATAGTTTTTTTAACACTGAAAAAATTATACAAAGAGAAACTTTGTTCTCAACTTATTTATCTTAACAACCTCAGAATCTCACTCTCCCACCTCTTTCTGATAGGCGGTGCTATACAACGATCGTTCAGTTCTGGAGAACCACCATGCTGCCGCTGCATGGAGCCTTTTCTTGTCACAGCCAGAGTTCAACTTTCTGTCCAACTTGGACCACGTTGAGTTCAAGCGTTTCCGCTTTCTTGTTATCGAGGCCATCCTTGCCACAGACCTGAAGAAGCACTTTGACTTTTTAGCGGAGTTCAATTCCAAGGTGATGAGCGCACATCAAACTCCCAGAGTTTTTTCTCCACAAAATGATTTGTTTTGAACTTATTATTTGAACTCCTGCATGCATATGGCCAGGACTTGAATACACACTTCAGGGCTTCAGGGTTAGGAAGTTCACCTGAAGTGAAATTGTGGTGTTGTGTATGCAGCAGTGGCATTGCTTGCTGCATTTCAACTGTTTGTCTTTCTTGTTAACAGGTTAATGATGTGAATAGCCCAGGTATTGACTGGACTAATGAAAATGACAGGTTGTTGGTGTGCCAAGTGTGTATCAAGCTGGCAGATATCAACGGGCCAGCCAAAGAACGCAGCCTACACCTAAAATGGACAGAGGGCATTGTCAATGAGTTTTATGAGCAGGTATGAAGTTTCTTCTTCACTGTATAAAAGCCTTTATGAATTGGATGTAGTGATGCAAAGTATATGAATATTTCAACCTAAAGGCCTGCATCAAAGAAATCTCGCTTTTGATATAGCATGGGAACACTGTAAACGTTTCAGTGTGTCTCGTTCACTCTCTAGTCCACGATGCACAGATGGAACTGAAGCCGCAACAGGTTTTGAATTCACTGTTTTGAACTCACACTTTAATATATTTCTTTAACTATTCATCCTGTAGCAGTTTAGACCTGCTTAGCGTTTAAGCCTGCACTAGTATTTGAATGAGGTACAATACAGACCAGCACTGCTGTGTCTGATCCACTTGTACCAGCACAAAACACTCTAACACACCACCACCACCACGTTTGTGTCACTGCAGTGCTGAGAATGATCCACCACCCTCTGTGGTGGTCCTGTGTGGGTCCTGACCATTAAATAACAAGGTAAAAGGGGACTAACATACAGATGAAACAGGTTGAGTATAATCTGTAAGTGTAGAACTACAAGGTGCTCCTGTATGGTCAATGAGAGTAGATACTGAGCGGCTGGTGGGTGAACATGGACTTTAGTAGTTTTTGTAGTGGAATGGGCCAAAGTACCTCCTGCCGTTGCCATTTGATGAAATTAATATTAATGAAGGTGGCTGTGCTGTGTAATAAATGAAATCTAATAATATATATATAATAATAATAAATAATAATACAATAATAAATAATAAAATAATAAGTAGGATGGCCATGATAATTCCAATATGTTCCCAAACTTGGTCTATACTTTGACGTTCTCCTGCCTAAAGTTGAGTGACTTAAGCAATTGTCTGTTGTCTGATCCACAGGGTGATGAGGAGTCAGGTCTAGGATTACCCATCAGCCCCTTCATGGACCGCTCCATGCCACAGCTAGCCAAGCTGCAGGAGTCCTTCATCACACACATTGTGGGGCCTCTCTGCAACTCGTATGATGCGGCTGGACTGCTCCCAGGCTACTGGATTGATGAGGAGGGTTCGGATGAGGAGGATGATGAGGAGGCTGAAGACACTGAATCTGATGATGAAGAGCTTGACGAGGAGCTACACCTAAGTATGTCTTGGCTGGCATGTTAGCACTGCTGCTTTTTAAACCACTCTTTATGTTATGCTAAATTTCCTTTGGGATTAATAAAGTGTCTGTCTGTCTGTCTGTCTGTCTGTCTGTCTGTCTGTCTGTCTGTCTGTCTTGTCTGTCTGTCTGTCTGTCTGTCTGTCTGTCTGTCTGTGCTGGTTTAGTGTAAATGATTATTTAGATTATCTATTTTTTTCAGCAAATATCTTCCTTTAAGGCCCTGTTCTTGATATTCAATGTCCTGAACGGTCCTTTTCATAGCTGACCACCTTCTCCCCTGTACTCCTGTGTGTGTGTGTGTGAGAGAGAAATATTTCCCCCTGTTATGAGTTTCTCAACAACTTATTCCCCAGTTTGTCTTTTTGTTACTCGTAGAAGCACACAGGTGCAGCCCAGTCAGTTTAGCTTTACCTGCATCACGTGACTGAGGAGACCTCTTATTTACAGCTGAAACTCATTATGTGTTTTACACTGTGGCAGACTGACGTTAAGTTTGTGATGTTTGATATCTGTTAAGATTTTAGTGGTACAACCTGCTTTAGTTCACTGCAATGTTCAGCCCTGCGCTAACAAAGAGTTCCTCTCTGCAGAATCCAGGAAGGGCCGACGCCGTCTGTTCTGCAACATCATGCAACATCTGACGGAGAACCACAAAGAGTGGAAAAACATTATTGAGGAGGAGGAGAAGAGCAAGGAGCTGGGTGTCCAGCAGCAGCAGCAGGTTGACAGCCCAGGCCTTCCTCCTTCGTCCTCGTCCTCCGATGACATCCAGGTCATTCAGGAGGAGGCAGAAGAGGAGGAGCGTCAGTAGCAGCTGGAGTGAGCTATTTGGCCGCATCATGAAGCTCTGGGAGGGGCCTAAGCAAAGGGCGCTCATTCTTACCCCTCCCACTCCTCCATAAAAAACTTACACACATGCACATAACAGACACAGACACATAGTCCAAATTGACACCCACAGGAAGACCCTGCTGGATCTCCCACACTGAAATTAGTCACTGTGCCGACACGCTGACGCGGTTCACGTTGTGTTGGAATAAAAAAAAAAAAAAAAAAAAAAGGCCTTACTACTGTGAGAGCATCCTTGCTGCAAATGGTGGGAGCCCCACTTCTATGCACTTTCACCCCATGGAGAATCAGTGGACGACGGACACGGCTTTGAGGAGGACGCTGACTTGCGAAGTATAAAAGAAAATAAAGAATAATAATAAAGGAGACGAAGGAAACCTCCATGGTTACTTGGCTGTGATGCTGCCTTGAACGCAGAGCTCGTAACTCTCCTGTAGGTACTTAAAACAATTATTTAAAAAGACAAAAAAAAAAGATTTAAAAGAGTTGAACAGAAAAGCGAAAGACTTTTCAAAGTAATTGTCACTTGTTACCAAAGCGAACAGTTCAAAAACATGAGGCCGAGGCTATTTCAGGCTGTATGTCAGGAATACTCGAGAAGCATAAATCAAACGTGCCTGTCTGAACCTTTTCATGATTTTTTCCCCCCTCTCCCCCCCCTCTCCCATGTGGTCCAGGTGATGGACCACGCAGGCTGCACCTCCGCGTGCAGTCCCTCCTCATGCTGGCGACACGAAACACTGTATCACTGAACTCAGCCACCAAGACTTACGTGGAAATGCTGACATTTGACTGAAAGAAAAAAAACTCCTGCATCGTTTTTGGATGCTTTTTTATTCATGTGTACCACCTGCCTTTTGTTTTAGTCTCTTTGTCATACGTTTGTTTGTTTGTTTGTTTGTTTATTTTTGTGTGTGCTCATGGGTTTGGATTTTTTTTTTCCTTTCCTCTTCAGGAATGCTGAGTTGCCAACTGTTGAATCTTCTTTTGTGAAGTCCAGCTGTGTTGAAAGCATAAAGTACGGAACAGGAGAGCTGTTCTAATGAAGGGATGTTGCTTTTTTTAAGGTTTTGAATATATATTCTTTCACGGTTACTCAGGATTTGCGTGGATCGATCGTTCTGTTGTCAACAATTTCAAACACGCTCGTACGTCTGAATTTTCATTTCAGGGGTAGAGAAAGGCATTTTCTTTGTGTGTGTGTGTGTGTGTGTGTGTGTGTGTGTGTGTGTGTGTGTGTGTGTGTGTGTGTGTGTGTGTTGAGTGTGCGTGTGTGAACTTTCAGTCTGAAGAAAGAAGATGCTCTCCACAGTGAGAGCCGACCCACACAGCGACCACTACCTGTATCAGCTGCCCCAAAACTAGAACAGTCTTGTCTATTTTTCCCCCCAAAGGTCCCGTAATAAGAAATGCAGGAATGTATTTGATGGTGAAACGTTTGTTCAACGTAACACAACCATCAATTGTTTAACAGACAAGTTTTGCTTTAGGGTTGCAATACTTTTGGCATTATTTGAATGGCTGGTTCTCATTTGTGTTCTGTATCTTCTGATCACACTGCAGATACATGTGTTTTTACTGACCGTGACCATTGCCAAACACACAACCAGGCCAGTGCATAAATTTGAAGTGATCCAGGGTTTCACCTCGAAAGCTGTACACTTTTTTATATTTTCTTATTCTTCACCATGAGGCAGGTTTAATACTAATAGTTCTATATATTTTTGTCTGAAGCAAGAACTCTAGGCATTCCACTAGAAAAAATGAAGTATGCAGGCAGGGAGGGGGAGGGGGAAGCTGACACGCCCCTCTCCATCACGTTTTTGTCTGGAGAGGAAAGTTCTCAAGTAGGCAGTGTAAATCAAGCTAGTATATTTAAAGAGAAAGAAATATAAATGTGCACATTTTACTACCAAACAAGTGTTTAATCTCTGCACAGAAAGAGTATCTGCATATATATATATATATATATATATATATATATATATATATATATATATATATATATATATATATAATATTATATATTTTTAATTAATCAACTGAATGCATCTGTTTTTCTACATACAGCTGACATATATTGTACATTGAGAAAACCTGTAATTATCATCTTTGTTTGTTTCCAGAGTTTTTAATCTAATACTATTTACAGATGTGGATGTGTTTGAGTGTGCTATTATTATTATTATTATTATTATTATTATTATTATTATTATTATTATTAGTTTGGGGTGCACCATCTTCGTGTTCCTGCTCATAACCACTTTTGCTGAGAGCCCTCTCTCCCCCACCCCTTTTCTTTTTCTACCCCACCCCCCTTAAGCTGGATGTGCGACTGGGCTCACTGCGACAGTGCCAAGCGCCCCAACCCCATCTCTCTCTTTGCTGCCAGTTTGTTCGTCATGCACTTTGGCCTGTGTTCAGTATGTGTTCTTCATTTTGGGAGTGGTTAGGGAAGGGGGTCTTCACTCTCCCCTTCCTAAATTGCTTCCCTCAGACAGGCTCATCCTCACCTGTGTCCAGGACTCCAGCAGGCTCTACCTCACACCCCCTCCGTCCCTCCTGCCCTCGCGCTTTGTGGCTTGCGGTAGAGCTCTGCTGGACACTCGGAACGGCTCTCTGTTTCTCTGCCTATAACTGTTGTCAAAAGCAGGCTGTCGACTCCTTGCTGCGCATTTGTTCTTTTCCCCACACGCCACAGTGCCCTCCATCACCACATTTACAAACAGCTGTCACCTTTTTATGTAGCATTTAGATAGCAGTGTCTGATGTAACCGTTTCAGCCTTTTCAACGTTGTGGGGGGAAAAACAATCACTTTTTTTGTTATTATTTATAGATGTCATAAAACACCATCCCTGAAAAATAACTTTAATGTCTGTGTCTTTTCTTGGATCTGTGTGTGAGTGTGAGTGAGAGTAAGTGAGTGAGTAAACTATGTCCCAGTCATTGGCAGACTTGCACCCAGACATTCACGCAAGTTTGCTTACATAAGGTTCCCATAGAGAATGTCCAGTCTTGAGCAGGCCCCTTCTAAAGCTTTTCACCCATTATGTGATTTCAAGGCACAGACGTCCCTCTACCTCTCCGTGGTTAAAACGAGGCACGATTTTGACACTATCTGCACCCGAGCGTCCCCTCGCCACATGCCACTGTTTACTTAACTCGTGCATCAGAGGAAATCCCTTTGTGTAGTCTGTAAGATGACAGTGGGTAGATGATGAGTCCCTAGATGCAGGGTCTTCCCTGGACTGTCCACGTCGTCCCTGCAGACAACTTTACTGTGACAGCTCACCCAGCAAACCTGCCCCTTCTGCCGCTCCATTTCTAATTACAGTTTTTATTCGGCTTGTTGAGTGCTAGACTGAAAAGGAAAATTTAAGGAAGTTGACCGGTTTTATGCACACTTTGATGCAGTCTTTAGAGAATTTACTCTGCAGTCACTGTTATGGGGTGTACAGTTAGTTTCTGTGATGCTAATGAAAAGAGCTAAATGCATAATGTTGATTCATCAAGCCGTTTATAGATTTGCCGCCGTAAGCAATAAACCATCACCGTCAGCCCAGTAGTTTTGGAAATAAAATTAGTGATTCACTGTAAATTGCAAGAACAGTATGCCAAAAATCTCAGCAGGTACTGAAGCTGTATAAACTCTTTGCCAGCTGGGTCTTGGATTATGTATGACTTGGCCACAGAATCTTAGGGGGAAGGGGTCGTTTGAGGAAACAGACAGAACCACACACCGCCACAAAAAGACTCATTAAAACATGCCCAGCTCATACTGTATACTATAAAAAAAGATTTTTTGTTGTCTGTTTATTCATATGTCTATCATATTTTTGTTACAGTACTTAATAAATGCATGTAAAGCTAATGGTACAAAGAAGTATATACATTAACTGGAGCACCGAAAATACAAGGAGATCCACCTCCTGACAAGCCGGTGGGCCGTTGTTAGTTCAGTGCTGATTTGTAGCTGATATGTGCAAAGCTTTCTGAGAACCGCTGCCGGTCTCCTCTTGCTTGGTCTGATTCTGAAATAAGAGAACCATGTGTGCTCATTTCGAGGAATGTGCAAAAAAGAGTTCTGTAAAACTGGTAGAGAGGTAAACTCTGTGAATTATTGACATGGCTTCCCTTACGTCGATGACCAGTGCCTGACTTGCTACACGGTGCTGTTTATTTTTCCCTCTTTTTTCTCCTTTTTTGGTTTAGGTTACGAAAGACATGTGATCCGTGTTGTCTGTGCTGTGCTCGAGCCTCTTACTCAACAGAATCCATCGGCCCATGCTCAGTTCTGTGCCGTACGAGCTCTCTTATCGCTCTCCGCTTGAGTTCTGTGAAACCATGTAAAGGACAAGTTCAGAGAATTTTGCATAGTCAGCTCCAGAGGTCAGTATTCTCTGCAGAGAATATGACCGAAGTCTATGCAAGGGAGCGGAACTGCTCGAGCTTTCTCAGTAAGATCCCCTGAGGTGAGAGAATATCTGACATCAGTCACTAGACATTTTACCGCTGTCTTCTCACAGCACATATGGAGTAGGGAAGAGGTTGCAGAGTCATGCCTAGTTTAGGCCTTAGGCTTGGGATGCTGCCCTGAGGGAACTGCAGATGGAACCTTTGGAGCAATGTGGTGAAGAAAAGGAACATCTCCATTCGGGCAAGCTGCTCGCCGAGACAGTGTCGTCTGCCTAAGGGACAAGATATAACGATTAGGTTTGGGTAGGATCCAGTTATGACATTACATCTCTGAGGAAGTTTCAAAAAAATCTATATACATACATGAAATAAAACAAAAAGTACCCACCTACTGAAAATGGAACAAAGGCGTCTCGCCTTACGAAGTTACCGTTGCTGTCCAGAAACCTCTCCGGGCAGAAGACAGCAGGTTCGCTCCAGTACTTTTCATCGAAGTGCACTGAATACAGGTTGGTGATGACCATGGTCCCCCGAGGGATGGTGTAGCCACGGACCACTGCATCCTGAGACGTGGCCCGGAAGATACCCAAAGGAACGATGTTGCAAAAGCGCAGGACTTCATGCAGCACTGCTTCCACGTAGGGCATCCTCTGTTTGTCCTCCATGGTTGGTGCTCTGCCATTTAAGACCGAGTCAATCTCTTTGTGAACCTTCTCTGCACAAAGGAGAAGCCAAAAGTGGATGTCAATTCTCAGAACACTTGTTCCAGCTCGCAGTGAGTGGTACACATATAGAGGGGGACAGTTAAATGGTGCACCTACCTTGTATGCTAGGATAGAGAGCCAGGTAGAGCATGGCCCAGCGCAGAGTATTGGTGGTGGTCTCCGTGCCTGCGATAATGAGCTCCCCCACGGAGAATATTAGGTTCTCCCTGGAGAAAGAACTGCCCTTGTCATTAGCACTCTGCTCCATCTCATCCAAATAAGCGTCGATGTAATGATTTGGCGAGTGCTTCACCCTGCCCTGGGAAAACCGTTCGATGATTTGCAGCAGGAAGTCATATACCTTGTTGGCATTTCGGAAGAGTTTCTGGTGTTTCCCAAAGGGCAGGTACTCAAGCCAGGGGAAGGCATTGTAGAGAAAAGCCCAGGCACTCGCTGCCAGTTCCACGTTCTCACTGAAGATTTCAATCATGTGCTGGAAGTCTCGGTCGTCGTAGGTAAAGCGCTGTCCAAATATGACAAGGTTAGTGACGTTGGAGACCGCGTTGGTAACCAGGTGCTTCGGATTAAACGGTTTTCCTTTGTACGTGTCGATGGCATCCACAAAAAACATGCACTCTTCAGAGATTTTCTGGAACATCGTTTCTCCGCTGCCAAAGTAGCGGAAGCTGTTAACAGCCAGCTTGCGGTGCTCGATCCAACCACGGCCATATTTGCAGTTGAGAAGTCCTGGAAAGTGAATTAAAGTGAAGAAAGTTTATTCCCGTTTGCTTGGTCTGATGCCAATCAGTGGGTCAAGGTCAAAATATTCCTAGTGCTGTGCGTGTGTTGACTAAGCTCAGTCAGTATGTTAGCTGGCAGAGGTAAATTCTGGGGATCTAGACAGAAGACAGAAATAGGGGGACAGGAATGGTCTGCGCTCTGGGCTTAGAACAATATTTTAATTATGTGTGCAACAACTCAAATGTGCAATAACTTTCCTACTTCTAAACTCTTACTGCTGTATACAGTATATCTGTACTTAATATTATAGACACAGTCACTTTACATTTTATTCTGCTATTGTAATATATGACTTATATATGTGTACATACTACAAATTTCTTTTATGTTGTAAATTATTATTAGAGTGTATATTCTTCTTCTGCTACTGTAAAAACTGCAATTTCCCACTGGGATCAATAAAGTATTTCTGATTCTGATTCTGATTCTGAGTGGGCAACTGTCTACTTGACATCAACGGTCTACTTGACATCAAAAGTAAAATCATCTTAAATGTATTCTGTATATCCCATTCTTATCTTCAAGATGCTGTAACAAACATTTTTACTTACATAATACATTGTTTATGACATTCGTAGATAGTTTAGCTGTTTTAAGATATAATGCAAACAAATCTGTCAACTTGGTGAGATATTCTGTTACAGAGGGGTCACCCAATAACACTTTTTCATAGGTACTGACATCACAAGCTTACTTATCTGCTGATACCAGGACCAATCCAAAAGTGTATCTCTTAAACAAATAATCTGTTACATTTGGCCTTCGCTTAACTCGGCCATCTAAGTAACATTTAAACTGTTTGTACTACTGCTGTCTCTTTTTATTTAAATCTTTTTTCTACACACACAGAACTTTCAGAACTTTTACTGATCAGTCCCATAAAATTCATTTCAGCATTTCCATAATAGTTTAGGCTAAAGGATATATACTATACATTTTTTTCTTCTGATATCTGAGCCAATGATTTTGGCCAGCATCACATCAGCACACCTTAATGCATAATAAGGACAGAAATGTTTCGCCCAGGAAGTTATAAGCAAAATAATCTTTCAATTTCTACGAGCAATGGACTTTTTTTAATAACAACCCCAAAACAGCAGCTGTCTATACTAACATTAGCACTCACACTAGGCCGAGCTTCTGCGGCAGCCTGTGCTAACTATGCAAGTGTGTTTTTGTGTTTCTCTGCTGCACCTAGATCACTTCATCTGATTATTCCTCTCCATATCCAGTAAACCACACCAAATAATCTCCTCTCCATAATGTAGTGTGTCTTATTTACTTTGTTCTTACCGGTCAAATTTTACACCACTTTTTCTTTATTCACAGCAAGCAATAGTTCATTTTAACCTTCACCAAGAGAGGCTGCATTAAAATTACTGGGTACAATTGCAAATAACAGACATTTAAACAAAATGTGTTTGAATTTCAGATTTTTTTTTTGCCATCAGCATGTACAACAAATCTAACTTATATTTTAATAAGGGCCCCAGTGTGAAGACCTCCCCTGTTAGCTGGCCAAACCCCAGTCTCGGCCCATTTCCATTATGACGGCAAATAATTCAGTACGTTCATCTTCATAATGAGAATGTTACAGCAGAAGGAAATATATATATAATGTAAGTCAAGGTAACCAGACTGTTTCTCCGAGTCATTTGGGCCTTTTCTTTTGGTTGTTTTATTATATGATGAAATCTACATGCAATATAAAGAGAAAGAGGTGCTTTGGATGACAACTGGAAATCATGTTGGCAAAGTTGGTGAAGTTATAAAAATGTTGTAAAGCTTTACTTCGCAACTCAGCACGTTTTCCACGAATGACCTCAATTGCTATTTTTATAACCTGGTTACGTCACAGTATGACTGAACTTTCATCTCTTGTTCAGCTTTCCCACCCCACCCTTTCTGTCCTGAGACTGAAATCCCAACTCAGAACCTGGCAGGCCAGCTGACACAGTGATGCAGTGGATGGTTACTACAGTCCTGCTCAGTCCAGACATTGTCGTAATGTTTGAGTCTTAGTTCTGAAATCAGATTTTGACTCAAAGTCCTTACAGTCTTACCTCCCATTTTGGTCATTTTCTGGAACAAAGGCAGAGATGGTCGATCCGCAAACACTTCACTCTGGTGATACAGGCACTCTTTAATAGCATCATAGCCGTTCAGAATGACCGTTGAGATTCCTCCCAGGTCCAGACTGAAGATCTGGAGATATATGAGAAAACAGAAACATTTCATTAATTGGGCCACTCCGAGCTTGCCAGTTATCCCCCCCTCCGTCTCACAGAATGGCTCTGACCACAGACAGAGGAGGATACGGCTCAGTGTGGCGGGCGGCAGCTCTTTAGTGAGGCATGCTGACTCAGCACGCTTTGCTCGTTGCGCGTGCCAAAACTGCAATGGCAAATGCGCTCTTTTGTTCTCCTCTAACTGCTGTCTAATCCGATGGGGGTTTGATCGAAGGATCCTCCAGCACATTTCAAGATGCATACAGCCTGACTGTCTCTATGAGAAGTTTAAGAGGAAAAAATAGGCCAAAACAAAACTTAGGAAAAGAACGCAGTCTGAAAGTGCAGCCACTGTCGGCTCAGCTTCACACCGTCACGTACTATTTTATTCCCACTCATTTGGCATTGCAGGCGTACAAGAGACTAATGCTGACTTTAATACTGAGCAAAAGTGGCGCCGTACCTGTCCATAGACCTCGCTCTGCTTCTTCATATAGACGTGCGGCTCTATGGCGAGAGAGAGAATGTTTCCTATGAGAGGCAGAGGAGTGGGTCCCGGGGGGAAGCCTCGGGGTCTGCGCTGCTTTACCAGCTGCCGAACGACCAGCAAAATAAAGCAGGTCAAAATCAAGCTGCACACGTACGAGACCCCCTTTCCGTAGAAGAACGTCAGGAGAGACAGCAGGCGGTCGCTCGGCTCCATGTCTTTCTCTGTCTTCGTCTTTCTAACTCCACACTTGCATGCAACCTCTGCTGTCTAAAAACTTCCCCCTACGAGAGGCCGGTATATCGTTACCCATGTTCACTATCCCCCGCCTCTGAAGAGCCAAGATTGGCTAATGCGATCAGACAGGATCATTACCTACTATTGACTGACCCACAAGTTTGATTAGTTTCTGTGAATGAATCCTGGCCACTTTTACCCCAACGCGGGGAAACTTTGACCCATGGTTTTGAAGCCCACCCCCCCTCCTCCCCCTACTCTCCCAGATAAAGAGAAAAGCAAAGAACAACATTCCTGCTATTTCTAGGAGGTGCTGCAAATGCTCAGCAGGATCTCCAGCAGTGCCATCAACATATATCCTCACACTCCTGTGTGAAAGAGTACAGTCTAATTGTGTTTGTGGTGGTCACATTACAGAGAATTAATGAGGCTTGATTACTAGTTAGGCTGACAAAGATATTGTGTAAGATATACTTTGGCCATCATTCATTTTTTATTTATTCAATCACATATTCTTCTATTCCGTCCACCTTTTTTCATCGTTACTTCATGTCTCTGGTTACATTAAACACAATTCAACATTATTTGAAAACTGTGTTCCTGTAATATTTAAAATATAATATATATAAATATAATAACTTTCCATCTCTTTGCATCAGCCAGTGGGCTAAACAGAATTCTGACCACAATACTGTAGTTCCCGCCATTTGCTCTTTGTTTCAGAAGGGGCCATATGAGCCTCTCACCCCCTCATTATAAAGACTTTCTGTAGTTCTTAATGTTGTTGCTATTTGTTTATGATGTGTTTATATTTGACTGTATATTGTGGTGTCCTGTTCTTATTTTCTTGGTGAGTTTTGTTTTTGTTTACCTTGCATTAAAAACTCTATTTAGTGTATATGCTGGTATACGATATGCTGGACTTTCACTGAGAGAAGACTGTGCAGCAGATGAACCCAGTTGGAGTCCAGCGGGACAGAGTTGGCGCACATCTGCTTAAGCTGAAGCCAAAGGCCCCTGGGAACCGTGCTCTGCTAAACCACAAATGGTCACGGCTGGACGACGGCTGTCACTGCAATTCAGCTGTGCTGAAAAAGTGCTCCAGGTGCTGCTGTTGGAACAGCAAGACGAGTTAGTGGCGCTGACCATGGCTCTACAATGGCTCTACAGTTAAGAACATGCTTCTAGACAGATGGTGGCAAAAGGGAGTGCGAATAAGTGGACTGGTGGCAGAACCGAGCGCAAAGGTCCCGCAGACATTTTAGAGGGCAGTGCAGGGGGAGATAATGCTGCCAGAGAAGCAGTGGTGGCAGAACTTCTTGAATTTCCCTCTGGCATCAATATAGTATCTATCTATCTATCTATCTATC
The DNA here is from genome assembly GCA_021613375.1 of Megaleporinus macrocephalus. Classification (NCBI taxonomy): domain Eukaryota; kingdom Metazoa; phylum Chordata; class Actinopteri; order Characiformes; family Anostomidae; genus Megaleporinus; species Megaleporinus macrocephalus. Next base: position 18,157,786 of record CM038721.1, on the reverse strand, counting down.
TATCTATCTATCTATCTATCTATCTATCTATCTATCTATCTATCTATCTATCTATCTATCTATCTATCTATCTATCTATCTATCTATCTATCTTATTCTCAGCAAAAAGACAAAAAAGTGGGATAAGTTTTAGTGTTGGTGCTGTCATCATCACAGTCTTAGGATAGAGTCCAGCATTAATGGGAAATGGCTTACCGCGCTCAGCTCAGATCAACACAGGCTCAGCAGTATCAGTATCATCAGAGAGTTGTGGCAATAAGTGCAGAGGAGGTGCACAACATTGGAAGTGGTGCAAGAGCTGTTGCGGTGAAGCAGGTGGGGTTTTAGGATGAAGCAGAAGCACAAAAGTGACATCTTCATGGCTACGGTGGGTTAAGTAGCCCCTTGGCTGGTACTGGCGACTGCTATCACGGCCAAATGGTTCAGCTTGCTGGACCTGCAGAGCATTTAATGACAGGCGGCATTGACTGTAGACATCAGAGAGACAGGGTTCACACTGGGTACCAGGCTATGACAGTTTACGTTGATGGAGTTTATGCTCTATAATGCACCAGCTATGTTCGAGTGGCTGATGGAGCCGGTGTTCGTTGGTGTGCCCAAGGACTAATGTGTCACCTACCTCAACAGTGTACTACACACAATTTTGACAGCAGGCTCACAATCTTGGAGGTTTTTTAGGCTTCAGGCAAGTCCATCCTCTGGCTGCACCCAAAAAATTAAACCTCAAAAAAGCACAGGAGTGGAAACAGACCCTAGGAAGGTGTCAGTGGCCTACATCACCAGGTGAGTTGCAAAGCATCCTTGCTCTGGCCTTGGTTCACCAACGTAGCCACAGAAAAGGGGTTTGCCTTCCAACAGGCCCAGGAAGCTGAACACACTTTTGTACTGGCATTCCCTAGGTCAGGTGGAGAGTTCGTCATGAACACAGAAGCCAGCCTTTGGTCCTACTGGCTTACAGGACTGGTTCATCTTAGCTCTTATATTTGATCATGAGCTTAGGATGCCTACAGAGGTGGTCTTTAGTCACTCCCTGCAGTCAGAGCATAGCGCACCCAGAACAGGGTGTGTTGAGAATCACTGACATCGTCTTCATACAGTGCATCAGCTCACTAGGAACCACTAGGTCACGACCACTTCTCGACAAAAAGCACCCCATGACTCATTCTGCCATGGACAGCCCTTTGTGGCTGGGCTGCTGGATTGGCTGAACACTAAGTGCGTGTTTCAGGCGAAATGCAACTCCACACCCTTATGAGAATTCTGTCCTGAATGTCAGATTATTTTAGGCTAAATTTGCAACACAGTTACACCTTTTGAACCTTTCAGTTATTTTAAAATAAAATAAATAAAATTGGCTTGAAATTAAGTTTTTAATGAAAACATTCTGATTTTTTTTCAACTAATTTTTCAACTTTTCCTTCTGCTCTGTGTTATATATGTTGTTTTTCTGCAATAATATCACTGAAATGGGGAATATAATCTTTATGATGAAAATAAAACATAAAATCAATGACTAGCCTGTATTCAGTGCAGTTCTGGCCAAAGGTGACCAATTGGGACGTTAGCTTTGGCCTATCAGCATTCCCTCATGGTGTACACAGCCTTCGCCCGAGGATGCTGGGATTGGCTCCAGCCCCACCGTGACACCGACGGCAGATAATGGATGGATTTTAAAATTGTGTTTCTGAATTATTTTAGAACAACACATAATGTAATTCAATACAGGTAATACATTTTGATTTGGAAACAACCTTCTTTATGTGTATGATTGTCCTTTTTGCCCTTGGTCCACCCCCCCCCCCCCCAAAAAAAAAAAAAATGTGGGCACGCTTGATAAAGTGTTCAAAGTAAGATTCAACACAATCACCACCATTTTGCAGAGCCATTATTTACTGTATAGTAAGTTGTGGATGTTTTCAAAAGTATAGGAGAAAAGTTCTATAAAAAACTTATCTACTTAAAAGCATGTACAAGTAACAGAGAGGTAGCTATTAAATGTATGACATAGGGTAGCTATGTTATACATTTAATAGCTACCTCTCTGTTACTTGTGTTCCTGTTGCTCAATTACAGTCTTGTACAATCCTCACCCAGTTTGTTATGGATTGACTATCAATGGCACTGTGGCTCACTAGTTAGATGTTTCCTCCCTGCAAGCTATGCGTCTGACTGGGGGACCACCAGTCATAGATCCATACTGATATGGACCTACATATAGTCCAATATGATGAAGATGATAGTGTTTATTAGCTTATGTCTTCCCCTGATTAAGTTTTAGCTACCTGCAAAGTTAATAAGATGAAAAAAGCTCTGCTAACACAATTATTTGGCGGCGCTTTTTATCTAAACACTGTCACATATTCAGAATCGAATACTGATAAAACAATACTCAAATCGAAAGGGAAAAGGCTTTGGTTGGCCATAAAGACCTTTACGTCCTTATCATCAGAGGTCTTTTACTCATCCATTTCTCAGTCCTGTAATAAGTGAGCGTATCATGGCCGAAGCACTTCAACACGTCCCATTGGTTTTTAATGGTGGCTACATAAAAGGAGGGCATGTGATCAGTTAAGCACACAGACGAGACTGGGAAGGCTCCAGTGTGCGCTTACTGATTGATGGCCAACACTCAGTGATTAAATCTCATTTCCTTAATGTCTGAGGATGGACCGTGCAAGCTTTCCCCCTCTCCAGCTAATGCAAGGCTCTGTCTCACCAAGGGTTATGGATCGTGTTTGCTTTCCCTCTCGAAACCTGCACGGATCTCACTTAATCCCTGTTCCGCTCGCTCCGCAGGTGTTCATGCAGCCCATTTGAGTGACTGATGTGTTCAGGGAGACCTGGTCGCTATAGGCATGAACCTGTTCTTTTTACCCTATGACGTGTTTTTATCCGCAAACAACCTTTTAGCGCTGGTATTTTTTTCCTCGTTGACATTCTATGAGAGCCTTCAAATGTTGCTTACACACACGGTAGAAATGAGCCCTGCATCCGTACAATATTGTCTTTGAAACGCAAATGATTATCTGTCGCTTGAAATAACTTACACAAGGGTGGGTGCACTATGAGATGTTGGAGCAAGAGCAGATTGGAAAGGTTACTGTATTGACTCAAAAAGTTTGATGCAGGAGATGGAAAGTTACAGAGGGGCTCGCCGGCAGACTGCGTTCGCTTCGCTGATCTATGGACGCGCTATGCCTTAGTGCAGTCCTAATCCACCGGAAGTGGCAATTAATTAGACTGAAGGGGCCATTTGAGAACACGAGTGCAGTTTGTGTCTATAACGGGGCCGAGTTGGGGTCCCCGCTCCCATCACGTCTCCCTGATTTACTGCTTCAGTCATTGGCGCTGCGCTGGGTTCGATAGCACTAAAAGGCTGGTCCGTACTAATGGGGTTCCTATGTGACGCAAACACAGCCTCTCTGCAGAGACGCTTTATGAGGTCTTGGCCAACAATGAAAAGGAGAGTCCGATGATGCCCAAAGAAAAATAGCTATTAGACAAACAGACACATGGCTCATTATTATCAACCTTTTCTTTGATTTCCACTAAGGCTCACATCGCAACGGAAGCCCGAAGAAGGACGTGAGGAATGTTGATTGATTGCACACATTGTTATAGGATACACACAGTACACAGTCCCCACAGCTTTCACATCATGACTTGTAGCAGATCAATGTAAACGTTTCCTGCTCCTACTCTTTCTTTCTTTTTTTTTTTTTAAATCTCATTGATTTAAATTTATGAAAAGGTTAAAAATGAGTGTAGTTCCAAGAGTGTGTACTAACAACCTGTGGAAAGTACATCAAGAATACATAGAGACACATTTGAAAAATATTTGAAAACATATCTTCCTAAAAGTGATTCCTTATTTAAATCAATAATAAATACTACAGTCACAGCTGTTGTATATGGAAGGTTGGAATATATATATATATATATATATATATATATATATATATATATATATATATATATATATATATATATATATATATATTCCTCCGCACATTTCTTTGTGAGGTGGAACATTGCTGATCACTGGTGAAATTTTGTGAATGGAGCAGTTTGTGACTGAAGAATGACGTCATTGGTGTGACATACTCTTCATCACTTTCCAGAATGAAGGCCACTCTGATTGGCTGGACGATGAAGCAGAACTCTCTGGTTGGCCGACGGAAGATCATTAAACACCCACACTGTCAATAGTGGGACCCTCATGGTGGGTATATAAGCAGCTCTCCTGCAGCTAAATGCAACAGATTCCAAATTTCATCAAGTTGAATTAACCGTTCTGCTTTGCAACTGTCCTTTTCTACTTCAAGCAAGCTATAACATTACAAGGTAAGTACAAGGCTTTCTTCCACTGCTACTCATTCCGCTTATCCTCGGCGTGAAAGACGACGGGTGTGGTTCTCATGATTTTTTAAAGAGCCTTCATGATAGGGGAAAAAGGGAAAAGGTGCTTTATAAAATCTGCTTGGCATGTGGGAGTGGAGAACTGCAGGCTCTGTGGATTGTCAAGGAGACTTGGATTGCTCCTCAGCGCTGGATGGGGGTGCAAAGCAGCAGCTCATTACACTAATGCACAGGGTCCCATGGGAGGCGCAGTCAGGAGCCCCTGTAATCCTTCTAATGTCTCTAATACTTTACTTACAGGCTGATGGCAGCAGGAGATCACAGTACGGACCGAACAGACAGGAGCAGATAGAAGAACATGTAGAGAACCTGCAGGGATTTATGAGGCTTATGTCTAGTTTATTTTTCTCTCGGCTTTTTCGTTCCTTCTCCAGGAGGGAAAAAATTAGGTTTCGTGGAAAGTGAGTTGAAAGGCATTTAGCAAAGGGGTCTCTGATGAGGGATGAGATGAATGGTTAATGTAGCAGCAGCTTAGATGCAAGGGACAAAGGGGTGTGTTTTCTGAGAAAACTGCTTGAGTAAATATCCACAAGAACTTTCAACATGATGCTCTGTCTCACATTTCTAAAAGAACACTCTTTGCTACAGGGAGCCATGGTTATGCTGAAGATTTCTGCTTTCCTTGTTGCCTATGCTTTGATCATTTGTCAGATGTACTGCTCAAACGCAGCTCCATCCAGGTGAGGCACTAATTGTCATCTTGTGTCTGTACAGATTTACATTTTCCACATGAAAGCATTGAAGTGTACATCAGCCGTAAACCAGAATTTCAAGTGAAGTTCATCTTTTATGAACATAATTACGATGTTTAAGCGCAAGTGTGCAGATGATTTTATTGGAGGTTGCAGTATCAGGGTGCATCAGTCTTCTGATTACATCAGATGAATCCCGGCCAAAGCCACTCCGCTTACGACGGTATCGATCCGGCGATAAATCTAAACTTGGCAAGCGGACAGCTTTTAAGTGGCACGCTCTTAGCAGATTGTTTTGATTATGATCAGACTTTCTTGCGGCGAGCAAAAATCTCTTTTGACATGATGTAAAGCAGCGCTTTCCGTGGACTCTTTCATTTTTGTTCATGATCCACTGTGCGGGGAAAGCCTATCACTTACGACTGTGTTCCCAGGCCTGCTTTGGAGCCCTCACAAGATGAAGCTACACTCACCGACTACGAGGCAAGACGGTTACTAAATGCCATCATCAAAGAGTTTGTGCAGATGACTGCGGAAGACCTAGACCAACAAGACCCTGAAGAGAACAGGTACGTGTCCGGCCCAGAAGCTGCTCAGGTTTATTAAGACCTATGATGAGAAAGAAAGCAGGATACAGATATTTGGAGGATATTGCACTGATTTTTTCTCTCACGTTTAAGAAGAAGTGAATGATCATAAAAGGCTTCAACATGAGAAAAAGTTCCGCATAGCTGTAAGGTGTGCCAATGCTTATTAGAAGGGAGGTATGTGCAGCGAAGACCTACCACTCATTTATTTCCACAGTGAGAATGCAGTGTGTTCTCTGCCGTTCTAGCTTTTTTGCATGGAAATTTTATTTCCCCGTGTGGTTTATGAGGACGTTATGCCTCTTTGCCTGCACAGCATGCGATCAGAAGTACCAAATGGCATGGAGGACAGCATGTTCTCTGAAAGACTGCAAACAGGGAGTTATATTTTGCATGATCTGTCACAGGTACAAATGTGGAGTCAGATAGAAAACGAGCAAAGTATGACAATGAAAGTAGCTCTATGCTGAACGAAAGCATGCTTGTGGGATATGCATCTTACTGTTTTTGTACTGAACAAAGTGTGAAGTTTTGCATGCCTGTGTTACTGTGAGTTGTGCATGTGATCTCTCCTCTAACAGCCTGGCTAGACCAATGTCCAAGCGTTGCTCCAACCTCAGCACCTGCGTGCTGGGCAAGCTGTCTCAGGAGCTGCACAAGCTGCAGACGTACCCTCGCACCAATGTGGGAGCAGGGACCCCGGGCAAGAAGCGCAGCGCTGAGGCCGGCGGCGCGTTCGCTGGTTACAGAGAAGCAATTGATCGTGTCTAAGTGCCCACCCGCCTGCTTGGTCCTGATAGATTTGAGTGCTCAGTGCATGTGGATTTTATGGCTTGCCTTAGTGATTTAACAAACCACATTCCTTTTCATTTGGAACTTTATTTGGCAGAGTGACAGGTTAGACTGTACCTTTATGTTTCTCTCTAGTTTCTTCAGACCATTTAATCAAACACAAGCCACTTGGGCAGCTCTCAGTGATGCGCATTGATACAGCAGTGCACAATGCCTCTCCTTTGACTCTCGTTAAATAAACATATTTTTCCAACGAAGCATTTGTCTAGTGCACTTTTTCGCAACTGAGAAATTTCACATTGCATTGTACTTATAGGTAAGCAACATACCTTAATGCAATGTTTTACATGTATGCAAAGTTTCATATATTTGAATATATCCATATGGTTGGGTCTTGACAGTTAATGTGATCTCTCCTCCTTCTTTTTTCCTGTAGTGTTACAGCACAGAAGCGAGCTTGTAACACAGCCACATGTGTGACCCACCGCCTGGCAGATTTCCTGAGCCGCTCAGGTGGGATTGGAAACAGCAAGTTCGTCCCCACCAACGTGGGATCCCACGCTTTCGGCAGACGAAGGAGACTTACTCAGGAGTAGATGTTTGGGTGGACCTTAGCAATATGGTGAGACCTTTAGTTCAGTTCTAAATCTCCACAGAATACATACTGTCTACACAGTGGAAAATAACGATAACTTGTTTCGGCAGGTCACCAGTCTATTTCCATAGCTCTGCTCTGACCATGGTCAAGAGCGAAAACCCCATCCCATCTGCATCGAGACCCCTGGGAATGGACATCCTCGCTCTGTCACAATGGACTCCTGTTGACTGCACTGATCTGTAGAACCCAACCAATCAGCTCATTTCCGAACCATTCATTTCTGCTCTCACAAAAAAAGTTGAAAAAAAAAAAAGTTTTGCATCCATTCAAAAGTGCTCACGCTCATCTGTCTTCTCATCCGAAAGTGGAGGGAGAGTGATCGTTTGTTCTTTTCTTTCGGCCAAGAGCACATAGTGTGTACAGTACGGTCTGGCCCATGTTTCCTCTCCTGTGTCTCCTCAGCACATCGCAGTATTGTAGGGATGAAATTAAAGCAGTGCCTCAAAAAAAAAAAAAAAAAGGCTTCCCTGACTATGGACGTGTCTTGTGCCTTGATGTAAACCACTTTACATGATGCTGTTGTACAGAATGTCTAAAGCAAAAGAGGGAGATACAATCAATGACTTACAAATTGTAACAATTGTGAATCTGAGCAAGATTAAAATGTATTTTAGATACATAAGGTTTGGGTACTTGTTTCATTGCCTGTTTCAATAATGGATAATTTGCATAATCTGGCACTCACTACACATGTTCCAGACCCCTTTGGTTTCCTAACGTTTTCCCAAACAACTATCAAATTGACCTTGATATCTTGTAGATGCTCATAATGGAATACTGGAATTATAACTCATTAAGTCGAGGGTGAGTGGAGTGTGATCGGTCAGTCTGACCTGATAAAGCCCACCTATAAGAGGAGAAAATTGTCCTCATTACTCCTCAACTAGTCATTTGTAATAGCCAACACTATATACCTAAAAAATACAGAGGCCAAATAACAGAAATGACAAATTTATCCAGAAATAACTGGATTTTGCTGCAACCTTCTGTAAATTATTGTTGTTCTACAGAACAAGTTCAAATTCAAAATTAATATTTTACTGTAATGTCATCATGCTACTGTAAATTAAAAACATTATACCACTACTGTCTGTGGGTTTGAACATAGCAAGAGCAACAATTTGCATCCCCTACTGAAAAGTTTATTTCTATTTTGGAATAGGAGCTCAAAGACTATATATATATATATATATATATATATATATATATATATATATATATATATATATATATATATATATATATATATAGTTTTGCTTATTAGGCCCGCTGAGCATTATAAAATGACATGCCACTCCACCCCCCCGGGAGTGGCATGTCATTAAGTCTCTCTGTCAGTGCTGCTTTGTAGCTAATTAACAAGTTACTTTTTCACTGCTGACAGTTTTGGCCCATGAGAGCATGTTGTTTACACACCAATCAATGTTTCTGATTCCGAGCAAAAAACAGTCTTTTAAAGGAAAAAAAAAAGAATACAATGAGATGAAGATGAGAAGGATGAAGAATTAATAGATAAAGAGTGCCTCGAGGGGGAAATCAAGTTATCTTAACAAACTTCTTCAGTGATTGAACTGGACATATTGATCCTTAACATTGACGTCACTTAGCCATTCAGGAGCCACTAAACACAGAAAGTTCCTTCCCCTGATCTCAGTGAGAAATATATCTGTGGGCAGTGCAGACCCAAACTGTCCAGCGCATTTCAGCAGAATGAAATAAAGAAGTAAGGAAAATTAAGCATGCCTAGTTTTGCCAGACCACCATTGCCATTTCTCAGCCTTAAATCGTCTTAAACACTGTAGGGACTCTCTTTTCCAGCCACCAAGTTATCTAAGTGTATGTCCAGCTGTTTTCATTACTGTCCTGTTCCATTAAATCTATAAAATTCCATTAAAAGAGCCAATAAATCTGCACGAAGTGAACTCTGGTAACTATCTTTACAAACTGTTTTACAAGCGATGACACATCAGCGGAATAGACTTCAACTCTCGCATTCCGGTGTTTAAAAAAGAGACAGATATTTGGCTTCTTTCTTTTCATTTCTTTTTATAATTGTAGTCTTAACCTCACTGCTGTCCTCTGTCCTGCTTTGGCTAAGATGCTTGACTGTTTCGTTCTTTTCCATCTTTTGTATAATTCAGCTAAATGTAATCAGCATTATACTGTGCTTTCATTGTTGTGCGCATAATCTTTAAATTGTTTTATCCAGAATGAAAAAGAAAATGCACTTACAGCAACAGGGAGCAATAAGTTTTTCTGTTTTATTAACACTTTGATGCATAACCTGGTTAAAAAGTGAGGTTTTATTTTCTATATCTTTACAATAAATCAATTTCCTCATTCGAGCTTCCATGAATTTCTCACTTTATATGTTTTTGATCAACACAAATTCTGATTTCAGTTTAATTCTTTTTATTTTTTTCTATCACTGCCCTTCTAACACTTCATGGGTGAAAATGAACCCTTATGTATTCACAAAGGAATTTGATAGGATTTTTTTTTTGACGTTTGTAAACATTTGCAGTTATAAATATTTACAAACACTATTTTTGTTCATGAAGTAAATAAATAAAAATTTAAAAAAAGACTGTTTTAATGAACCCTTGGAACATTCAATAATGAAATAAACAGATTTCAATAGATTTACCAAAGAGATACGCAGCAATACATACAATAACACAGGAAACATAGGTCCCATGTTGGGCATTAGAAGGGGTTTGCTTGGCTAGTGTATCAAAGGATTAAGGTATGTGCTTTGGCAGTACAAGGCTGCAGTTTGAGTAGCTGGTGTTAAGATAATAGTGTTAAGCTAAATAGTACATCTGCATCATTTCAGTGTGCAGTAATGTTAACTTGCTCATAGGTTGCATTTGTATTTTGACTGTTAAACAACCTTGTCATTCAAAAGAACCAGCAACACTTAAGAGAAAATATATTTGAAACCTTTTTATTAATCACAGTACACAACAGTAGCGATTTCCAGAAATGGCATATTCATTTTTCCTGTTTAATCCTGCTCAGAACCTGATACGGGAATGACATCAACTGCAGAATGCCTTAAACTTCAGAGGTCTAAGTCTCAGTGAATGGGTTTTCATGAAAAATCTCATCGATATCAGGTGTTTACTGCCACCTACTGTCTGACACGTAAGACACCTGTGCATAGCCGTTTCAGTCAAGGGGATCAGGGGCATGTCAAAGATACACTGGTCTGAGAATAAATGAATGAATTAATTAATTAATTTATTCATTCATTAACCTTCATTACAACCTTCATTCTTGTAATGAAGGTTAATGTTTTGTTAAGGACTCATTTAAAATCTAAGCTTATTGAGAGCCTCTTAGACAAAAACGTAGTTCCAAAAATGTTGTTAGTATTAAATATGTATTAAAATGTATTAAATAAAAAACAAAGCAAAACCAATATTTTTTCCTTGTAAGTAAATATGTAAATATATGCTCTTTTCAAAGGTAATATCCAAAGACATTAAGACAGGAGGATTTCTTTACTTCTGTCTTACATCATTGTTCCTTTCAACAACACTTAAGAATTTAATCAGGGGCTATAGATCACAATTTACCCAGCTTTAAAAATGCAATTTCTTGAGTGTTTAGTCTTTTTATTTAGTCTTTATATTTTGAGCATAATAAAACTCCACTCTAGCACCCACAGTAGCAGTAGCACGGACAGCCCTACAAAAGACTGTGCCTAAACGGCAGCCTATGTTTTCCCAAAATGAGTTAATAGTCACAGATGTACAAGTTACCCCATAATACCCCACACTATTTCAGACATGGACTTTCTACTGGTAACTGAATCTGAAAAGGTCTTTACTTCTTTGATTCGGTGAACATGATGTCCATTATTTCCATAGGTTGACTTGTCAGACCACAATACACGTTTCCACTGTCCACCAGTTCATTTCAGGTGAGTTCAGAGAAGTCGGCAGCATTTCTGGACACTGCTGCCATATGACTCCCACTCTGTGTAATACAGTCTTAATAGCATTTGTGGATGAGTGTTTATTAACAACTGTGTTTTTACCTCGTTCAATGGTGAGGGCCTACACAGGTACTATTAAGGAGGTGCCTACACAGGTACTAATAAGGATCATTCTCGCACTGCAGTGACACTGATGTGGTGGTAGTGGTTTGCTAGTGTGTGGTGTGCTAGTGTGTGCTGTGCTGGAGTAAGTGGATCAGACACAGCAGTGCTGCTGGAGTTATTAAACACCTCAGTGTGACTGCTGGACTGAGAATGGTCCACTAACCAGAAATATCCGGCCAACTGGGTCCAGTGGGCAGCATAAACTAATGAAGAACTAGAGTTGACCAACACAAACTGTGCAGCAACAGATAAGCTATCGTGTCTGTGGGGGTCCTAACCACTAAAGAAGAGGGTGATAAAGTATGTGGCAAAACAGATTAACTACAGTCTGTGATTGGAGGTGGTTTTAATGTTATGGCTGATCGGTATATATATATATATATATATATATATATATATATATATATATATATATATATATATATATATATATATATATACACAACTTTAACATCACAAAATGCTGCTTGAGAAAATGCTGAAAATGTACATTACAGCACCAAATCCCTACCTGTTACCACATAGTTTGTATTTACTATTATAGAACAAAATAAAACATACAATCATAATGTGTGTAGATGTTTCCAAATGTTTGATGCTTTGCAGGCACTTTGTTTAGACATAGGATAAAAGCACAGAGAAGAAAATGTGACGTGACCATCTTCAGTGCAAAAGGAATGAATGAAGCTCAGAGCATTAAAAGCACTAATCCAAGATTCCCATCGTGTCGTCCTAAACTGCCTGATGGCATATCACCAAGTGCTCCTTTCACGTCCTTTTTTCACACAGTCCAAATGGAGCCTATCCAGTAAGATGCTTTGTTAATTAACCTCAGTGCCCTTATAGTAGGAGTGACTCATTTCATATTACTGCCTTCTCTGTCCAGCCCATCCCTTTCAGCTAATAAGGAGATATCGTATCCTCTTGCGCCTCAATTACTGAAAAGCAGAGGCTAAGAGCCAACCAGCCAATTTATAATTGTCCGCAAACTTTTACATTACATTTCTGCACCTTATTGCTCACTGTACACATTTTACATATCCATTTCATTTCTGTGGCGCCTCCTCATCTCATTAAGATGCCCACGACTGTGGAGAAGAATACTTAGAGTTCCTCCTTAGGTATAAAATGATTTTCACTCTGTGATAAAAAGGAAAGCAAAATATATGCAGTACTTTACAAAAGTCAGACACTGCGTCTGTGCAAGTGTTTATCTTTCAAGTATAACATCAAATCCATCAGTATTTATTGTGCACCATTTACGACCTTAAAGTCTGTGTAAAGCAAGTTCAGAGATTTATCTCTAAACATATTATACATATTAATAATCAAATATATGTAAAGACTGTGAAATATTTGTGATTTGTGGAGTTAGTCCATTCAACTGTTTTTTATCATTTTTGTGCTCAAGAATTTTGGGCAGGCCTGAATTCATGACTTGATAAGGCACTCCAGCCAAACTAAGCATGACTGCACCATATTTATTTATTTGACCTCCATATTTAAACTACCCATGCAGTGAAACACCCACATACACACACACTAGCGAACATACACACTAGAGGGCACTGAGCACACTTGCCTGGAGAGCTGGGCAGCTATATCCACAGTACCTGGGGGGGAGTTGGGTGTTGGGTGCCTCGCTCAAGGGCACTTCAATTGTGTCCTGTTGGTCTGGGAGATTGAACCGGCGACATTCCGGTCACAAGGCCGCATCCCTAACCTTCAGCCCACAGCTGCCCCCAAATCTTTCATAGCCTACAGTTTCCTAACTAGCTATGTCTTTGTCTTGTACATGGATCTTCCCTGGATGAGAGAACTTGCAGAACAGCCTTACGGTTCTCTGCCACAAGGCCTGATTCACTAACTACAGAGATGTGTGCTGTCACGCAGTCATGGTCCGTGCCCAGCAGCTGTTTCACTGGGAAACGAGGGACTTTCCACAGAGGTTTCCACAACACTGCAAGCCTCAGCCCCATTATGGCTCTCTGGATGTCTGCTTCACCACTTCCTTTACTCCTCCGATAGAACCTGCTCACAAGCTTCAGCTGGGCTTACAGCAATATCAGCTAGACAGTTCTTTGAGAAGCCAAGCCCGCCTAACCAGAAGACCAAGCAAGGTAAGTGAGCTGTGTCTTCGGGCAATAAGTTAAGCAGAACGACTGCTCACAGAACAGGACTAACGAGCTATGTGTGTAAATGTGTGTGTAAATGAATTAGCTTACTTTTACAGACTGAGAGGTACACGGTTGATAGAATTGGGTTTTGGTCATAGTGACTCTAGTAAAGCCCGACTCAGCTGTACACATCCAATAAAGCTGCTAGAGCCGCATCTCAGATCAAAGTGGGACTTAACACGAGAGAGGCTGCACCTTTTCATTTTTCAGGATTTTAAAACCTAATTTTATACACTGGCAATGTTTTTAACCTTTCAGATGAGTGGTTAGTAAAACATTTCTATGGTATGACAAACTCAAAGCACATATTTATTACTGATTTACACAGACCTAAAAAAGTTACAGTTGTATACTCTCCAACAAAAGGAGTTACAGACATTACATTCACATGAAGAAAAGCTAAACACAAAATGACTAAAGGACATACACTATATTGTCGGCCCACCCTTGCAGATATAACAGCTTCAACTCTTCTGGGAAGGCTTTCCACGTGGTTAAGGAGTGTGTTTATGGGAATTTGTTGACCATTCTTCCAGAAGTACATTTGTGAGGTTAGACACTGATGCTGGACGAGAAGTTCTGTTGGGGGTCAGGCCAGTCAAGTTCTTCTACACCAAACTTGCTATTTCATGTCTTTATGGAGCTTGCTTTGTGCACAGGTGGGAAGTTATGTTGGAACAGGAAGGGGCCATACTCAAACTGTTCCCACAAAGTTGGGAGCATAAAATTGTCCAAAATGTCTTGGTCTGCTGAAGCATTAAGAGTTTCTTTCACTGGAACTAAGGGGCCGTGCTGGACTCCTGAAAACAACCCCACACCATAATTCCCCCTCCACCAAACTTTACACTGGGCACAATGCAGTCAGACAAGTACTGTTGTCCTGGCAACCGCCAAACCCAGACTTGCCCTTTGGGATATCCAACCTATAGTTCAAAAAAGATTAAAGGTAAAAAAAACAAGGTTTCCTGGTAGCCCATTAAAACTGTCACTATTAAATAAACTACAATAAACTACAAAAAACTAAATGTACTACAATCTTTCATCTTTGAGAAAAAAAACTGTTTAACCTTACAACTCAATGCTTTGGGTCTAATAAAAGGAATTCAAGTAAATTTGCACTAGAACACCTGAATTGGATATCTGAGATGAGAAGTCTGATTTTATTTAGTTGTTAACTAATAAGTTGTTCTTTTCAGATTGAAAAGGTTGTACTTGTGGAAAAACCAGAACATTGTTAAAATGCAACAGAGCACTGAGGAGCTATACAACACAACCCTGAAGGTACATCCCAATAGAGGATTTTACAGTAACCGGTCCTTTTGCTATTCCCCTATGCCGTGATGTCATTGCTAAATGTATTAAACCAACAGTTCTATGGCTTAAACTTAAAAAATGGACTGATCTAAATGGAAGCCATCAACACTCTGAGGCAAATAAAACTGCAGCCACTTAAAAGCATTCTCCAAATGGCAGCCATCCAATCCATTAGGCTAAGACAAATATGATCCAGGCATGCAGGGCGAAAATATGCAACAATGTAAAGCAAGCAGTGAAGGAGTGAAGGAGTGAAGGAGTGAAGGAGTGAAGGAGTGAAGGAGCTCATGACGTAGCACACTGCAGCGCTGCAAAGTGGCACAGGATCTTACAATAATGTGTATAATAGTCTGGTGGACAGAACTGCTTCTGAACATTTGGGGAGAATGTCTAGAAAAACGCTGTTGCTTGCAGTCTCTGCCACTTATGATCCAGGTACTTACAATTACAACTTTTGACTAATCTGCCTATTTAAGATTACTCCACATTTCAGGTGCGTTGGTGTTATAGTGCAAGTTTCTTCTTGTCAATTTTTTTTCTTAGTAAGTGCTTCTTGAAAACTACACATTCTTTCAGAACCATTCTGATGTGTTCTCACAGTGGGCGGATTCACAGAAAACCCGGATATCTTGAGCAATAGTTGATCCTGAGTTTCTCCTCTCTCAAATACTATAGCTGTAAATACTGTCAGATCCTGTTATTAGGAGTCTTCTAATAACTTTTAATAACTTTTTTCAAAGTTTTAAAAAACTCTTTAACTGCAACTTAAACCATCCTTATAACTACATTCTGCAGACATATCAATTGATTTGGACATGGCCTTTTGACTGTAAATAAAAAAATGGGGTGGTCTCTAAATTGTGTACATCACTGTAAATAATAAACTAAATTAGAATATATGAAAAGTCTGCATAAAGTCAT
Organism: Megaleporinus macrocephalus; assembly: GCA_021613375.1. NCBI lineage: Eukaryota > Metazoa > Chordata > Actinopteri > Characiformes > Anostomidae > Megaleporinus > Megaleporinus macrocephalus. Next base: position 18,142,118 of record CM038721.1, on the reverse strand, counting down.
TAGTCATTTTCAAGATGGTTTTTCTGCCAAAAAAAAATTTAATCACAAAAACCACCTGGTGACTCATGGGTCCCAAATTGTCTTGCTGGTGAGTAAGTAAACATCAAATCAAATGTAATATTTTAAGCAGTAATTATATGAGCAATGTGGTGCAATGTGATCAGTGAAACATACTCCAAACACCATAAGAACAAAAGCTTGCAGTAGTTTTAATAGTAATATATATATATATATATATATATATATATATATATATATATATATATATATATATATATATATATATATATATATATATATATATACAGTGTGTGTGTGTGTGTGTGTGTCTGACAAAAATCTATTCTTTCCCCATCGCTCTCAGTAAAGTCCTTGTTTATGGATGATGAAATGGCCATTTTGGCCCAAAACCAGACAAAATACAGGAGCCTGCTTTCAAAGGAGATCCCATTCTGTGCTGATACAACAGTGCAAATGAATAGGCCTGCCTTTTTATTCAAATGAATAAGCGCTTACTTGAACTAAGACTTCCTTAAATAGAAACTCTTTTCAGTGTAAAGAAAGAACTAAGTTCATGACTATCCAGCCATGATACATTTTAAGAGGCTATAAATACAGTATAGAGTGAATTGGGAAGCTATAAATACAGCAAAATAGAACTACCATGACATCAGGAATTTGTTTGAGATGGCACAAATTTAAGCAACACATATTCTAAAATAAATCATTAGTTTTGAGTTTTGGAATATTTCATCGTCCGACTTATGAGCTTATCATTATTAAGCTGTGACCTGATGAGGCTCATTTTTGCAGTGTTATTATTTTTTGCTCAAGTATATATTCTTTTTCAGCACAAACAGTAATTTGCAAAAAAAATATTTTTAAATACTTGAAATGTTTGTTGTTGTTCTAGGAGCTTTTAAAGGAACTATTGATCAAACCATGAACATTTATACTAATGAGTTAATTAAGCATTTAATAGAATTGAATAGATTTTACAAACTAAAGAGATAAAAAACAAAACTGCATTCATGTCAAGGTAACCAAAATTACTTTACAAGGGGCATATCCCAGATCAGAGGAGGAGATCCATAGTAATGAAGCACTAAATACTGGTTTTGTGGACAATTATTAACTTATAACTAGTAGACTAAAAATGTACTGTCTGATCCACTCATAAGAGCGCAACACACACTAACACACCACCACCAACATGTCAGTGTCACTGCAGTGCTGAGAATGATCCACCACCCAAGTAATACCGCTCTGTGGTGGGCCTCTGGGGGTCCCGACCACTTAAGAGCAGGGTAACAAAGTATACAGAGAATCAAATGGGCTACAGTCAGTAAGTGTTTCCATTTTGATGGTCTGAAATGTCATTAAGAAAAGGCAGTTAGAATGAACTATGGGAGTCAAGGCAAGATCTGGAAAACCCAGAAAAACTCTTACATACTGTACTGCTTATATGCTGCCCAGAAAGGTCTGCAAACAAATCCGTATATGACAGCAAAGGATGGTTTAGCCAGTTGCAGAAAGCATCATTTCTCTAATCTATTCATATTAAAAACTTTCACTTAGCAGCCTTTCTGGCTACAAATCAAATAAATGAAGGGCCTGTACATTTTGGAGAGTACTGTAAATAACAAACAAATTTACATTGTGTATTTGAGGGGCATCTGCATGCAAGTTGCATGAAACAAGCTTCACAAACGCAATGTACCCTTCCCAGTGGCTTGACATCCTCTGCGCACTGCTGGTTACTTTCCTTGTGATCAGATAAATGGTGGTGAACTCTTGAACCATTAAATTGACAGAATGACTCACACTTTGTTCCTTCATCTTTCGGTCAGTTCACATTCAAATATCAATAAGCCATGAAATAGGGGAATCAGTAACCGGGTATGAACTTGGATCACATTCCTGTTGCGTGGGTGGACAGAATGTCCAGTCACTGGACTGAAACTCGATCAAATCTTCAGTCTTAACGATCCATTCGTCATAAATCTGCATAGTTAATCAGGATTTAGTGGAAAGCATGCCAGAGGGAGTGGACTAATGTGTTTTTGAAAAGCTCAATTCATGTAAGAAAAGGTAAAGCCAAGAGATAAACCAGAATATAGGAGCTTGTAGAATTCCAGCTTGTAGAATATGGGAATATTAGTGTTTAATCAAAGTGTAATTATATAGAGTTCTCTGCAGTGGGTTAAGGTTAGGATTGGGAATTTTATCAACGGGAATTATAAGAAAACTAAGTTTTAACATATCCAGTTATATTATATTTTATATATATATATATATATATATATATATATATATATATATATATATATATATATATATATATATATATATATACACACACACACACACATAGCATAATGACATACTAGTGTCATTGATGGACTGAGAATAGTCCACCTATGGAAAACGTCCAGCCAACAGTGTCCTGTGGGCAGCATCCTGTGACCGATGAAGAACTAGAGGACCAACACTACAACATATGAGGTATTATCTCTGATTTTTTTCTGTTGAGCCAGTTAAGAGTGTCTAATAGAGTGGGCAGTGAGTGGACACTGCATTTAAAAAACTACAGTAAAACTGCTGTGACTGATCTACTCATATCAGCACAACACACACTAGCACACCAACACCACATCAGTATCAATACAGTGCTGATAATGATACACCGCCCAAATAGTACCTGCTCTGTAGTGGTCCTGTGTTGTGTCCTGATCATTGAACAACAGGGTAACAAAGTATACAGAGAAACAGATGAACTACAGTCTGTAAGTGTAGAACTACAAAGTGCTCCTATATGGTAAGTGGATCTGATAAAATGTACAATCAGTGTAGATGCAAGAAGGTGTAATTATTGAAGTGGCCAGTGGGTGTGTATTAAAAAAAAAAAAATATATATATATATATATATATAGCATCCTAGTATGTCTGTCCATTTTATCAGATCGGCTTGGAACAAAGAAATTTGTAAACATTATTAGTCCGATGTTTATTAAATAGATAAAAAAAATACAACACAGATTTTATTTGAAAATGGCTTACAACAATAAAGTACTGAAAGACCATCCATGCATACACTCAGCCAGTTGAACATGTTAGGAATCACTAGCTATAGAATATTTAGGAAATCTAAGCATCCAGTACACTCTGTGGCTCTGAACTATTTTGAATACAGCAGCTAATGTGCTTTGCTTCAATCAACACTGTGCAAAAACATCCAGTCGTGGCCAGCTTAGCTTTGATATCAGATGCTTTGCCAGAGCTTGCAATTTTGTCCAATCACCACATTAGTGATGCACTAACACACGTAGACGGAGTGGCTGAGACTGCAGCTTCCCGGCACGTAGCATAGAAGCTGAACGCTTCATTATGATAGCACTTCACAGATTTACATTTAGGGAAGAAATAATGTGGTAATTGGGGAAAAAATGCTCTGACAAGGATTGATTGAAAATGTGTTCATTTGCAAGATCACAAATTTGTGGAGGGTGTGTGTTTGATTACTTGTTGCTGTACAGTCATGTCAAATTGAGACCTTGAGACTTACCACTAAGCATAAACACATGTCCCACCGTCTTCCTCAACGTAAAATTGCAAATACTTTGGATATCCCACCATCTACAGTAAATAATATCATTATTAGAAAAAAGGAGCAAGGGACAAGGTCGACAGTCAGTATTGTATGCTTGTGTTCTTCAGACCATATGAGAACACATTTCTGCCAGTCAGCAATATTCAAGTCAAATTCAAATCATGTCCAACTGAAGGACTGAGCTGTATATGTTACTGTAATGAGCTGTGTCATGCTACTGTAATGGGAGAGCAGTTGGGCCATTTCACCCACCCATAGAAAGTGAGATCAATTATGCTTTCTATGACTATGAGTAACGAATGGCTGTGATATTGACAGAGATCAAATCTGCCCATGATAGGACCAACACTTTATATGTTAACTTCATACACTTACTTTTATGTTTTAAATGATGTAGGAAACACACTCCCAACAATGTACATGTACTTGTTAAGCCTGATTTGTTTCCCCTAAGATTTCTTTCAGACCGAAAGCTGCAAAAGCTTCGCTCTGTAAAGAGCAGTGAATACTGTTTCTGATCTAGGTCCAACAGACCATTAGTAGACCACAGATTCCATTGTGTCCTTGAAGAGTCTATTGCCATTTAAACTATACATTCACCCTCAGATCAATACTATCCACTTGCATTAGCGACCCACATGCAAACTAGTGGACATGCTGGAAGGCAGTGCCCACAAAAGGCTGCATTGTCTGATCAATAATGAACATATTTAAAAGCATTATACTTCAATAAGCATGATTCCACTTGTCTTAGTTCAAAACAAAAGAAGTAAAAAATAAGATGTCATCATTAATCATTGTTTACAAAACATGGTCTTTGGTCCACAAGACAAGAAATGATGAAGCACTGCAGTCACAGCTCAATGATAGATTGTTCTCGGAAGTGATAATGGTAGCTGACAGATTGTGCATAGATCCGGCCAAGGCTTATTCAGGCTTATTTTAATGGTTCCAGAATAAACCCCTCAAAAAGTTGGGACACTTAGCAAAAAGTAAAGAAAAACAATGACGTGTGTGTATATATATATATATATATATATATATATATATATATATATATATATATATATATATATATATATATATATATATATATATATACGTCATTGTTTTTCTTTACTTTTTTTTATATCTAGTTTTTTCCTAAAACTTCTACATTGTGTCTACAATGCGTCTAAAAATTGAGGAACAATTTCAAAACAAAACATTCAGAAAAATGTTCCGCAGTGTAAAATTGTGAAGACTTTGGATATCCCACCATCTACAGTACATAATATCATCTAAAGATTTAGAGAATCTGGAGAAATCCCTGTGCGCAAGGGACTGGGTAGTCAATATTTAATGCTTGTGATGTTTAGACCCTCAGATTGTACTGCATTAAAAACAGGCATTACTCTGTACTGGAAATCACTGCATGGGCTCAGTAACGCTTTCAGAAATCACTGTTTGTGAATACAGTTCGCTATGCAATCCACAAAAGCTTTAACGCACTGCTGTCTTCTCCACAATGTCCAAAATGGAAAACTGTTCTGTGGTCAGAAGAATCAAAATTTGAAACCATGGACAGCAGAGAGATCGCCCAGCTTGTTATCAGCTCACAGTTTGAGAACCTGCATCTCTGATGGTCTTTGTTTGTTTTTTGTTGCACATTTCAGCAAAAACAATAAAACACATACTGTATCCATCCAAACAGCAAGAAGAACTGACCTGCTGAACTGACCTGCGTGCAGTCCAGACCTTGGTCCATTAAAAAATTATAAGTGCAGCAAAGAAGATCCAGAACTGTTGTGCAGCAACATCAGATATTAATGGAAAAAAAAATCCTCTCCCAAAACTCCAGCAGTTGGTCTCCTTACTTCCCCGACATTTACAGACTGCTGTTAAAAGAACAGTTGATGCTACACAATGAAATTTCTCAATTTGAACATCTGATATGTGTTCTTTGTTCTATTCTGAATAAATGATCTATGGGGTCTAGGAGATTTGCAAATCATTGCATTCTGTTTATTTACATTTATTTCCAAACATTTACATACAAACATCTTTGAGATTTGAGTTTGTACACAGTACACTGTTTCTATGAATGTGTATTCATTTAAAAGGGTGTAAATTGAGATACACACTTTTCAGCTGACAGGTTAGCATTAAATTACAAATGTTATGTGTGCCTCATTACATCATTCACATCAGTGTTCGGTTTGCCAACTTACTGTCATTCACATCCACTCTATTCTAATGATTGCCAAAGTGCTGTTGGTGTACTTTTTCATTTTGCGTTATGTAATATGAACAGGGAGTCTTCATAGGGCAATAATAATATCATGGGACAGAAGCTATGTAGGTACTAAATGCCTAAATGGATTGTTCTAATAAATTGGTCAAATTAAAACACAATTTTGGCCTTTAGATTATTTTGAAAGACCTATATGTCATTTTCTGTTCAATTAATTAAAATAAAAGACTTAATATTCTATTCTGTTGCTACAACAATAATTTAATTACAACACTATAAAACTGTATCAAATGTTTTGCTAGTGACTGTTTCAGTAGTGGCATCTATATCTATTTATGAGCACAGTAAACAGTAAATGGCTGGAAAACACGTTTAACATGTTTAAGTGAGTTGTACACAAATCAAAAAACATTTCACACATATAACAAGTTTGCATTTCAATGATCCAGTATTGACCATTTTAATGATGCAAAAATACTACATAGGTTCTGATTGGTCACCATGTGGTCACTGGGAGCAAGGGTGCTGCTCTAAAATGCAGGGGCATGGCTAAAATAAAGCTCTGACTCTGAACTAAAACTCTAGGTTTAGGTAGTGACATGAAAGGTTGGAACCTTTTTTTAACCATGCCTTTTTAATGAAAATTATGAGAATCCAAAGCTTTTAAACTCATAAAAATAAAAAAAATACAAAAACATTTCACAACTTACATTTAGGAATTGGTGTTTGGATTGTCATTATCTGATAAAAAGTATCCTGTAAATGATTATTTAGTCCATATTTTGATTATGATCTCAATAATGTATCAGGTTTAAACAGATCAGAACAAAATCCTGGTCTATAAATCCTGGTCACCGCTGAATTTCATCAGGTGTATTTGAGCAGGGAAATCATCAAACTGTGCCTTTAGGACTAGAGCTCAACTCAATTGTATGGGACATATAAACAGATTTTTTAAAATTTACTAAATCGACATAAGGTTTAAGCATAACTAAATATATTATGCTGTCTCATCATCAGTGACTGTGTGTGTGTAGATTACAAATGTATCAGTGGTCCTGTGAATAGGATTTGTTCTCAAGGAAATACTCCTGCTTACAGGGCTTTCTTCCCAGGGGTTTGCACACACACAGGGTGATTTTCCCACTGGACAGCTCAGATTGATTCAGTTATTATCATACACTGTTAATGTCTTTAATTAAAGTCTATAGAATAATCAAGGTCCAAAGGCCCAGACCTGACTGTGTTCTTGACCTGATATAATTATTTAAAAATATTTTGTATTTTTAAGTTTGGAAAGAATGGAGGTGTCTGGTGTTGGTGCACCTTAAGAATAACACTTCTTAAAAAAAGCCTTAAAAAAGTTTTTGTTCTATCTGCCATTCTTGGTGTTTGCTGTATGTTTTCGTTTACAGTGCAGCAAGCTGTCTGTCGTATACAGTCAAGTCACATAATTATGACCACTGTCTAGGTGTAGGTGGCAGCGTTATGGTCTGGGGAATGTTTTCGTGACACTTTCTGGACCCACTCATTCATGTGGAAGGCACTCTCAGCTTATTTGGGTCTGAATCCTTCCATGCATATCATGTATACCATCCATGCTGATTGTCTTCGGTAGGGCAGATGGGATCCTCCAGCAAGACAATGTGACATGTCACATGGCTAGAAATGTCCCATTTTGGTTGGAAGAGTTGACCAAGACTTCCAAGTACTACCCTGGACCCCTAATTCCTCTAATTGAGCATCATTGGGACCATCTGGATGGTGGTGTTGGCTCTATGGATCCTCCTGTATGCTCCCACCAGCAGCTGTGGGATGCACTGCAGTCAGCATGTCTTCAGATACCAGTGACAGCCTACAATGATCTTATTGAGTCTTACAGCCCGTCTAGCTGTCATAATAATGTGACTTAACTATGTCATTTCAGGTCATTCCACCATGGAACGTTCCAACAACTTCAAAGCTTTAAAATACATTACCTATAAAGTTAAATGTTAACTGAGACATTTTAACTTTAAGTTCAAAGTATGTTGTAAGGATGTCATAAGGGCGACAGATTACGTTGATGATGGTGTTTTTAGAGAATGTTATCCTACCTGTAAGAAAAACATTATCAGAACAAGAACTTTATGTGAATAACATTATTAGACCATGTGTGTAATATTTACAGAACATTTTTAGAACAAAGTAACAAACGGGGTTACATTCTTCATCGTACTTACAAGCTAGGTGTGTCTCCTGAAGTGGTCAGTCAGTATATACAAATACATCTCTTTTAAAAGTGTAACTTTGCATTTATTTTCATCAATGTCAAACTAAAGATGCTTCCTCACTGTAATATAAACAAGCCACAAGCCATTTAAGAGCACATTAAAAGGTAAAACCTTACTTTATGACCACAGCTCTTGGCTTCACTGAGATAGCTGACCTCTGCAAAAACTGAGTAATGTGTGCGACGTGTATCTGAGTGAAACAAATCATATTGAAATGTGTTGCACTACAGCTGCTGAAGTGGAACATAAGCTTGCCACTTCTTTAATCTGTGCTTATTATTTTATTCAGAGTATCAGTTATGAATGCACTATTAACTGTCAAATAAAGAGCAACACAAGTTATTTACGTTTTTTTCTTTTTTGCGCTGCTTTATTGGATTGAGCTTAGGCGGGGCTGTCCAAAGAAAAACAAGTATGGCAACTTTACAGGAGCAAGTAAGTAAGGAGTAGATGTTTCTTATATTGTGTCACTACTGCTGTGCCTTAAATGCTTGCTTCACTCACCCTTCTTATGAGACTGTTTTCTGCACCATCTTTAAATTGAACTATTTAATCCTAGAGATTGTTTATCTGCCTGACTGTACACTCCGATTAGCCATAACATTATGGGGAGTAAAACATGTTCATAGTCATATTTTTAAAGCCAGAAAGGGATTCAGAGATTCATTTGTGCATGAAGAGAACAACAAAGCTAATGATACTGGATTAAAAAGATTGATATATGAGGTAAAGAGAAAGAAAAAAAGTATGTGCCTTAAAACTTAAAACCTAATGATTGAAGGATTGATTAATTTAGCATTACACTGATAGAACAACTCGGTTTAGTGAAAAGCTTTAGTACAGCTTTGAATCAAAGCTGACAAAAGTGCCTAGACACAGGCTGAGAATATATAATGATATGATCATTCTCTATTTAGATCATTCTCAGCACTGCAGTGACACTGACTGGCTACGGTGTTAGTGTGTGTTGTGCTGGTATGAGTGGATCAGACACAGCAGTGCTGTTGGAGATTTTAAACATGGTGTCTTCACACTGTCCACTCCATTGGGCATTCCTATCTTGCTGGTGCAGCTGGTCCAGCTTTTGCTGTAGAGTTTGTATTTGTTTTAATCAGTGGTCACAGGAACCTGCCCACAAGACACTGTCGGCTGGATATATTTGGTTAGTGGACTATATTCGGTCCAGCAGTGACAGTGAAGTGTTGAGAAAATATCAGCAGCACTGCTGTGTCTGATCCAGTCGTACCACTACAACACACACTAACACGTCACCACCACATCAGTGTCACTGCAGTGCTAAGAAGGAAATGCAACCATCCATCAATACATCCATCCATCCATCTATCCATCCATTCGTTATCATCCGTTTTATCCTGCTTGTTGGGGATCACAGGGGGGCTGGAGTCAATTATCGGGTGAAGGCAGGGTAAACAACCTCACACCTATGGGTAATTTAGAATGACCGATCAACATGCATGTCTTTGGACTCCCCCTCAACCCCCTCAAACATGGGGAGAATATGCAAACTCCACACAGAATAGCCCGGACTGAAGTGCAACCAATGTTGCAAAATGTTTTTAGGCACGTTGCAGGCAACAACACATTTCCACATTTTCGTTTCCAAATATTCATCTCAATCAGCTTGACTGTGCATTGCAAAAGCCCCCAGAGTGGAGACAGAGTGTCTGTTAAACAAGCAAAGCAAGAAAGACATAAACAAACAGAGAAACAAGGTGGCGTTGTTTATCTGTTTATGTAGTTATGCAACAGTGGACTCCGTAAGAGTGCAGCATACTTAGGAAATGTTCTAAATATTCATCTGTTTGCTTTAACACTAATACATACCATTCAACTCCACAGCTCCTGCAGTGAAAAGCCCATAAAACGCAGGGGACAGTGAGCTGAGAGGGGGACAGTGTTCCTGGTGGATCAGGAGGACAGTCTAAAGGCAGTTAGAGTTTGATATCTGACGCAGGCTGCTATCCATGCACCACCACATCAGACGTCTCTTGGACGTCACTGGCTTGGACAATAATCCTGATCAGAACAGATGCAGTGTTCATGCCAGCGACGCTCAGTCTTTGAGGATTAACAGTCAGTAATAAATCTATGGAAGGAGCATTTAAAGCGCTTGTGAAATATAGAATAATTAAACAATCTGAATCGACTTGAATACAACACGTGTACATAAAGTACATATCTAGATCAGATTGCATGTTATGTTACGTTTGTACATATAAAATCAACATTGTCTATAAAACTCGATCCTGCCATGTATGAAGATACTCTTAATCATTTTATGCACTATGACCACCAATGTTCAGTAGTAGAGGAGGGTTTTAAATACCTTAAAAACCGTATCACCAGTATCACCAGTATCACCAGTAATTAGAAATCAAATACATGTAGACCAGCTTTAAAGAATAGGAGCCTGAACTACTCCAGATAATAGGATCCTACTGAACAAATTGCATTCTTACAGATGGAAAGCATTATGCATTTAGTGCCACCTTGTGGCTGAACATAAACAGTTTCTCATTTCAGATGTTTTTAAGGTGGATATAAGTGTCTTGTCTTTTTATGCCAAGTCTGAATTGAAATATAATACAATAATGTCCATGTTTATGGTCAGCAACACCAATGCAAAAAGCATACTATAATTGTTGCCTTAATATTTAATAAAATTATAGTTTTAAAAAATCTTTTACTCGTTCAGAATTTAGGTGAATTTTCTTGAGAAACAATAGTGGCGACAGTAACCAGACATCTAAACAGTTTAATGCTTTTGAAGAGCTAAAAGAAAGTAAGAAAGAAAGGTATTGCACAAAGTTTTGAGTACGTTTTGAATATGTTGACAAGTGCCTGAGACATCTTTTTATGGTAGATTATTTATATTATATTTATATTTTTTTGGTAATATTTTGAAAATCTACAGATAGATTGAACTAAAAATAATAAAACTATTGTAATACAATATGCCAAAACCTAAACCCAGCCTTAACCCTGTAACCCCAGCCTTAACACTGTTAAACTGAGTTTTACTAGATTTATTAAGTGTGCTAAAATTGCAATAAACTGAAAATAATAGTGAAACTATTGTTTTTTTTCTTAGCTATATGATATATTATTATTAGACGGCTCAGATGTATTTTGCTGTAATGGTACTTCTTTTAGGTTACAGTTAAGGCTTATTTATTTATATTTGCCTTTTACAACAGATGTTGTCACAAAACAGCTTTACAGAATAATCCAGGTTTAACCCACCAATAAGGAAACCAGGACAAATTTCTGAAACTACGCTACCAGGAAAAAACTCCTCATATAGCATTTCAACTACACTTTTTTAATATATTTTATTTTCACATCAACCATAACCCGCCCCCCCCAAAACAAGAAAAGAATAAAAGACAGATAAAGAAAACCATAATTGCACTTAGGCTCTCAGTCCAAAAATGGACCCCAAACCAAGATAAAACATCTCTGTATCCCTGGATCACAACTAGGCAACCTTGCCATTGTAATAATATGAAGCATCTCTGAAAGCCAACATTTGAAGCATGGTAGAAAAGCTTTCCAATTAAAAAAATTTACATTTTTTAGCTGCAACCATGCCAGCCAGTAAAGCTGGTTGTTGAACATGTGAAAGACTGAACATTCAGTTTAAGAATTCACAGATCACAATGACAGGGTCAGGATGTAAGCATGTGCTAAGCATTCCAGAGAACAGATGGTAAAACCTGCACGAGTGCGCTCGAGATCTGTCGGTGGTTTCACATTTATTGCAGGCTAAAGACAGAACTGCAGACTTTGCTTAGTCTCAGTTCTGAGCAGTGGAGTCTGTGGAGCAAATTAAACCGGATCAGCCTGTATCTAGAATTTATGGTGTAGGGTGATATCCTGGAAAGAATGTTAAAGGACTGTTAAGCTCATAATTCCATGAAATGGTTAGTGCAGGGGGGTGAAAAGAAAGATAGCATAAGATAATCCTTTATTAGTTCCACAGTGGGGAAATTCACAGTGTACAAACAGTACAAACAATAGATTAATGAACAGTACAGTATATAGCAATATAACAAAGCGGGGCACCAAATGTCTAGATGACAGATCAGGACAAAACAATAAATCAATCTTTTCTAAAATAATCTGTAATAATCTGTAAATAATCTGAATAAACAAAACTGTTAATAAGAAAGACCACATTTTTCCTTGAACTGGTCAAAGGAAACTTCTCAACCACATACAAGTCTTCCATACACTGTAAAGCTTTGTCCTTCCAAACAGAGACTTTCCTGTCCAGCTGAGAGCCCTGAAACAAGTGGTCGTCTAAAATGAAAGTATAGATATTTTTAGCAAAAACACCTTGATTAATAATCGTAAGTGAGCTTTTAAGTTTAAAATAACTTCCAATAACAGTTTCACTTTTGCAAAACAGAAAGAAATGTTCATCCACAATGGATCGAATGAGCCACTGCCAAAAAGCCAGAGCCTAGACCACAGCAATGTAACACTGGAAAGCCCGATTCCCTAAGATGAAGTGGGACTTTGCAAATGAGCTTTCACAATACATATTTAATTTGACATATTTAATAAAAAGAATTGTGTCTGTTTAAAAAAGAAGGTGCAAGTAAATTGGAAGGTTCTGACAAAAATGCAGACATTTTAGATATACAGTACATATAGAATCCCAAACCCCAAAGCTTTCCAGGACATTAAACATGTAGGGCCAATCTATTTGACTAAATTCCTTATAAGTATCAAACGAGGTAATGGAAGCAGTGATGTCTCCCCCCAAAAAATCAAAATTTAAGGTGTAGAGAAAATTATTAGCTCATTTAACATATTGTTTTTTTCTGTACTGAAGACTCAAGTGAAGACTCTACCATTCCACATATGTGAGCAGATCCTAATTAATTATACACCATATTCATATTATATTCATATGGCTGTACATTGCACCAGGATCTTTTTTTAATTCATTTAACATCATTTCAGGGTATAATTGGGCTTCCTACATTTCACTACCAGTGCAACATTTGTATTTGACCTACATCCAGAGAAACTTTCCTAAGCAAGCACAGCACAGCCTTTATGAAAGTTGAAGGCCACACATATCAGTGGCTTTTAATCATATGACCTAAAAACAAGAAACTGAATGGGAATTTAGAACTGAGGGGGATCAGTTCCAAGAAAAAAAAAAAAAAAAAAAAAAAAAAATATATATATATATATATATATATATATATATATATATATATATATATATATATATATATATATATATATATATATATAGTATTGTATCTACATAATATTGTAGTGTTACCAGAGAGTGAGACACATGGTAGGCTCTGTGGTAGGCTCTGTGTCTTTAATGACACACAGAGTAGAAATGCTCATACAGAGCAGGAGGTCACCATTACATTTTACCTGAATGACGAGCAACCCGTAACACAAGCAACAGCACTAGACAACATAAAGAGTCACTTTGTTGGAGGCCACGCATCTGCCAAGAGCTTTTGTGTGTGGCCAAGTGTATAGGTGTTGCTGCATAGTAGAACACTGCACCAACTCCGTCTGAGTCTGCTAAATCTTCTTGTAGGTCTTTTGAGGCCAAACTGGGGTTTGGATTTTTTTTTTTTGCAATTCTATGAGTAGAACACATCTTCCAGATCTCAACTTGACCTCCACCATTCATGTTAACGTTTGAAATCAGGAACTGAGAACACAGCTACCTGAAAACACTTTACTATTGTCTTAGAGCTTCTCCTGCTTTGTAGGCCTCAGTTATTTTAATGTTCAGATTGCCGGACAGCTGCTTAGTGTAAACCATGGCACAACACACATCAACACACCCACACCATGTCAGCGTCACTACAGTGCTGAAAATGATCTGCATCCCTAATAGTACCTACTCTGTGGAGCAGGGGGTAAACAATGTAAACAGCTAATCAGATAAACTACAGTCCGTAACTGTTGACTAACTTCAAACTTGTAAGTGGAGCTGATAAAATGGACAGTGTGTGTAGATACAAGGAGGTGGTTTTAATGTTATAGCTAATTGTTAAATAGAAATAACAAAGGAAATTTAAAGGTATAGCTTCAATAACTGGTTGCCCCCATTTTGATAGAAACAACTTTATGTAGACGTGTCCTATAACTGTTTCTGGCATTTACGTGGAGAAATATTTGGCCACTCATTTGCGAAGTTTTGTTTCAACTGTGTAATGTTTGAGGGTCTTTTTGGATGTCGAGCCATTTCAACCCCCCCACAGGATTTCAATGGCTTTAACCTGGGCTACTCAGCATGTTTTCATGAGTCATTCCTTGTAGATTTACTTGTATGTTTGGGATTATTATCCTGTCAAGAGTCCACTTCTTCAGCCTCAATGTATTGGTAGAACCTCACAGATTCTCCTCAAGCTCTCTCTGGTATGAAAGAGAATTCATAGTCGATTCTATGATTGCAAGTTGGCCAGGCCCTGAGGCAGCAAAGCAGCCTCAAACCATAACACTTCCATAATCAGGTCTTACAGTTAATATGAGGTTCTTCTGATCTAATGCTGTTTTTGGTTTTCACCAAACAGTTGATACTGTGGGCACACAACTCTCTTTGACTCGCCCGTCCACAGCACATTGTTTTTCACAGTCCTAGTACTTGATCTTAATGAATAAGGTTTAGACTTGCTCTGAAGTTCATTCTTAAACAGCAAAAGTTTCCTTCTGACACACCTCTGCTAACATTACATGACTATCCAAGAAATCACAAATAAGTCTAGGTTTATTTCTTTTCTAGACAAAATGGTTAAGGTTAATAATTATTTATTTATATGCAGCATTTACGACAGATGCTGTCACAAAGCAGTTTTAGAGAAAAATCCAGATCCATCACCCACTGAGGGTGTCACCAGGGGCAACAACTCCCCCAGACCAAGAGGAAGAACCTCGAGAGGAACCAGACTCAAAAAGGTGAACCTGTCCTCCTCTGGTCCACACCAAATAGTAAAACAAGTACAAATATAATAAGAATAAAATTGGCTACTTTGTGCATAAATGAATATAGAGGCAGAAAAGAGGAGAAAGAAAGGACTGATCTTTGAAGGTGTCAGTGGGTCATGCAGGTGAGTTTTCCACAAAACACTGGACAGCACGAAGCTCAATGATGGGAAAACTGGTCCAGAATGCAGGCAAACAGGGGCACCTGGTCACAGCAGATCAAGCAGCATGGGCAGTAATTTATATTTTGGGGGAAATTTATGTGGCAGTTAGATATAAAATATAATAAACTACATGCATACAGAAAAGGAATGTCATTTTCATTTATTCATTTTTAAGAAGCTTTACTCTTGCTGCAGATCCTAAAAACTCCACTGGTGTTTCTATCAGTTCTTTATTCCGTTGTCAGAAGACAATGCTATAATTCTAAAATGATGTGTATCTGTTACTTAGTAAAAAGAAGAAAAATCTAAAAACTAAGAAGCTGCTACTGTTCTGTGTAAAAAGAACTGGTCACCCCAGTTTCCAGACCATCGCTGAATGTGTTTGGGATTACTTGGTTTGGAAAAAGCAGTAAATCCAAACAGTTTACATTGAAGTGGAAATTTTTAAAGGATGTGTTGTGTGGTCATTTGGACAAAATGGTCCATGTTTCTTCAATAAAATGAATGTTGTGGTATGATATTATATATGTGATACCTTTGCGGTGCCTCAAGATGGCAGCAGAGAGCCATGTTTCACTGATTATCTATTGATATGATGTCCAAATGTTTGTAGACAGCTGAGAATATTTTTTTTTCTGACTAATAATCTCTGCTAATAACAGGTAGTTTTTCCTCCTTTGCTGCAGGAACAGTTCCTGCAGTTCGGTTTTACACTGGATTGTGGAACATTGCTGTGAGGATTTGATTGCAGTCTGATGTTGGATGGTTAGTTCTGCATCACAAAGAATGCCCCAAATAATCTCAAAGGTTTTGAATGGCACTTCATCACTCTCTAGACCACAGTTGCACTGCTCCACAGCTCAATGCGGAGGGGCTTTATACTCATCTCACTGATGTTTCTCGCTTGTGCTCTAGAGTGTCTTGCTCTATTGACAATGCTGAGTGTGCGCAACTGTACACCTGTGTTAGTTTCCTGCACCCTAAAGAAGTTGAATACCCCAATTTGCAGTGACTACTTATACCTCAAATGCACTTTATTGGAACCTCTAAATTATAACCTAACCCATGTTCACATTGCTGATGTACAGTTCTAAAGTATGAGCACCTGATACCTTGCACAGACGCCATCCTTTAAACTTGCTGCCATGCCATCCTCTAAACGAGGAGTCACCAATCTTACATAGCTGCAGGTTTCCATGTCATATAATATAATTCCATATATTTCATTTTAAATACCTAATAAGGCTGATTAGGCAAGTTGAATCAGATTTGCTTCCATTTGACTGGAAGGAAAATCTGCAGACACATTAGCCTTTTGTGGACAAGACTGGTTCTCCCAGCTCTAACCCTTCTCAGATCAGCTCTTGGTTGGATATTTTTAGGTGAGAGAAAATTCTTCACCAACTTATCTACAATATCTGTAGACATCATGATGCCTCTTTCTGTGTTTTCCTTGCAGACTGTGGGCATAAATTATGTTATACAATAGTCAAGTCAAGTCAAGTTTATTTGTATAGCGCTTTTTACAACAGTGTTGTCACAAAGCAGCTTTACAGGAATTTTAAAGCATGAAAAACATAAAATCACACACTTTATCCCTTGTGAGCAAGCCAGAGGCAACAGTGGCAAGGAAAAACTCCCTCAACTGGAGGAAGAAACCTTGGGAGGAACCAGACTCACAAGGGGAGACCCATCCTCCTCTGGTCGAACAGTACTTGAAGTATAACTAAAGCTGAGTTTGAAGGTAAAAGCTTTAAAAGCTGTACAGGTGCTACATCAGGTGGGTGATACTGTGATGCAGTCAAGGTGGAGCAAATGGCACAAATGGAGAGGGGCGTTGGTTGGAGCCAGGTGACGGGGGGCCCTGGTGGTCTGTCTTTTACAGTTTTCGGCGGGACAGGTGGGTGGTTATTACCTCAGAGAGAGAGAGAGAGAGAGAGAAAAACGAAAAACAAAGTTAGTTCTGGTTTAGGTTAGTACAGAGGAGTCGAGGTGTAGCAGAGAGAGGAGAGCTGTTTGGTGCCAGGTGATGAGGAGGCCCTGGCAGTCGGACCTCCAACAGCATTCGACGGGACCGGTGGGCGGTTATTACCTCAGAGAGAGAAAAACAGACTTAGTTCTGGTTTGTGTTAGTACAGAGGCAGTTAGTTCTGGTTCGTGTTAGTACAGAATCTGAGTTAGTTCTGGTCTGGGTTAGTATAGAGGATATGGAGTGTTTAGAGTGCAGCTGGTGACTCTGACAGATCTGATTATAAACAGAATGAACTAAAAGGAGAGAAGCTGCACACGTGCTACATTTGGATGATACAGTAATGCAATCAAGGTGCAGCAGATGACAGATGAAGAGGTTACAAGGTAACAAGGGGGTACTGGTGGTCAGTCCTCCAACAGTATTCGGCAGGACAGGTGGGCAGTTATTACCTCAGAAAGAAGGAGAAGGAAAAACAAGGTTAGTTCAGGTTTGGAGTAATACAGTGGATGAGAAGCATAGCTCAGTCTCCAAAAGACAATACATATTATATTTATTATACGAGAGTCAAATATTGCCCTATATTTAACTTCTTTCCAGAAACGCTGCTATGAATAAGTTATTCATCTTTCAGGAGATATTTCTGACTTGATATAAAATAATCCACTTGTGTAAGACTTGGTACACCATTAACCAGTCTCCGTCAGAATAGTACTAAACACATAAACAATACTTAAAGTTGACAGTTTTAAGCATAGAACAAAATCAAGCTCTGCTCTCATTTCAGAAATCAAACTTTGGCTTGTAAATTAAACAAAGAAACTGCCAATGTGCTTAAAACAATAGACTTAACATTATTGAATGTGTTCGGTAATATTTGGACTGTGCGAAGCAGAAAATGCACATGTAGGACTGAACTTTTGAGGTGTGAAATACCTCTAAAAGAATGGAAGCTGTATAATAACAGATGGACACACAAGATACTGAAACATTTACATTGTATTTAGTTATAGAGACTTGTTCAATGTGTTAACGGCTGTTTTGACTAGAAATTAAATAAATAAAGAACGGCCACTAACATTTGCAGAGGACTGTAGGTCAAATATAGAATACAGAAGTTTTTCATGTTACAGGTACGGTAAGTTAAGGCAGACATTCATCACAGTGCTACATTTTTTAGATAAATATTATTCTATGACTTTGAGCATACATTTTTCCACCATCTTACTGGTACCATTCACCATCCAAGTCACTGTTATGGCCATTAATCATAGTGCACGCAAGCAACATGAATCCTCCTCTTCATAACAAATGACTAGCTCTAAGAGTTCCAACAGTCCTACACACTCTGATGTCAAGTTAAGCAGTATAATATACAACGATTCTCTATAGACTGTATCATGTGTATCTCTATGACTGACATGGCCCAAGCATAACTGAAGTACACTGTATCGGTTTGCCCTCAGAAAGCAGTCTTGAAGTGTTTTAGGAGAGGCATGAGCCTAATTGTCCAGGCTTTCTCATTAGAGTAGGGTTCCATCGATGCCCATGCTGATAATGAATCGGTTGCGGTGCTTTGACCGTTGGGCTGTGAGAGATGCTCTTGTGATCACACATGCATTAAGGCCAGGCCTGGCTCTCTGTTAGGCTTCTGTACACCAACTGAGACATGACCACAGCCGTCTGATCGTGCTGCTACACCAGCTCATGGGATTGGTTTAAAATTAGCTACAAAATTATGTGATTAATACAAGAAATCTTGTGTCTCTCTTGCTTATTAAACTTGGACTAATATATCCATATGTGATAAGCTGCGGTAAGAATTAGAGATGTTACGATACTCGTTTGATTTTATGTATAAGTACAAGCTACAGAGTCTACAGATAATATACTACAGGGTTTTAGATGAGCTTAATTCCAAACAGAATAAAGTAGCATGTAGCATGTCTTAAGTAGTGTGTCCAAAATAGAAGGATGTCTTTATAAGCACACGTATAATAACTTGCAGAAGAAAATTACATAAAAATGTTATGACGTGAAGTAAACATGAATGTTGTAACTTTAACTTTAACAGGGTTCTGATATCTTTTCTGTAAAACCATCCAGACCCATCACAACAGTAAAATGAAGCAGCTCCAGTGACAAGAACTTTTAAATCATTTTTGAATCATTTTTTAAGCATAACTTTTATATGTAGTGTTGTTCAAATTATATATGTATGACATATAACACCTTAACAAAAGCCTTTATGAAGAATTGTGAATAAAGCATTGATAGTAAGTGTTAACCAAATATCTTATTTAGGCAAATGATCTAATTATACAGAATTACACAGAATAGAATAAGAACTTTTGAGAGAAATGAAAAGTTTTAAAGGTCCCCATATTAAGGCAGCTTATTTTAAGAACTTAAAGCAAAGTTTTTATGTCTTTTATTACTTCATAGTGGAGAACTTTTCAATTGAGGTAATTCATTAAATATGATAATAGTCTAGTTTGTTCATTTAAAAAATGTAGAAAAAAGAATCTACATTTAGTATGATTTTCCAGATTTCCACCCCTCTATTTTTTAGTATTTCATACATTATTTTAAGAAGTGTTTTCAGGAAAGCATTACAGTATTGATTGAAGAGATTTTATGCACAACTTATTTATTTAAATGATTCCCTAAAACTGAGTCTATTCGAACATGCTCATTTTAAGAAATTGTTTTTATAACACTTGATCAATTGCTGTCACTTACATTTAGCCACAGTCCATTAAACCAATGAAATATTTTATTAACAGCAAATACATCCCTATTACTTTAAAAATTATTGCAATTAATTGTATTGTTAATTACATTACTTTCCACCATATCTGTTAGGTATTATTTTAGTTCATTCTAGCACCTTTTTATTTTTGGTTTTTGGACATATATGAAATATAATTATTACAAATAATTATATAATACTGAAAAGCTACTTAAACCTTATTAACAATGTACATTTTATTGTGTCCCACAACATTCACTTAACCCACTAAACATATTCATATGTCAAATATTTAAAAGATTTAACACATTTTCTAAAAATTAAAGGAAAAACAAATATGCATAATCATAATATTGATTTGCTTTTTTGTTTGTCAGGTTTCTTGTATTTGAAATCTGCAAGTATTATAGTAATATGTCTCTTTTGGAAACAAATAGGTTAATTGACCAAAAGGAAAATCACCCAAACTGATTTTTTTCTCTGTGGTATGTAGGTAGATACAACCAAGTGAGCTCTCACACTGGTTGGGACTTTAAGAACTGAACTGAAGGTCTAGCATGCCAGACCAACATAATTAGAACATTAAAATTATGACTGAAATTTCAATGAGTGGGACCAATTCCAAAACGTCACTCTAGGCCTTCTGGAATTCTTACTAAAAAAGACTAACTAGACTCACTAATACATTTCAGTCAGATGTTAGAAATGGAAAACAGAGGCAGCAGCTCTATGACAGACTCTGAAAAAGTCACTGATACATGGTAAATATATGTTAATATGTCTGTTACAAGCTTTGAATAACACGATACATATTTTTAAAAACTTCAAATGTCCATGTTTAATCCAGAACAGCCGAAAAAAGGTCATGTTAATTGGACTTAGTTAGTCCAGGTGGTGAAATTCCATACTGGTGAAATTCCATAGAGATGCCAGCATTGCTGTGAAGGTGTTTGTTATTATTATTATTATTATTTTTGAACCATAAATATCTTATAGTAATCATTTGCCATGGCTAAATAATAATTTATTAAAAAGCGTGAATAGACAGGATGTTTAGTTTTGATGACTGACTGTGGTTTCCACAAAGGAAGGCAATAAGAGACCCTCAGGCATACTGACAATATGTTTTTTTAATTGATATGCTGTTTTTAAGGATAATGTTTTTGATACTGAGCTACAAATCGGCCTCAGTCAGGACCCTTTCCCATGTTTCCATGATGAAATAGTGATTTGGTGTGTGTGACTTTTTTTTTTGTCTTTGTCTTTGAATGTGAACTGCAGAGGATCATTAGCAGTGGGGCCTGCCTGTCGTACCTTTATTCACCCACACCCAGACCAAAAGAGCTGTGAAGATCACATGCGCTCCGTATTGTCTTCCAGCCACACTTTTAACATCAAACAGCCAGTGTCTCTGGAGAAACAGGGGCAGCTCAACCAGCGCTCCTGAACAGAGCTCAGCCGCGCCTCGCTCCTTTGACATGGCTAACTATCACCAGAGGCTACCACAGCCACCTTCTGGTCTACCAGAAGTCCTGTGTCTGAAATTCCTGCTCCTCTATCCAGCACACTGTCACCGGCCACACAGAGGTGCATTTGTGCACTCTTCTTACAAAGCAGCACTTGTTTGCAGGTTCAGTGAACACTATAGGTCGTGTTTGTAAAAGCAGCCACAGGTCCAGGTTTGCACGTTGTATGTATGACCAGCAAGGAAGGAATTTAACCCATAGGAGCCCAAAGGTATTAATGATTCTGACTGAATTGTGGAATGTAGGTTATATGATATATAACGCTTACCAGATTCTGTATTTTATATATTTTTTCGGTATCAATGAAAACAAAATTGTTTGCCAAAGACCATAACGTTTCATCAAGTTTAAATCATAATTAAATACTTCAATTTCTATTTACAAATATGAAGATGCTTTTGAATAACACGAAATGAGTGATTTAATGTCTCTATTACTCTGTTCAGTGAGATATGAATGAGAAAACTGTAAAGAAAAAAGTCTTGCATCTCTTAAGTATTTTTACTTCAAATGTCAGATGTGAGTGTCTGCTGTATTATATAGGGTGAAATGAAAACTCAACAAAAGAAGTTCAGTGAGACTTTGTGAATCTGCCCCACAATAGTGTCCAGTCTAGTACAGGCTGATCCAACAGGCGGTGTGCTACAGTGTTTATCACATCTGTTTTAAGCCTTCAGCTCTTTATCAGATCCAGATCTTTGTCAAACTCCAGATTGCACTTAAAATAGGTAACATAACTGGAGATGTTTAAAAGTATATTTCTCCAATATCTGTCCTTAAACTGCCATTTTCTATTCGTCCATAGCTGAAAAATATTGTAAAAAAATGTTGAAACGAATAGCTTCTGTTACTTTTGTACATCGAGTCATTACAGGTAAGACATGGCACATGGTTCGTGCTATTGTGTGTAATAATTAGTTTTCTCTTTGTCTTTGTAAATCTCAATGTGTCTGTGGTTAGCAGCTAATGCTTTATAATAAAGGTGCTGCAGTTTTGCTTGCAGATCTAATGCTAGTTACTGTGTGTTACTTACATATAATTAGACTGTTTTACAAATGTTGTGCTACCCGTGCTGGTGCTAATAGTGTGTTTATGGACATAGCAATGGCACTGACATAGCACCAAATCACTACTTTTACAAGTTTTTTCTGTATTCTATTACATTAATATGCTGTGCAGTTGAGTTTGGACAATACATGTCAATACACTTAACGTGGGTGCCTCCATACATACCGTCATGTCATTTCATATGGCCTTAACATAACCTGAGGTAAATACTATGGCCCATTTTATAGTAGATAAAAGATGCCCGAATGGTGCTGGAGTGCGCCGTTAGTAAACATGACTAATCCGGTGCACTTAGATGGAGACTGAAATCATCAAGAAATGTAAAAATCACATTACTCCCAGTTAAAATGACGTTACCTCCTCATGTGAAATGCTATCTGAATAGCGCGTTAGTGTGATAATTCTGACTCATTTACCGCCAGCACTGATCTCACTGCAAGTTTATTTTGAGAAGCTGAATTTTTTTCTCCACTTGACGGCGGAAAAAACATTCAGAGATGATCGTGACTGGATGAAAGGCATGCCAATCATAATTTTGCAAACGGTCAAGTGACATTAAATTGCCACCACGCTTTTGTTATCGCCGAGGATAACCGCAATGTCAATGGCCTAAGCAGACGACAGCAGCCTCTAAGAGTTTATAGTGAAGGAGTTTTAGGCTCTGAATGCTGTCTGGATGGTTTGCTTTTGTTATGACAGGTATTTTGATGAATGTCCATGTTTCCCCTGACAGACCCTAAGATTTATGCTCAGCACCACAGACATCAAAAAGAGCAAAGCCTCCCTTTGGTGCCGACAAATTTCTTGATTATCAGGATAATTCATAATTTTCGGCTTTGGATCTGATCCTGTCAAGGCCATGCTGAAGGGGATGTATTACACTAAATAAACATAAGACAGCGAGGAGGGAGGACAGGGAAAGTTCATCACTGGAACGAAGCTGTGCATCATTCAAACTCTGAATGCAGCATCACTGGGCATGAAAGGTAAAAGAAACGTCCGACTAGCAATTTGACATCCCATCCAGGTGAGACGGCTCTCCGCGTCGGCCGGCCTGTGTCCTGTCGATACCGTCTGCCTGCTTTCTGCAGGTGCTGCTTGGCTCAAAGGGAACAATGCCGGCATTTTGCTTAAGTATGAACAAAGCCTTTGTCTGAGGGACGCCGAGTGAGGTCCAAAGGTCCGTCGCCAGCTTTGAACTCGCTGGTCAAAGACTTCACAGAACCACCAGGGCCATTCCGCTGCCGTGCTGCCGGGTCATGTGGGAGCCCCTGTCACATTTGTCCTTTTGATTGTTTCTTTAAAGCCCTGATCACGACTATAGGTCATTTGATTTCTTTTATGTGGAGACGCCACACCAGAATCCTCTCTTTCTTCTGCCGGCCCTTTAGGCTGTGGGGTAGAGGAGCCACTTGTTGGTTTGGTTCCTCGCTGAGTTTGAAACAATTGGGATGCTATAAAAAAGTTTCAAGAAAAACATGTTTTTTTTTCTCCCCAGGTCGAAAAGATTTGTAACAAGGTTTGTGCTCATGCTAACACAGCAAGGAGCAAGAACGTGAACCCTCGAGTTCATAAAATATGCAAAGCAAAGGCACCACACAGAATAGCTGAAAACAGGTTCTTTTGATGTTAACTCCTTTGGTTGTGCATGTCTTCATTCAAGTAGCCTGTGGATGTTTTAACCTTCTCTAAAACTCTCTCCAGTGTCTCTCTCTCCCCTCTTTCTCCCTGTCTCTGTCTTGCTCTCTCTCTCCTTCTCTCTGCACATCAGAGAAACACCATGCTGCAGTCTGGCCAATGATTTTTATTTCATGAGTCTCTCTCCTCTCCTCTGTTCAGCACTCTGCCCACAGCAGAATCTCACTGTCCTCCACCTTAGACACCAGGACTCTCCAAAGTCTTTGTTGATCCAGTGGCTTTTTTTTTTTGCAGGGCTCCAGCCTTACTGAGTCACACGGTCCATAATTACATTCTTGGTCAAAAGTCAGAGCACATCTGTTTAAATCATTATGTATCAAGTGTTCAAATCTGTCTACAATTACTTTATTTTATTTTTTTAGATGATTTTATATGATTAATGTGTTTTTATTTAAAGCTTTTTTCATTTTAAATAATAAAAAAATACTTTGGCCTCATAATATTCATCATATCATATCATATCCTAAATCATTTCCCCATGTTGAGAGCAAAGGGTGGTTATTTTGAAGAACAGACCAGTTCTCAATTTTGGTGAATGCTTTTTTATCGCTGTGTTTTGCATAGTACAATGATGTTCCTTTAACGAAATCTGTAAACGAACCTCTTACCAAACAATTCTACATCTTACAAAACAACTGCCAATTCCAAATAGATGGTGGTATATAATGTATGTTGGAACACACACACATACAAAAACACACTAATAACACAAACAGCACTGTCAATGTTACTCAATATGCTCAATAAGAGACATACAAAGTGCTGCTGCTTGTGTGTTATTAGTTTAGCTAGATTGTGTTTGTCTGCACTTGTGACTATTACATTTTATTAATAATTCATTTAAAAATCCAGGTAATTTTAAAAGGTTCAGTTACTTTTTTTCTTGTGAGTGTATATAATAAATATAGTTAATAACATACTATATATATAATATCTATGTAATATATATAATGCAGCATTAATGCTGCAGTTTATTCAGTTTGAACTGACTTAGCCTAAAATAATAAGCTTTATTGGGTCCAAACTGAACGCATTCTGTCTGCATGGTATGGGAGAAACTGGTGCACATGTTTTATTAAGCAGTTTATGGGCCACATGTATAAAAAAATGCAAAAAATGCATTTGAGGGTGGTTTGTGTAAAACAGTTAGTGATACTGTAAATGCAGCATATTCTGCTGGAGTGGCGGCTCATTTGGCACAGATTTCTCTTTACTTTTTAAAACCAGTGGAAATTTGTGACAATGCTTTAAAAGCCTGTTGTTCAGAGAGATTAATGGAAGGAGATAAACATGTGGCTAAAGATGCACATGCAAAAATCACAAACATTCATTCATTCATCCATTATTTTCCGCTTTATCCTGCTAGTTGAGGTCACAGGGAAGCTAGAGCCAATCCCACACCATGGACAGGTTGCCAGTTCATCGCATGGCCAACACACACTCACGCACACACTCACACCTATGGCCAATTTATAGTGATTGATCCACCTAACATGCATGTGTTTGGACTGTGTGAGGAAACTGGAGTACCCAGAGGAAACCCACTCAAGCACGGGGAGAACATGCAAACTCCACACAGAATGGCCCGGGCCGAGAATAGAACCCGCATCGTCTTGCTGTGAGGTGACAGTTCTAACCACTACCAAACCTCAAATGTGCTGGAAAATAAAAAATATATTAATAACACAGTGCAACCTTGAATCAGAGTTAAGAAAATAGTTGCACTGCCCTTACTGCTGACGGTAAGACATCAGAAATATGACATAACACATTTCATGTCCACCCTGGCAGTATACGTAGCTAAAATGCTTGACCTTTAGGGTTTGCTGTCTTTTCTGTCTTTATGCCCATTTCCGTTTTCTGATTTTAATGTCTTCTTCATTGTTGTAAATGTTGTGCTCGAGGGCGAATACCTGCTTTACAGGGAAGAGTTGCAATAATGTTAACCTGGATTCTCATTAATGAATAAGTAATCATTTATCATCAGCTGTTGTTTTGTCTTGATTAGATAAAAATCATGATTATAACAGTGATATGCCCAGCACCGTGGTTAGTATACTGCCATCATTGTGCTGTTCATCAAAAATTACTGACCAACCAATTATACATAATATTATATATATATGCAATATTATTTTTGCATAAAAATGATGCAAGGAGATAAAAAAAAGAGATGAAGAGAACCAAATGAAACAAGCTTGAGTGGAATTGTCAAAAATGGCATGTCGCATCTCAACACATTGCACCTTGCCGCTCATAACTGGTGCAGAGGACTTCATTGCTTTTAATAAAAACATTTTGATATTGTCGTTGTTGCTCGATCACGTTGCTCGATCATGTCGCTTGCTATTAGTTCATTTTTACCGCTGTGCTGGTAAAGTTTCCCGCGAGTCAAAACAACTGTTTATATTTTCTCGTAATTGCTCACAGTGACCCCCCCCCCAAGTGGCTTGAGCCCCTGGGCATGCACCCATAAAACCCATTGGATGATTCAGGCCTGCCCTGCAGTCAGGCCTATCCACGGTTCGCGGTCCTCTGCACAGCCTTAATAACACGTCGTCAGCACATACTGCGATTGCGTTAAGGTACATTTTGCGCTGGATCTGCACTCATACCTACATCTGACCCGGTCCCATCCGCATAGGTGAAAAAAGTTCTGACAAAATCATGTTCTTTACACTTTGTTGCAAGGTGAATTAACTCAGGTGCATTGTTAGCAAGTTGTAAGCTTTTTGGTTATACCGGTGCAGTGGGACCATTTGCAGAACAGATTGGTGTTGTTGCCATTTCACTTGCCCTGATTCACTGTTCAGTCCCGCCTTGCAAATGTCTCTCTCTCCCCCTTTCTGACACTTTCCCTCAACCAATTTTCTTTGTGGCAAAAATATGAGTCTTAAACTGTGCCTATCAAAATGTTTTGACACGCAGCACCTCTAAAAAGGAAAAGCAGCAGAAAGAAACACCTTGCTCTTATGGAACATATGCAAAGACAAACATGATGCCATGAACTGCATATTTGGGACATTCAGAAATTCAGTTTGAAAGCAATAACTATAACTTTTTTTTCTTGGTAGAACCTGGACGTGGATTGTAGAAAGAGTCATTTGAGTTTGCTTTCTAGTATTGCCTACATTTTTTTATGTCAAGGTCATTTGTGAAATGACTATAGCATGGTCACGAAAATCGCCGTATGATATGGCATCTGAATGTAAGACCCAAACCACCTGATGGCTGCTGAGAGACCAGAAAAAGAGTAGCAGCTATTAGTATTCAACTGACCGTGTGAGCCTTTGATGCAGCCAGAGGTCTCTTCACCCACAAGTCACATCAACATTTAATGAGACTTGATATCTTGCTTTTTAATAACTGTGAATATTTCAGACAAAACAAATTGCATTTGTTACACCAACAGAATGTTTGGCAGATTAGACGGACCTCGCTGGGCTGGAGGGACACATGACTAATGTGTATATATATATATATATATATATAAACAAAACCAGTATAAAGCTCATTACACTGGCTCTGTTACTCAAATGACCACACATCATGGATAAATACTGCCTAAATACACATGTACAATTCAGCTGTTCAGGTGAGACTCTACAACTAGCATTTTTTTCCAACAAACACATTGCTCCATTCTTACTGAAGCCTATTGGCCCGATAACAGGAGCAGTCTATATATATACTGCGTGAAACTAAGCATGGGTATAGTCCTAAAGTTGTGCGCTTCAGAAGCAGATTGAAGATAATAGGAATAATAACAAAACATACTGTCCCAAATTCATTTTTCATTTATTATCATTTTTCTTTGTTTCTTGTTGGCCTGCAAAGCCAGAATGACTTTTTAAGGTGGATTGAGAAAATGTTACCGGCATTTAACTAATAATTGCAATATTTATAATCAAATTTATTGGAGGGATAAATAGTAATATTAGGCTGTATTAATATTAACTTTAGGAATATTAAGCTGTACTGAATTAACAGTATATATACTATACTATTACAATCATATGCGCATGCTTGGTAAAATACATGCGCAAGCAGACTCGACTCCTGCTTTTTTGGCTTGATTTACAATGAATAACGTTTTTTTACTGAAACTTTCATTGCCTCCCTCTGAAATTCATGTCTTCTTACAAGCTTATTTAAGACAAAAATTTTATTTAATTTTTTGCTAATTTTCAGCATATTTTAAGATCAAGATCACACATTTTCATAACATATATATTTTCGACAATTTATTGGGGAAAATCACAGCTTAATTATATATATATATATATATATATATATATATATATATATATATATATATATATATATATATATATATATATACCTTTATTATATATATATACTTTTATACTTTTATTATTATAATTTACAACACAGCAGAATTGTTCAAAAACGATGGAGCTGGAAACAATTAAGGTTTAAAATGTATAGCAGAGATGTGTTGCTTGCTAAAGTAAGCATTACTAATCTTGCTGAGCTGACATATTTAATCATTTGCCAATAATCCAGATGTGTTACGTTGTATTCAGCTCCCTCTGAGTCACAAGCTGCTTCCTTATTCGCTTTCAAATCAAAACAAACGTTCTATTTTTGACCTGCGAGGCAAAATCATAACATATTCTTTTAGTAAAACTAACAGTAACTAGTTAAAAAAACTGAGAAAAATCTGTACAAAACTATCTGTTACAGGTTTTTTCATACATTAGTAAATCAGGTGGATTTGTTTTAATCAACAGTACTTTGAACACCTCCACTCATTTTTAAGTGAATCTCCCTCGATTTGCATGACTGTCCCTCAAATGCATATGCATGAAGGAGGGAAGTTCACTCTATGTTTTTCTATGTGAATAAAAACTATTTACAAACTATTTATCCCTCTGATAAAATTGATTTAGACTATTAATATGTTCAGATTAATGCTGGTAACAAAGGGCATTTGCTTCTTGCCTTTTCCCGTTCCACCTTAAAAGATGGGGAGAGTGTCATTCTAGCGTCACAGGCTGACAGAAAACTGGTGATAAGGAAAAATAAAGAAAATGATAATAAATGGAAAATGGATTTTGGATGGTATGTTTTGTTAATTGTTATTAGTCCTATTATTTTCAATCTTCTCATAAAGTTTTGTGCACAACTTTAGGACTACAGCCATGTTAAGTTTGGTGCATTGATTATATTGCAAGTATACAGACTGACTGATCCTGTTATCAGACCAACAGACTTCAGTAAGAATGGAGAGATGTGTTTGATGGAAAAACAGATGCTAGTTCTAGAGTCTCACCTAGAGAGCTGAATTGCTGTACGTGTGCAGGCAGTATTTATCCACGATGTGCGTGTGTTAGTAACACACATAACATGCAGACAGAGTGCATCAGAATTGCATCTGAAACTGATGCAAAAAGCTTCGTACATCAGGCTCAGTGTGTTGCTAATGCAGCAACCCATGAAAGTACATTCATAATCAAGACCAGAACTAGCATTAAAATTTTAATGAGGTCTATTTTGCTGAAAGGTGATCTTGATGTTCTAGTGAATAAACTAACTGCTGAATATGAACATGCGCCAAATGTCAAATTTTTCTATTTGTTTTCATTTTGCTCCTACATTTTCCTGTCATTTGTTTCTTTCCAATTGCACTTTATTGCATACATTTCTATTACTGTTTTTGCAAACTATTTAAAACTTTTTTTATTTTCTTTTATTTCACCTCTTTCTTTCTGTGTATGTCTCTTTTTCTCTCACAATTTGACCTTCGCATTTAACCCATCCGTGCAGTGAAACACCCACATACACACTAGGGGGCAGTAAAACACCCATATACACACTCACACTAGCGAACATGCACACTAGGGGGCAGTAAAGCACCCATATACACACTCACACTAGCGAACATGCACACTAGGGGGCAGTAAAGCCCCCATATACACACTCACACTAGCGAACATGCACACTAGGGGGCAGCGAGCACACTTGCCCGGAGCAGTGGGCGGCCCTATCCACAGCGCCTGGGGAGAAGTTGTGGATTAGGTGTCTTGCTCAAGGTCACTTCAGTTGTGTTCCGTTAATCCAGGGGATCAAACTGGCGACCTTCCGGTCACAAGACCAGATCCCTAACCTTAAGCTCACGACTGCCAACTACAATAAACATATATTGTAAATTCTGTTTTTAACCATCCCTTGTTATACAGCCACTTAATGCCACGTAATGATTTTGTTAACGTTGTATTTGTTAACAGTATGTTTGTTGCAGTGTTGTAGTGATTTCAGAAAAAAGTATTTGCATGTTTATTCAGGCTACAGTATGTAGTACTGAGAAACTAACAATATTGAGACTTTATTTAGACGGGCTTATGTTTACATACCACCTAAGGTATCCCCAAGAGCCGTGCATTCCCGACAGCATGAGGTTCATGAACCCAGAGCCGTTTTAATAGAGAGGAACATGACAGCCTTGAGAGTGGCTCCACTTTTTTTATTCTTGGAGTTAAGAACCCGAGTTAAGTATTGGTAGATCCATTTTCCCCAGAAGCTAGACCCACAATAACATCCTGCACAGGCTCCTGCATGCTGTGGCGTTTCAAGGTTCTTGCTTTCGGATTCTGAAGTGCTGTAACACTGTTTGATGGAATGGGTTCTGAAGGGGGAAACAGCTGAAAAATCTTTTCATGCCAGCCTCATATTATAAGACATTTGTGTGGGGTTTTCTTGCTTGACTGCCTCCTTGTACGAGTTGCTTCTGAAAGTGCAAGACTTTAGTTAGAGGACTGTCAGTCAGCTTTTAAGGCCCTGAAACAACAAAATAAGCACTGGCAAGCACACCTATACTGGCACACTGACCTGCCCTTCATCCTAGACATGGCCCACCATGTGGTAGAGCAGCATGGGAACACTGATGCCCTATCCCAACGGCCATGTGGTGAACATGCATGCAAGTATTATGAGCCAGAGAGCAGTAGCTCTAACAGTCGTACAAGTTGAGGCAGGGTACAGAGCAACCATACAAAGTGGACAGTGGCCAGTGACAAGAGGACAGTAACAAGTGAGTACACAGACCTTCAGCCAGTTAGGCAGTGGGTGAATGCACAACTTTGGCCTCACTGGGGGCCATTGACACTCTGCAGGTAGAAAATGGTATCCTGAATGGAGCCAGTGACTAAGGAGAGATGGCAGATAGTCACGCCTAGAGGGCTGCAGGAAGAAGTTTTTAAAGCATTACATAACTAGTACAAGTACGAAGCGGACAGAGACCTAGTCAAGGAAGTTTCCAGTGAGTCCATGCACCAGGTGGGATTCGACATGGTAGGATCATTTCCACGTACTCCTCCTAGAAAAGCAGGTTTATGCATTGTCACAGCAGCACACGGAAACTGTCATCAGTGCCTTGGTTGAAGGGATGTTTAGCAGGTTCTGGGTTTCTCAGTTTATTCATAGTGATCCAGGGTGCAACCATTTGCAAACAGGTGAGTATTAGAAAGTCCTGTATTAACTTGCTTTACACCCAGAGTGATGGGTTGGTGTAAAGGTTCTGCCATTCTCTGGTAGAGCAGCTAACTATCCTTGCATCCACTCACCAGTAAAAATATGCCAAATGCTTGTCTCTGATCCTCATGGACTGCCACTCTGATGTGCAATATTTAACCTTATGCATTCCAGCATTGCATGCATGGGGAGGGAAATCAAGCACCAGCAACCCACAAAATTATATTGATATTCAAATTATATGATTTTTTATAATTATATGATATTATTTTTGTTAATATTTAACCAAAATGTGTATTAGTAAGGAAAAAACATCTCTCAATCCCCAAAATAAAGCATGCATGCAGTGTCCTGTGCAACAGTACCCATTCCTTCTGCAACCAACAATCAGAAATATGCTCTGTTCAACAGTTTGCTTCATCTTCCAACAGCGAGGCCATACTCATTTGACATTCTCCTAATTCCAGTGCTTGGTGTGCGGACACCGTGCAGGTGTTTAGGACTATGATGATGTAATTGGCCACAAGGGGAAGAGACAAGAGCACAGCAGCCACTGATCTGCCCCACTGCTTATTGATTTTCTCCGTCTGGCACTAACGAAAATAATTGCCACATGTAATGTATTATTCAATTACAAGACAGAGCTCTCAAGTTCAGGGGGTTTTGATGGTCCTTTTTGAATCACAGAAGCCCTATAGATAATTTAGCACGAAGACCCCATTAAGGAGCGCTGATATTAAATGCCCTGTGTTAAGGCTCAAATTTATTAGAATCGTCCTCGGCTCAAACTTTTCAATATGCGGGCCTTTGTATAATTGAGCGGAGCAGAATTAGCTCTGACAGAAGTTTCCACCATCTTTTATTTATTTAGTGTGAGGGTCTACTTCTGGGTGAGGGAATCATGAGGCATGTGAGGAGCTGAAAGCACCACCGAAATACAATTTCCAAGATGGAGAGGAAGTTTTGCTGTGGGAGTGAATGAAATGTACAGCTCTTAGCTGTTAGACCCAGATATTTTTGCTAAATTGTAACATTAGGTGTGCATTGCTGCAGCAAATAATAATTTGAGTAACTGATTTGTTGCTGATATTTGTACTTAATCGACTAATCCAGTCCAGTCGCTGTCCAAAGAAAAACATGTATTTCTGTTTTTGTTGATTTTTATTTTTCTTCATGACAGCTGCGGTTTCCATTGTGTGAAACCTGCATGATGAATAGACCAATATAAATGCTCCACATAGCTTGAAAAAGATTTTTGATACTTGTTTTCTTTGTGCGCTTCACTTTTTCCACATTTTGGCGGGGTAGACTATGGACAGGTCGTCAGTCCATCACAGAGCCAACACACACTCACGCCTATGGGCAACTTAGAGTGACCAATCAACCTAACATGCATGTCTTTGGACTGTGGGAGGAAACCGGAGTACCCAGAAGAAACCAACTCAAACACAGGGAGAACATGCAAACTCCACACAGAACAGCCCGGACCGAGAATTGAACCCGAGTCATATTGCTGTGAAGCGATAGTGCTAATCACTACACCACTGTGCCACCAACAGAAAATATATTTCATAAAAAATATATTCTTTCTAAGTTTGGGACCAGATAACCTGAGTGGTGTTTCTGCATAGAACTGATGTATGGCCTGCCAACTGCATGCTAGAGAAAGCAAGAAAAAAAAGTCCTCCCATAACTAGATAACGTTAATATTACAAGAACACTTGTTCATACCTTCATTAAAAACAAATCAAATGTTGGATGCTGCATGGTGGATTCCCATAACGGTGCATACCTACTGTTTGTAATGTAGCCCTATGCTTGGCTTCCAAACATAAGAGAGAGATCCCCAAGGGCTGTGTCACATATTTGTAAAATGCATTCTTAGAGAACTGTGATAAATAAAAACAAAAAAACAAAGTCAAATTGAACTAATGAGGCTGAGGCACATAATCCTGCACTACAGAAGTTTATATGTCATTTGCACATCATGTCAGGACATACATACATATTGAAATGCTTGGGATGAGGCTCAGATAATCACTCTACATCAGGGCAGCAAAAAAATAAATAAATATATATATATATATGTAGTATCTGTATATATATACCATGTAGTAGTGTTGACTAAAAGAACCATAACCATTGTAGCACAACAAAGCCTGACTCATCTATCACCACCTAAGAGACTTGATTTGAAGGCAATGACTGGAGGAAGATCTACAGTATCTAGGCTGGATCACCTGGTGTGAAGCGAACTCCTCATCGGATCCCAGAGGAATGTCATATGACCCCTGACCTTTGCCTTGGCTCTGCACCTGTGATTCAGGAAGTGACAAAAGGAGCAAATGTGGGGTTCAGTTAAATGCTCAAAGAGCCCACTCACCACGCAGAAGGATTTAAAACAAAAGGTTTTTAAGCACACAAAATCATGCGGCCAGCCATTGACAGCCATGGTACACTACAGGATTCATTAATGGAATCTTTTTTACTATAATTAACATTATTTATGCCTTTCAAGTACAAAAGGACACATTAAACTACACATAAATACACATAACAAACAGGGGCTAGATACTGCAGCATATACTTTTGTAGTTATAAGGACATTTCCAGACAAAACCTTTATACCATATACCTTTATACCTTTGTTTCTGTATTGTCATTTAATACCATTACAACTAACTTGAAAAAAATATGGCTACCAATTGTGGTGTTAAATCAGTGCTAATACTAAAGTATCACAGAAGGTTAAGGAGTGTTTGGTAAGTGGGGTAGAGTTGCAGTGTTGGTGTGTACTGTCAGGAGGAGTATGGCTATAGGATGGCTATTGATGACCTGCCTGCTATCCCGGACATTCAGTAATACTATGCAGCAGTCTCCATAGTTTCATTAAAGAGAATTAGTTTGAAATGCTGTTTCCCATGTGGGATCACCGCCTAGTCAACTGCACGGAAATGGGGGAGAGGCATCAGCCGAGGAATTCAAGAGAGGAGAAACGTGCCAAAGATGGACAGCAAGGACATTTACCCTGAAATTAGCAGTTGTCCTTTGAATGACACCAACCAAGATCAAGACACTGTACAGAAACCATCCTCTTGCCAGTCTCTCAATCTCAAGGTAGGCAGAATTGCACGTCTTCAGTTCTCATCCTTCTTGACTTGTCAGCTGGCTTTAAACCATCATACTGTAAACCATCAGATTCTCATTTTAGCACTTTGAGACTGTGGCATGGACTTGCATGTTTCTCATGCTTGATTTTCAGAATTTATCCTACCAGGTAGCCTGGAATGGCTCTGTCTCTGTCTCTTAGATCCACCAACCACCTCTGATATTGGAAACAAAGATATGTGACTGTCTTTTATATTTTACTTCACTTGCACCTGAAATTAATTCTGAACATTTACCTGCCTGCAAAGCATCTATCCCTATGGACTCATCCACTGTCCCTCTGTCACACAGAAATAAATGCCCCACCAGATCCTGCAGATTTTTACTTCACAGCATATGCATAGGAATATGACCCTACCTGACAGCAGAGGCTGCTTAAGTTCTTGTTCAAGTTATTCCTCCACTGAGGTTATCCCACTGCCTGTCTGCCTTACGCTGTGAATGTAAGAATCAGAACTGGATCTCACATTCCATAGGGCTCATCTCCTCTCTACCTCTGTATCTTGGTTCAGAACTACA
This sequence comes from Megaleporinus macrocephalus, assembly GCA_021613375.1. NCBI lineage: Eukaryota > Metazoa > Chordata > Actinopteri > Characiformes > Anostomidae > Megaleporinus > Megaleporinus macrocephalus. Next base: position 18,106,651 of record CM038721.1, on the reverse strand, counting down.
AACCTAGCCTGATAGGTTAGGTCTTTGACTTCTGGGGTTCCTTCAAGTCCTTGCTTAAAATCTAAATGTGCCCAGGTCTCAGTGCTTCAGTAGTGGTGGAACAATGGTGGAACAATCTAGCACTGCACAATCACTATGATCTGAAAACCTGAGTTGCAATAAAAATTGTCTTTTAAGTTATAGATTCTTGCTATATCTCTGGGTACTTTGCATCCATTTGAATCTTATAGGTAGAAGGATGTCTGCACAGCTATCAGCATTAGACTATAACCTGATCTCAAAACACTTGAGCTGGATACCTCTTCTAGTTTAGTTAAGGTGACCAGGATCTTGGCTCTGTATTATACAATGAAGATAGGATAGGCCTTTAGCACATATCTAATCTTCTAGCAGCTCTCTCAGGAACATAACTGTCTTGAATGACATAGAATGTAAATTAAATACATTTTCAGATAATTGTAAGGTACTGGACAGCCTCAACCTAAGAGTCATCTGCAAATGGTATAAAAACACCTGGATGGAGTTTTGCCTCTTAGCCTAGCAGCTGTAAATATATCTCTGAATAACGTTACCATATGCCTTAGCATATCTATAAATATGCCCAACTCCTCAAGAGATTGGTGGAAAAAGTAAACTGTTACTCATTTTTCATCCTAAAGACAAAAGATGAGATATGTAAGATCTCTATTAAGTGGAAGAATACAATACCAAACTAGAAATGAGCATTTCCAGAGGAACAGATTAACTAAAACGTGGCAACATATCTGCAGGTGCTGATTAACCTACATGCACTTATGCACTGATGTTATGCTGATAACACTCAACTAATGCTTTCCTTCCCACCATCTGATACTCAGTTGCAACCACATCTCAGCATGTCTAACTATCTCTTCATGGATGACAGCCCATCGCCTGAAGCTAAATCCTAGAAAGACTGAGCTGCTGGGTCCTCACCATAATCTTGCCATCTAATTTAAGAAATTTTGAGTGTTCTATCTGAAGATGCAAGAAGACTTAAGGTGATTCTGGATGTCCAGCTATCATTCTCAGTCCATACTGCAAACCTTCTCTACAATATCTGATGGAACCTACCCTTTATTGTTCAGGAGGTGCTTGTTCAGTCTTTTGTTCAGGCTTGACGACTGCAACTCGCTCCTGGCTGGTCTTCCTCTCCAGGCCATCAGGCCCTTGCAACCTACCACCGAGCGAACTTGTCGTATTATAGCTAGTCGTAACTCTCCAGGTCCTTGGGTCAGCTCAGTAGCAGCTGCAGGGCTGAAGTCATATTTTGACACATAAGTGCATTTTGCATGAATATTTGTGTTTGTGAGTATTTGTGAATACTCTTTCTCCCTTTTCCCGGACCTTGTATAACACATTACAAACAAGACAATTAGTGTAATTAATGAAAAAAATGTAATAACCCTAACCCTAACCATAATTTAATAGCCATGATCTTTAATCCAAACGTGATGATGTCACTTGATTTTTGATTGTGTCATCATGCATCAGCAGGCTGGTGCAAACCCGCACATTAAGCAAAAACACCCACTCAACTCAGAGACACCACATACTTTCAGTTTTCTAACTGATGAAAAATGACTAACTTCTAATGTAGTTCTGTTGGAATTCTTCTTGTAAAGAAACCAGGATCTTAAATACAGAGATGCATCATGTAGCTTCAGTTAGACAGTTAACTTCAGTACTTTACATGCAAGGTAGCTAAAACGATCCTGCTCTTGAGCAGTAGTCAGCAAATACAAAATCCTAATGTCAGCTGCTTCAAAGTTACGTGACCTTGGATTTTATGCCGTGATGGACTGATTAATAGGGGCAGACACAAACCTACAGCATACAAAAGTGATACACATCAAAAAGTGACAATGATTCCCTCAGAGTGAAAGACCCTTCAGATCTCCAGATCTGACTTCGGGGTACAATTACCGTGGAAAAGTTTGTTTGACTGCCCCGTCTTTATGATGGATAAAATACAGACCTTTCGAAGCCAGAGTGGGGCGAGGGAAACCTGCTCTCATCTCAAGTGTATGTGACAACTGCTTTTCTGGGGTTACTTCTATCATGCTGCCAAATTCATTTGATGTGGAATCCATACAGATTTGGCCAACCTTTCCCAGGCTCTGCCCATGAGTGTCAGAGGGCATTTTCTGTGGCAGATGCACACTTAGCTAGCCTCATTGGAGCTGACAAGACATTTTAGTTATGCAGTTTGAAGAGGTTGTGTTTTTTTCCTCCCTTCTCCTTACAGAACTTGTGTGTTCAAATTCTTGTTGCAATTGATCTTCCTCAGCAGATCATTACATTTAAACCCTTATGGAGAGAATACTCCATCAAGCCTCCATCTCACACGATCCTCCCTGTAGATTGATGCATTAAACCCCCAAAAGCTCAAAAACTTTAAGTACTCAAAATAAAAATAAATAAATAAAAAACTAAAAAAACACTTCAGGTCTCATGGACTGTTTTCTGAAGGAAAAGGAGAATGAGGCTGCAGCTGGAATCTTGAAACATGCGGAGAAAGAAGACAGACAGATTAAAAACTTTTAATTAGTATTTTATCAAGAATTGAATTTAATGATTGAATTTAACCACATATAAATCTATATTTATCCACAAAAAATTTTGTTCTGTCTTTGTCGATATGTGTTTCATATAATAGCTCTGGACATCTGAAAGTCAGAGAACGATCCAGAAACCAGTAGCACTGCTGTGTCTGATCCACTGCACCCCACAATAATGTGCCAAAACATCATTGCTGAGAATAATCCACTATCCAAATAATGATACCTGTTCTGTGGTGGTGAACAAATAAACAGTAGAAGAGTTCTGAGATGTGCTTTTGGTTTTAAATTTATTTTTTAATAGTTACTGTTACTTGTGGAGAACATTGTTAAATGTGAGTGAAGGAGTGAGTTACCAGGTCATATACAATTTAAATTAAATGTTTAAATAATTCTTCATGTAACTATGTTAATAACCAAGTAATTGCTAACACATTAATAATCTGTTATGATAGGCCTGTGCCCAGTGATGGTTAACAGGGTCTCCACGATCCTCAGTGACAGAAACTCATTTACTGACAGTTAAAAAAGACTTGTTGTCCCACACATCAGCACACATTTTTGAACATGTTGGGTGACACAGAAACCTACATTAATATCACATTTATTGTAAGTAGCTTAGATAAGATTGCTCTAGAAATGTGGCTGTGTTGGTTAGTGTGACAGAACAAACAAACTAGTTTTCCTCTATAATAATCCAAACCAGAACTAATTTAGTCTCTTTACTCTTCCTAAGATAATGACTGCCCTCATGTCCTACCACTGTGTCATCCAGATGTACCAGTATTAAGATATGATGGGACTGTTTTAGCTCCCTCCCACTTTCCACAAAGACTGAGTCAGAAGGTTTCCCAAGGTTTCATCCTCCAGTCTTGAGGGAGTTTTTCTTGCCACCGTCGCCTCTGGCTTGCTCACAGTGGGATACATGCTGTAACTAAATGTTTTCATGTTTTCAAACTTCTGTAAAGCTGCTTTGTGAGAACATGGTTGTAAAAAGTGCTATACAAATAAACTTGACTTTTCCTAGTCAAATCTGTTTTTCTATCTGTTTTTATATTCTTTTTTTGTCTTGTTCTGTCCCTGCAATATTAACATTAAACAGTTTAGTACATAATCTCACCTTTTACAGTTAAAGTATGAACTTTACATCATTATACTAGCAGCAGGTTTAATATGTACCTACACTACCACTCAAAAGTTTGGGATCACAGTGAAATATTCTTGTTTTCAATGGAGTAGCCTTCCACAACAATGGACTGGCGGGTCTCTAAAGAAAGTTGTTTCTTTCTGGCCATTTTGAGCCGGTCAGCAAGCCATCAACTGTTGATGCTTTAGATGGCGGCAATACTAGGAGATTTAGGCAGAGGACTGAGAATTGCAGATAATAGGACTATATGCAAAATAAGCCTCTATACAAAAATAGGCTTTAATACAAACATTTATATTCTTTAAAAATCATCTGATACACTTAAATTAATTGTGAAATGGACAATATAGTTTGTGAATTGCATGAAAATTGTATGAATTGCATGGAAATTGCATGAAATTAAATTCTAAAGTGATCCTAAACCTTTGAGCGGTAGTGTACCTATATAGGCTGCATCTTATAATCTTGTGGTGCTTCTAAGATTCAGTAGGTACTAAATTGGAGCCAGTAGGTTTTGCTTGAATGGTAGACTAGCAGCAGTTTCAGTACACAAGTGTTTAGTATTGACGCAATCTCAGACGTTATACATTTGCCACCTTACCAACATGCCGTGGCGCAACTCGTCAGACTTTGGACTGTGGGAGGAAACCAGGAAGAATTAATTCGTAGTTCCAACATGTACAAATTATGCCTAATAAATACCTTTGCAAAGTCCAAATATGTCTGCTGTACTTCACCATGTTGATTTAGGTGGCCCTAGTAAGAAACCTACCGTTCCATCACCACCATGATGCCACAAACATCTGACCGGTAGGCTTGTACATGCCCGGCTATATGAGATCCGGATCCTCCTCAAATGTGTCGTTATGGGCTGGTAACTCGATTGTAAAGCTCAATAAGATTTGTGACTTGATGCCAAAATTGCGATCCAAAGTAAAAGGCCAGAAAATGCAGCTTCTCTGTATCTGTTATCTGCAAATGTGTTAATGGCTTATATTTTCCAGCTATAACAAAATGCAACATTTTTAAAAGTTTTTTATAGTCAAAATGTGATTAATCATGTTTGAGAACACAAACTTACGCAATAAAATTGATTAACTGTTTTAACTGATTGACATGCCTAGTAATTACATCTAAAGCAAAACAGTAATAATAATGTTTTTATATGCTAATAGTTTTTCTGCCAGCAAGTTAGTTTGGACCACAGGGTTAAATCTGTATACATAGCAGGTTAGGAGTAAACAAATACATCCATATAAAGGACATATAGGAGGATGTATAGTCTATAACTCCAAAGCAGAGTGTGTGGACGTGTTCTCCTCCTCAGGGGAGGCTGATGATTTGTTCATGCTCTGTATCTTCTGACCACACTGTCTCTTCCTCAAAGGCTGCTCATGTCCAAAGACGTTGTGAAAACACTTAGAGGGCTCCCGATGGAGGACTCCTCATTCATGTCGACACAGAGACACGGCTTTAAAGAGTTTCTTTTAAAACATTTCTCTTGTTATCGGTTTACAGAGTTTCTAGCCAGTGTAAGACCTTTGCCATGAAAAAGGAAGGCACTGGACAACATTGAAAATGGCTCTCGTTCATAAAAACACACATGCACATGCACTAATTGGTTCTCAGAGTTTTTGAATATCTAAGATTTAAACACAGAGCGGTTTAGTTTGAAATATGGCATTCTGGAACCAATCCCAGCATCCCACGCCTAATTCCAAAATGGATAAAATTTATTTTTTTCCTCAAAATGCTCAACACAATACCTCATAATGACAAAGCAAAAAAAAGGTTTGTTTGTTTTTTTTGCAAATTGATTAAAAATAAAAAAACATAAAATCACATGTATATAAGTATTCACGGCCTTATAATGATACCCAAAATTGAGCTCAGGTGCTCCTGTTTCCACCGATTATCCTTGAGTGGAAACAGAACATCTCTTGAACATCTCTGGAGAGATCTGAAAATGGCTGTGCACTGACGCTCCCCATCCAAACTGATGGTACTTGAGAGGTTCTGCAAAGAAGAATGGGGGAAACTGCCCAAAAATAGGTATGCCAATCTTATAGCATCATACTCCAAAAGGCTTGTAATTGCTGCCAAAGGTGCTTCAACAAAGTATTGAGCAAAGGCTGTGAATACTTATGTACATGTGATTTTAATAAATTTGCAAAAGATTCAAACTAACATTTTTTTTTTACTTTGTCATTGTGGGGTATTGTGTGAATGAATGTAATCCATTTCAGAATAAGGCCGTAACATGACAAAACGTGGAAAAAGAGTGGCGCTGTGAATACTTTCCAGATGCACTGTATGCAATTGGCTTTAAATGTATGATTTTTAAAACACATTCACGATGTGACACTTTTTACCGACACTGAACACCCAAAAGCCACGAGCCATTTCCGATAGTAAAAGAAATGGGTAGACACTGCGTTCCCCTGATTCCTATCTGAGTGGGTAAGTTTCTCTACAATGCACCATTTTGTATCAAGCCGTACGGGTTGAGTTATTATGACAGTCAGCATCTAATTCTAGAGTGGAAAATCTTGCGAGATGCAAATGTTTCGTTTGATCATTCTAATTATTAAGCCCACATCAAATGTTAATTCTTACACATGTTTAGTACACATATTAATAAAACAGTAATGAAATCAAGAAAGAGCGTGTTTGATCAACACCAGTACGGCAAATCTTGAGCGAGAGACAGACACCCTCCTCTATCTGTGCTACACCGAAACCCAGATCTTATAACAAGCTTCTCGAAAACACTTGTTTACAGTATCGATCGAGGCTGGTGTTCTCCGAACGACTCGCTAGTGTTAATATTTATCATCGTCCTTAATTGGTCTGATGTCGTAACACAAGTTCAGTCGGCATGTGTGGCGGCAGGGCCCTGGTGTTGTTTCAAAGTCTTTATCGTTATGAAAGTGCACTTGCATTCATTAAAGTTTCACGTCCCATTTTCGTGGAGGATGAATCTGATCCTGTAAATGAACGTGGCTGTGGAAAAATCTAACCCCTGCCAGCAGTCACAGGGGAGCAACAGAGTCTGTATTAATTATCAGGAATACGGTCTCGATCGAAGATGTTAATTGCACTGATGGTCGGCTATGTGGGGAATTGCCCGTGCATTTCGTGCAGTGATAATAAAAATGAATTTTTAAACAAAGGGATCTTAAAATAATATCTATTCTACAGAGAATATTCCACTTCAAAGGCTGAACTCAGTGCTTTGAAATTTCATCTTTGTGGTCTGAGATGTTAAAGAGGAGCCTTCTGAATGTTCCAGTCCGTTAAAGTTTGTTAAGGAGCAGGAAAAAAAAGAAAAAAGAAAACAAGAGTTAATTAACAGTTATTACGAGCCCTTTCAAATTTAATTTGACTTTCAAATATTAGCATTTATATACAAACTATGCTCCTGGCATCTGCAAATGAGCTTGCTCATAACAAAGTTAATTGGGCTCCATTGTGTATCGGTGCCGTCGCTGAACATCAGCTTGCGAGAACGAACCGACGTGAACAAGCACGCTGCGGCTGCAAGTCATAATACACAAACATGGCGCTGTTGTTGTGTATCTGTTGTGTTAATGGCATAAACAATGAACATGTACAACCTGGCATGTTCAATAATGAATAGCACAGAGATCTTGTCCACTCATAATTAAAGGGAATATTTTAATGACTTTCAGTGGGACTCAGTATGATTCTCTTCATGCTTATTTTAGGGCAGACTTGCTTTCCTAAGTAGACAAAAAGAAGAGCAGCAGTGTTTCTGCTCTCTGTGCTTTATGTGCGCTCATACCGAACGATGGCTTTTAATGAGACGATTAATTATTAAACATTGTTTAGCTCACGTGTAAAAAAGTAATTATCTTTTCGGAAACAGAAGTCATATCGCTTTTCAGTTAGATGCTGTCAGACTCTGACTTCAAGTATCGCCTTTGTACTTGTGTTAAAATGTTAAAATTGTCTGGATGAGTCAAAACCCCCCACCACCAATTTTCTCGCCCCCTCTTTTACCCTCGCCCCCCCTTCCATCCCACCCCTGTCAGCCCTGATTTCGCCTGATGTCACTGATCAAACGCACCTGCCAACATTCCACCGCATGTTTGCTAATTATCTTCAAAGCCTCGCAGACTTTGCGCCTAATGGAGGGGATTAAATTTTACTTAAGAGAAGGGGATGGCTTTAGTTGTACATTACAATGCTATTTATTTACCCCTGTTTTTTGGGGAGGCGGGAACCTCAAGGGAGCTAGCACATCATAAATTATTGAGGGCAAATTGAAAACTTCCACTTGGCCCCCAGTAAGTGAGCCTGCCGTCATAGGTTGCACACATAATTTTTATGGGGTGGGACCATCTGAGCTAGGAAGTGGGTGGCATTGTTATAATAGTGTCGAGCTACTGAGTTCAAACCTCCTGATTTGCATGCGAATTAGTGGAGCATTATCATCTAAAGGCGTTGCAGTTCTAGCAGAGAACAAAGCAGAAAACAACAAGAAAGGAGCTCCCTCATCATAATTTCCTTGTAGAGAGATCATTAGACAAAAGTGCTTTTAATTGTGTTCTTATGGGGGATGTTAGCTGTACAAATTGGCAATTACTCTCTAATAACCCCGACCACATGAGAGAAATACTTAAAGAAGACTTGTCAATCCGTGCTCGGCTATGCAGTGGAATGCTGGAAATGCTTGCTGAGGGTTACTTGACCAGAAACCCTATGTTCTCCCATTCCTCCGTGACACAAAGACACAGAAACTAACTAAGCATTTTTTTTCAAGATTTCTTTCCACCTTAAGAGAGGATGTGACTGGTGGGGCTGTGTGAATATTAAAGGCCTAGCAGCAGGAGGTGACAGGCTCTTTCCTCCCTCTTCACACCCCTAGTGTTGCACAGCTATAATTATTTAATCTGACTGTTTCTCTGCCTCCCTCAGAGGCCTTGAGCAGTGTGCGCCTTTCACACTCTCTCTCCAGACGACCAGTGTTCTACTGCTGCAGAACGTCACAGATGTGTGAAGCAATGACCAGCTGGCAGTGGCACAAAGGACTTCTGCAGGGACAGTCTGGAATAATGCCCATGAGGTTGAGTTCCAGTGGAATACGTCTTCTTCTAGCACCAAATAGGGTCGAGATTGCTTAGATAAGGGCCAGAATTCAGCCTTGGGTTCGACCAAAATGACGGACATGAGGCCGATGCATGTTTTAAGAAGTGTTTTACAGATTAATACACAGTAACTAATAGAAATAACATAAACCTCGGTAATCTTTGGAATATTTAAACATATGGACATTTAAACTTCATTTTAAGTATGAAGTGTAACTTCACAACTAATGAAATATCTTTTAAAATACAACCCAACTCTGTAAATAAATGTAAATAAAAACAGAATGCCATGATCTGCAAATCTCATAGACCCATATTTTCAAATAAGACCATAGAACACAAATCAGGTGTTGAAAGTGAGACATTCTAACATTTCATAAAAAATATTGACTCATTTAGAACTTGGTGGCAGCAAAATATCTCCAAAAAGTTGGGACACAGGCACCAAAAAAGGGTTGGAAAAGTAAGTGGCACTAATAAAAACAGCTGGTGGAAGTAAGTCACATGACTGGGTATAAAAAGAGCATTCTAGAGAGGTGGAGTCTCTCAGAAGCAAAATTGTGAAATTGTGAATTGTGGAATTGTGGAACAATTTCAGAAAAATGTCTCTCAACTTAAAATCGCAAAGACTTTGGATATGCCACCATCTACATTCAGAGAATCCAGAGAAATTCCTGTGCGCAAAGGACAAGGTCGGCGGTCAATATTGGACCCTTGTGATCTTTGGGCCTTAGACGGAACTGCATTAAAAACATGCATTAAAAAAGTAATGGCATAAAAGAAAGAAATGGAGATTGAGATACTGGGGAGGATTTAAAGGGGCCTGTGCATGCATGAATCACCTCCATACACTGGAGTGGGAAAAACTTTCTCCTAGTGGATGAGGCTGGTAGACAATAAAAAAAACCATTTTATTCAGGTTTAAAATTTCATTTTAGCCAAAGTGGGGAATACCAGTATTATCAGTAAAAATATTATTATTAAATAAATTATAACAATAAACCAAGTCAAATTGTCATTGTTTTTGCAAAGATGGTGCAATTACCTAACCTCTGATTAAATTTTTATCAAACAATCAAGTTACATACTCCAAACAAATAGGGAGCAACATATCAAAAGCCCAGTCCCTTCTTCTCAATGTTAGCATTAACAGACTCACCAGTCTAAAAGAAACATTGTGAATTCAGCATCAAACTTCTTCCCTTTACTCTTTAAGAACAGCTCTGGTGGTGGAAAGCAATGCCAACTGATGGGCTGATTTGACTTCATGCTACAGTGACTCGCTATCACCTCTTTAGGCATAAAGTGGTATTATGAGGTATTATTATTTTTATTCATTGGAGCAGTTTAAAATACAGATTTGACAAATTTCACTTTAATTAATATATACTACCATTCATATGTTTGGGATCACTTCTCATTCTAGTTCTATACTTGTAATTGCAAAAATTAAATACATTTAATTGTCTATTTTGTGATTAGTAAAAATGGTAAATTTATTAACATACATTAAAAGTAATATTATGCATGTATACATACACACATATACACACAAGGGCAAAGAAAACTCCACAATGGTCACTGAAATAACTTGAAACTGACAAAAATAATAATACATTTTACTAAACTACTACAACTAATAAAAATCAGACATTGTGGTTTAACAGAATATTTAAAAAACAGACTAATGAACTTGGCCAGGACAGAAATGATGGAACCCTTAATGCAATAACTTTTCACTGCAATCAAGCGATTTCTGTAACTCTCAGTGAGACTTCTGCACCTGTCCACTAGTATTTTGGCGCCAATCCTCATGAGTGAACTGCTCCAGCTGTCTCAGGTTAGAAGGTACTTCTCCAGACAGCATATTTCAGCTCCTTCCACAGATGTTCAATAGGATTTACATCAGGGCTCATAGAGGGCCACTTTAGAAGAGTCCACTGCTTTGATCTGAGACAGTCTTGGATGTTTTTAGCTTTGTGTTTTGGGTCATTAGCCTGTTGGAGGACCCATGTCCTAAGACTGAGACCAAGCTTTTTGACACTGGGCCTTAATAGTCTTGAGATTCATTATATCTGCACAGATTCCAGACACCCTGTTCCAGATGCAGCAAAGCAGCCCCAAAACACAACCGAGCCTCCTTCATGTTTCCCAGCAGGTACAATGTACTTTTTTTATATGCTTCATTTCTGTGTCTGTGAACAAAGACCTGTTGTGATTCACCAAAAAGTTTCAGTTTTGTCTCATCTGCCCAAGCAACATTCTCCCAGAAGCGTTGTGGCTTGTAAATATGTAATTTGCCAAATTCCAGTCTCACTTTTTATGTTTCGCAAAAAAAAAAACATCCTCAGTCGTCTTCTGTTAAGCCCAGTTTTGATTAAAACAGCGATGAATGGTGCATCTGAGACTAATGTACCTCGACCTTGGAGTTCACCCCTAATCTCTTTGGAAGTTGTTTTGGACTCTTTGGTCACCATTCGTATTATCCATCTTTTCAGTTTGTCATCAGTTCTCCTCTTGTGGCCACATCCAGGGAGGTACCTTAAACATCTTACTATATGCAACTGTAGTAAAAGGAACATAAAGCTGCTTGGAGATGGTCTTATAGTCTTTACCTTCAACATTTTTGTTTATAATTTTCTTTCTAATCTCCTGACAAACTCTCTCCTCAGCTTTCTGTGCCCCATGTTCAGGTGACACACCTTAGCTTAACACATCCCTATGGTCAATTTATTTTCAATCTTTTCTAGGCGTATCATCATTTTTGTCCAGGCTAGTTCCTTTAGCTTGTTTTTAAATTATTCTGTTGAACCACAATTCAAAATCAATGTCCGAGTTTCATTAGTTGATTTTCAGTACATTTATATGTATTAATTCTTTTGTCAGTTTCAAGTTATTTCAGTGACAATTGTGGGTTTTTCTTTCTTTAACGGAGAGGGAACCAACAATTTTGTCAACATGTTTATCAGTAGCAAATATAATAGCACGGAGGTGGAGCTTATAAGAATCCTTCGTGGTTCTGTTGGCTTCTGTTATCTAGCATTTATTCTTATTACTAGTTTTCTTTTTTTTTTATCAGGTCCCTAACAGAAAGAACGATTATTATTATGTTATGACCTGCTGACATTCATTATGTGATTCATGATGTTTTATGTTCAGTTCTTCCAGTTTTGACAGATTTGCTGTACCTAAAATAAGCAAGTGATGAATGTCACCTGAGCAAAGTCTATGAAGACCTGCATGCATATATGAAACCATTAAATCTTCTGACATTAAATTTTTTTCCGACACCTAATTTATAAAACATACATCTCTGAACCTACTCATAAGATCTCAACACCAGCCTTCAAATGATTTATAAAAAGTTCACAAATTGCACTTTAATGCATGTTTTAATGTATGTTTAGTTGAGAACTAGTCTGATATATGCACATTGGTACATCAGCTGTCTTTAGATAATGAAAAAATCGCACAAACTATTGTTTAAGATCAAATCCAAAGTGTTTGTCGACATGAAAAGAGCCACTAAATATAAATACTTTAAAGGCAGGATTTTTTTGCTCATCATAATAAATCTGTAGAGCCACAAAATGAGACCCTCATGCACATCATTCAGGCTCTAGTTTAGATACACGCAAAATCTAATGATACAGTATTATTCATACTGGACGCTGGACCCATGTTATGTAGCCCCTTCGTCTAAAGCTAAAGCTGGGGGATAAAATACGCAAGTCAGACAAGAATAGGACATGTGCATTCACCCATTTTAGAGCTGAGTGCAAAGTGGCTGCGCTAAAAATGCATGCAGGTCATACTTGGCTGACATTACAGCAAGCAACAAGGAGGAGAGGAATTTCACATTAATCTCCTCCAAAGACTCAGAAGGGGGGATAGGAACCTCTGGCTAGACGAAAAGCATGCTGAATAGCTAAGGTCACATTTTCTTTCTAATGCATTTTCACAATTGCTTTCACCCAGCTGGTGTGACCTGACCCTAAACCTAGAAGACCACTGAAGTTGTTTCTCAAGCAGGGTCTTGCTTTAAAAAAATGATGCTCTTATAAAAGCATATGGTTCAAAAATGCCTCTAAAATTCCTGACAACTAAAGTGTGGATTAATTCAGAGACTTTTACACCCCTTGATTTCTTCTTCTTGAGTATGCCACTTTACCTGCTACAGATATTCAGATGCATTACTCCTGTGGGAGCCAGACTGGTTTAAAATAATGGTTCTGTATGTCTGTATGGTTCTGTAGTTCTGTATGTCATCTGTCTTCTAGCTAAAAAAGGGGAAATTACAAGGAATCATACTTGGAATTTCCTGAATGGGGTTTTCAGTGCCTGCTAGAAAATTATCAAGGCATCAGATGAAGTGTTTGATAGTCTCCTAACAAATCAAGCAGTGGCTTGTGGTTGTTACATAGTTGCATGCCCAACCTGATATAATTAGGAGAAATGTGGTCTGATCTGATATCACAAAGTATTTAGGGCAGTTATGGGCTGAAAGTTGGATAGGATCTAGGCCAGGGGTCCCCAATTAATTTTTTTTAAGGGCCGCATTTAGCCAACGCCACAAACGCATTAGTCGCATAATATTTTATAAGGCAGACTGAACAGTAATTATTTCTTTGTTGTTATAGTTTATATCATTAATAAGGTATGTCAACTGCATCTGCATGATTTCACTCACCATTTATTGAGAGAAGTGACAACTGTCGGTTAAAACAACAAGAGACTTAAAATTGGGGCGGGGCTCTATTGTGGCAATGCATAGTAGTAATGTGCGATACTGCAAAATTTGGTATCGATCCAGGGCAAGTATCAGCGATACCAATACCAATACCGATGGGGAATCACCTATGTGAAATAAAATAAAGTCTAATTATACCCTACCTACATGTAGCAGATATGAGCTACCTGTCATAATAACAACTGTATTAATAATAGTTATTATTATTATTATTATTATTAATATTATTAATAGTACTATTAATAATAGCCATATTTTATAATGAAAAAAGAATAGAAATCGTATTTGATCTTAATAATTAACATCATTATAACATTATTATTATTATTGTATGGTTTATTTGTATTGTTGTTATATTATTTTCGTAAAAAAATATACAAGCTTAATACCAGAGCCGAATCTGTAGTAGCCTGCAGTCATCGCTGTCTCCTATTTTATGAATAAAAGGTTGTGATCCAGATAGGAATCTGTAACAACTCGTTGCCAGATGAATAATAATTTGAGCATCTACAAAAATATGAGACATTTATAAAGTGCCTAAAAAGAAATAATCGTTTAACTATAGCTGTTGCTAGCGCAAGGCTGCTGGACCAATGGGAAAACCTCCTGTTGCTAGGCAGCGCTCGCAGCTCCACGACGTCACGTTTGTTTACAAACTTTGAAGGAGTTAATAGCGTCTCTTTCACAGTTAACACAAGATTTATTATATTCAGCCGCACCAGGGACACGGGGTAATGTTACTTTAAATACTATATGAGCTACCTAGACACTATAAGGTTCTCTCTGAGGGGTTTTCCTCCTCTTTCCTTCGTTTCTTTTGTAGCTCGGAGTTCTCTTTTTCGTACTGTTTTATGTGTTAATACTCATTTGTGGTGTTGCTACAGCTCCTTACCGTTTTCCCCACAAACATCACACATCTGGTCTTGGCTGTTTTTGGAGCTGAAATCGCTGTGGCGTGTTTTGAAGTGCCGCTTTATGTTAGCCACCTTGCATACGGCTACAGCTCGAGAGCATAGTAAGCAAGCTGGCTTAGCGTTGGCACGGTCTGGTAAAATTAAACAAAGCTCATCGGTCCAGGCGGAACTGAACTGTCTATTTTTATTATCAGCTGGCCGTGTTTTTGTGCAAGCAGGACTTACTGTGTTCTTTAGAGGGAGCTCGTCAACCGTTGGCTATACTGCTCTGCTCTCGTATTTTAATCGTAAGGTAAATACGCAAACATAGGCGTTTGGCGGCGGGCCAACAGTTTGAGCCTTGGGCCGCCTATTGGAGAACACTGACCCAGGCCAACAGAACACGACTGAAGTGCCCTTGAGCAAGACTTCTCACCCCCAACTGCTCCCTGAGTGCTGTGGATAGGACTTGCCCACCACTCTGGGTTCACTGCCTAGTGTGTGCATGCTCACTTGTGTGTGTGTATCACTGCACAGATGGGCTAAATGAAGAGGTCAAATTCTGCTATGTGCAAACACAAGTGGCAAGTTTCTAAACTCAGTCTTCTTAAGACTTTTTGTCTTTTTGAAGGTGTCATGAGAATTTGCATGAGAATTTTGCCCAAGTCATGTGAATTTGCAGGCACGACTGTTATGAAGGTTCTGCATCACCTTTCTTGTCCTTTGCCATGCTGTTAGAAGTCTAGACAGAATCATTTATATTAGTTTACCTATTAGATATATCCTCATTAGTCCTGGCCAGTTGTCCGAGGAGTCTGGCTGCTCCTTGACACTATCAGGAAGATCTAATAAGGGTTTATCCTGCAAAATCTGGAATTAATTTAAGGCAAGACAGTGCCTTTTATGTCAAGTCTGCTATGTGGAATGTGCACCAAAAAGTATGAGATTATTTATACTATGTTTTAGGCCCACGCAGAAAATAATGTCTGATGCATGGGTTAGCCAACCAGCAATCTAGTACTCTTAGAAATGCTTTTAGCGAATGATTTAAGTTTTTTGTGATTTAACATTTAAACATTTAAATACAGTTTAAATGTTAAATACAGGCCTAACTGTATGTATATTGACAGTCCACTAAAAATGTGATTGCATTATGTTTATAGCTTACCAATCTTATTAATGTTACTATATCTTATAAATGTCAATCTTCACATTATATTGCTTAAGAATATTTCAATTTTAACTCAGAATTTACCTTTTTTTACATAAACTTCCATCAAAATGCACTGATGATAACTTTAACAGTTTACATGCACGAATTGTGGCAGACAGTGGTTCAGTTTGTGTTGTTTAAACTACTGACTGCTAGAAAGATGCTGTATTGTCTTCAGCCATTATCAAATATCGTAAAAATCATACAGCTAACATAAGCAAACCTATGCATATAGTGGTTTTTATTACTATTACAGTTTCCCTAATATTACATTTACAAAACTGCACTTTATTGCCTCATTTATCACAAAATATCAAATATATTGAGTCGGTGGATATCTGTGGCTGTCAGTGATATTGCAGGACGAAGAAATATTGAGGAGTATTTGTATATTTGGAAACCATTATAGAATTGGTTTATTTACTGTGCTATTTCAACCAAAAAAATAACAACATGTCAGTCATTTTTAGATGTAAACTTGTCTAAGTGAAGGTTTAGGTTGTAGCAATGACCACAGGTGCTTTGCATTAGTGACACTGTGTGTCATTGTGCAGTCTCTGGACATTAGTAAAAATGGGACCAAACTAAAAGTGGATATTGTCAAAATGAGATGAGAATATATTTTTTTGTTTCCTCACAGCACAACATTCTGGGTCTAAAATCCTGGTCCGGGCCATTCTGCGTGGAGTTTGCATGTTTTCCCCATGCCTGAGTGAGTGAAATTGCGAACTCCTCATAACCACATTCACAGCTATAAAATATATAGAATTCTCACACCTGGCGAATATCCTTTTGGGGGTTCAACTGTTACAAGGGTCCCCACATTGCATTCAGAATGCCCTTTTTCTAGCCCTTGTATTAACATTTGAATTCGGTTAAAAGTGCATCATTTTGCCTGTTCACGCTACAGCTACTGCTTACAGTAAACCCTTATCATGACTCTAACATGACACTTTCAGTAACTGTTCTATTTGTCTAATTGTACATCTGCTTTGAACAGCACACACCACTTAGTAATCCCTGTAATTTTCTTACACTGGGACAGTTAGACTCAAGAATGTCTGCTTAACATTAATTCTTAACACTGAAAATAACATCTGGTCTTACTTTAAACATTAGCAAGCGTTGGTTTGTCTCTGTTTTATTGCCAGACTGCCTTTGCTGTGGGTTACTGTGAGTGGACAGACAGTACAGCTTGCTGTTTTTGGGCCAATTAGGCATGCTGAATCAGAATTAGCCATAAAAAAGAACACAAAGTATAACCGACTGCAGAAGATTTGTAAAAAACATTTTAATATCAACAGAAAACAATTTTATGTTTAACTCTTTATCTGAAACGGCACACCAAAATTCTTGTTTTGGAGCATACCCTTAGTTCCATGTTCTCTGAGCAGGTCGCGTGTCGAGCGTAAAACTTTAAAAGGCTACTTTTGGTATGTTTTCCCTGCAGGATATGTTTTTATATTCCAGCCTCCAGCACTCAAACTGGCTTGAATGTAGAAATGCACATATAGCTAAAAGCTTTATAATAGTAATACTGTACCTGCAAGTGTGGTGGGGTGGGTTTTGGGGGTGTCATGTACTGACAACTATGACCCCCTCACATTCAAAATGGCTACTATGCCCCTGGTGTTAGTTGCAGAGGAGAGAGGGTCCTGGTGGTCTGGCAACACTAACCTTGCCTTGGTCCTTTTTAGCCCAGTACTTGCAGTAAATTGTATGTAAAAGCAACAGCTGCAGCAGCACTAGCTGTAAAATCACTGTCTGAGTGGAGTACTGTCAAGTGGAATCTTGCCTGTCCTTAAATCACTTCACTGTCTTTTGGATAGAATTTATTCATTTATTTATTTTGTAATAATGTGTTTAATATTTGATTTACTTAGTTATTCAAATTTTAGTGGTGTTTAAAGCTCTCAGTGGACAGAATTACATTATCGCACATCATTAACAACAAAACCTAATTCCAAAGCAGAATCTCTCTCTCTCTCTCTCTCTCTCTCTCTCTCTCTCTCTCTCTGTCTCTCTCTCTCTCTCTCTCTCTTTCTCTCTCTCTCTCTCTCTCTCTCTCTCTCTATATATATATATATATATATATATATATATATATATATATATATATATATATACACTCGATTATTTTATAAATAATAATAATAACAAATAATAATTAAATTAAATAATACTTGGCATATATGAGTTTTACTTTGTATCATATTTGGTACATCTGGAACAAATGAAAACATTCAGAACACAATGTTGTAAGCCATTATACTTTATACTCTGAGATTATTTTAAATGCATAGTAATTTCCAACTTAGAAAAGAACATTTTTCCACATTGTTCAACAGTGTTTTACACATTCTGTATCCACAATTTTTAGCAAAATGTGTGTTTAAGCAAAATTCAGGTGAACATCAGTTATTTTAGGGAAAACATTTAACAATATAATATAATGATTTACAGACCTCAAAAACTTAAAATACAATTAGAATAATTCAGCTGCCGTTAAAGGGTTAAGCAGTGGCATGCGACAAATAACATGTTTGGCATGTGAACCTCACAACAAGCATGTAAACAATTTTTGAGCTTTCCAGTCAGTTTATATACTTTTATTTATATAGTTTATCTGACTTTGTTTACCGGTCCAGCTGGTCTGTGTGTTTAAACTGGTATTTAAGAATCTGTGCTAAAACATAGGTTTCTGTGCTAAAACATCTGCAGTATTGAATGTTACATATCTCAGTAATGTTAAGTACCGATTTCTACATTTTATACACATTTATGGTAAAAGCAGATAATATGAAAAATATCAGCCAAGGCATGTTGGCACATCCCTAAAGATATTTCAAGATCACAGTCATGTTGATCTACACAGAACTGTAAACAGAGAAGGTCTAGTGGTGAGCTAAAGGGTTCATAATATGACTCTTATGTAATGCTACTGTAACTACTTCTGATTAGTTATTAATATATAAGGAAAGGCATTTTTATGTGCAACCTTGTAATGTTTGATCCATTTTGCTCGTCTTTGGATTAAGATTATCTTCCTCTTATGATGTCCAACCTGAGCAGAGGGTAACTTGTTAAACCTTGTACAACGTACATACAATAAACTTCTCTGTAGCTGGTCATTAGTTAGTTAGAGATGGATAAAAACAACACACAGTTTGAACGCAGCAGTTAATTTTATTAAGAGCAAATGTTTTAGGAGGCCAAGCCTCCCTTACTTGCCTCATCGGACCGCGGCTGCTTTTAAGTGTAACAGTAAGTTAGCAGTATATTGAACCATGAATGTAAGAGAGATTGACTAGACTTTACTGGCTCATACCAAGAGGTTTCTATTTGTAATACCCAGGAACAGAAAGCCTCTTGCTCTTTGCACTGTGCTTTGCAACACACTCTAACCTGAAGCACGCTGTGAACCCGAACTCCACTGAACAATGTACACAGTGTTACTGGAGACACCATAACAGGCCCTGTAAATAATTCACACATCATTTAAAATGGGTAAATCAAACAGAATATTACACATCAAAGGCGGCTTCCTAGAAGAAAAAAATTCATTTTTGTGGAAGAAGGAGGAGGGGGAGGAGGAGGAGGAGGGAGGGAGGTGTGGAGGCCGTATTTTGCGTATGAAAAGTGGAACACATATATTTATCATTAGAGAAGGTTCCAATTCCCAGGCTGGCAGAAGTCCAGCTGCTGTTGGGTTTCTCGAGCATCCACAGTCATTTCAGTCACGAGGAAGCAATTACCAGAGAAAGAAGGGAGAACGTTCGGCGCTCATCTGTTTAAAAGAAGAACAGGTTTTCTTTGAGCCGCCGGCTTTCTGTGTGCGTAATCCCCAGCGCTGCCGGGGAAGGGGGCACTCTGACGGTGTGAAGCGAGCGCAAGCGTTTTGGGTGAGGAAGTACCTAGAGCTCTTCAAAACAAACAGGCCTCACTCTCAGCTGAGTAAACACACTCACACACACACAAACATGCCAACACTGATGATGGCAGAAAGGGTGTGAAAACTCAATTTTATATACAATTTCCTAGTTCATGAGGAGCTTAATGTGAGTGCCAACTACCACAAGGCCAACATTTGCTTTCAGTTCTGTTAGTTCTACAAAAACACCTCAGATCATTCACCATGCGCCGAGCTCTCTCTACTACAAGAAAAATCACTTACACACACACACACTTACAGTACTGAGCAGAAGTCAGAGACCACTCTTTATATATTTAATTTCCAGTCAAAACAGACTTTAAGTACAAGAGTGTCATTGTTCAGATACTTCCGAAGAGATCAGACATCTGATAACCTGCTGGCGTAAGTGGAAAGCCAAAGGAAAAAAAGTGCAAAAGCAGGAGTTTCTAAAACTGGAGTTTTTGATATTTAAAGATATGA
Organism: Megaleporinus macrocephalus; assembly: GCA_021613375.1. Taxonomy (NCBI): domain Eukaryota; kingdom Metazoa; phylum Chordata; class Actinopteri; order Characiformes; family Anostomidae; genus Megaleporinus; species Megaleporinus macrocephalus. Next base: position 18,086,565 of record CM038721.1, on the reverse strand, counting down.
AGAAAACCACTCCAAACCACTATGCAATGCATCATAGACCAGCAGTATTTAAAGCATCCTACTCCAAATTTGGAGCAGGTGACATCAGACATACCAATCAGATATGTATGCAATACTGTTTCCCTGCTGGACGCTGCTTCCAACTTGCATTAGCTCCATGTTGCAAGATCCTGCTATTAGTGAATAATTCAATTTATGGTAGTGTGGTAGGCAGTATGGTGGTGTAGTGGTTAGCACTGTTGCCTCACAGCAAGACCATCCGGGTTGGATTCTTGGTCCGGGCTGCTCTGTGTTGAGTTTGTATCTTCTCCGCGTGAGTGGGTTTCTTCTGGGTACTCTTGTTTCCTCCCACAGTCCAAAGACATGCATGTTAGGTTGATCAGTCACTCGGTGTCATGGACTGATGACTTTTTGTAATAAAAGTATCATGAAAAATGTACAACTGTTATTACTAGTTATGAACCGTTTCAGCTGAGCCAAAAATATAGTTTAAATTTGTGACTTTAATGTCAGTTCTAACATTTTCATGGCTTTTTCTGATGGAGTTATGACAAAATACAGGTTTATTCAAAGCAAAAATATTTAAGTCTAAAGTCTAGAGTCAGACAAGTTAGTCTGATTATTAAAGACTCTATGACTAATTAATAAAGAGCTTTCACATTTACCTAATATCTGCATTTTATCAATCATTTTCATTTCATCATACAATTTCATGCATATGCTGTCATCTCCATGACTCACGACATGCTGGAATCATATAGCCCATTAGATCTGATTCACTCCAAGCTGGACTCCTCAAGCTTTAAATGTTTTATTTATTTTTTTCGTGATAAGGGATAACCAGGGAACGTGAATGTCACAAAGGGGGCCTAAGGACCGACCCAAATCAATCGATTTCTGTCCAACACTTTTTTCATCCCCCTCTTTTACTCGAAGTTTTGATCCCCATGTGTGTGTGTGTGAGTGTGTTGTGTAAGAGCTTGTGCGACTGAGACAGGCAGTCGCTCCAGCAGTGAGAGACCTCTATCAAGAAACAACAGGTCTTCTCAGTTAACAGGACATGTCCCTGCTGTCCATATTTGAAGGCAAATGAACGGTGCTGATTTGGCCTGTGATAACTTTCGCTCATTCCAGCCCATCCCTACTGAATTCCATATCTCATACAACAGACCATAACCCTACAAACAAACAGACACCTCTGTCTGTCCTTCTCTGACTGCCCTCTGTCCACCCTCACAACATCATGTTTATTTATGGCCTGCTTCATTAAAACCCTTTTTATTTACTCGACAACATTGTGGCTTAATCCTCCAAAGGATTCCTACAAGTTTACTGCTTAATCAATAAACTTAACAATTGACATTTTTATGGTATTTTCATACCAGCTTGATCAATAAGTTCCTGAGGCAGGAGCGAGTGCATGTGTGTGTGTGTGTGTGCGCAATGTAATGTAAGTCTCTGAGCACAGCAAAGAAGAAGTATACTCTTAATTTTACTGGCCATTGTTCAAATGCAAGTACGGAGGGAATGTATAAATGAACACTGGAAATACTGTTGGCAGTGGTTAATCATTCCACTGTCAGTATTAACAAAACGTTAAATGTCAGTGGCAAGTAACATGATTCAATGATCTGACTTTTGAAAAGCTTTTATTAAGTACAATTTTCAGTGTCCAAAAAATAAATAATAGGAAGCATATATTTAACAGAAAATAACACAGAAGCTCCAACATTGTGTTAATATAAAATTCATCAGAATTCAATTTAACCAGCTTTGTGAACCTACTGTCACTTCAACTGTTCCAATCTTAAAACCAACATGTCCTCCCAACAGCTGTTCCCAATGGTGTCACTAACATTATGTTCCCCTTCAAAACAAAAATGTCATGTTATTACAGAAACACAAAGAATTTTAGCCACGCCCCTGCATTTTACAGCAGGAAGTAAGTCTGCCTGCCTCTCCCTCATAGCCACATGGTGAACAGCTAGATCTCATTATTCTGAAGTAAATGTGAAAATCAGTGTGTAACCATAAGTCACTGTTTTGTATTTTAATGAAATGAATTAAATGTTTTATAATTTCATGTGTGTTCAAATAGTCCAAAAGTGTTTTATTCACAATTAATTTATTATTAGACACTGTCACATTGACTTGATATAACCAACTACCCAAACATACTTTAGCTGCCTTCCAAGTGCCTTCCTCATGTTCATTTAAAATAAATAAAGGAGATAATTCTGAGGAGATTAGATAAATGATCAATCAAAGACAGGAGAACATCAAAGGAAAATAAACAGTAGTTCTTAAAACTGGATTCTACTACTCCAGTTCTCTGGTTCATTGTCCTTTATAAAAACAAATATAGGGTTCCTAACAACTGTGCAAGATCTGGCAGACCACCAAAACTCCTTCCATCTCCATCCATCCTTCCACTGTGTGGAGACTCAATGCTGTGGCACCAACCTCCTTCCTTTACAAGCAAATCACCTTTATTGCCAAGATAAATGTTTTTTAAACAGTGTGCATAGTGCTAAACTATTCATCAAAATTCATCTCTATCAATCAATTTCTCTTTGCATATATATATACACACACACAGTCACCTTCACTCTAATTTACTTTTTTTTCATTACATTTCTTAATGTTTTTTTTTCTTTTTTCATTGCTATCAACATTTTTGTTGTTTTTTATTTATTTTTTAAATGACGATCAATTTTGGAAATTTTTGAAAACTCTAACCTAAACATACACACACACTTACAAACAAACACACATTTAAAAAAATAACAGAGACAGTACATTGGTGTGAGCAGTGTCTATAAACATATCTTGGCCTGCATATGGCCAAATGGTGGCGCCATACAATCAGAAGAGAGCCCTTCCCGGAGCAGCAGTGGGGAGAAATGTGAAGCGGTGAAGCTGGAGTCTCTCAGCAAGATGCGAGTGTGTGTGTGTGTGTGTGTGTGTATGTAAGTGTGCTCTGCCCTGTAAAACTAGTGACTGAAGAAGCAGAAAACAGTGCTCATTTTCAATCTCTGCCACCAGGCTCAGGAGGTGAGGATGAATAATGCTCAGATTCAACTGTGCAGAAACAGAATCACACTGCTCTCACCCAGACGCAGAAAATCAACAGCCCTGCCACCACGCTCACAATTACACACACGCCGGCCGCGCTAGATTGCCTGTGTGGATGTGTTGCCGGCACCCTGCAACTTTTGAAGTAAGACCTACTGCAGTCCAATCAACTCAGCCAACACATACAGCAAACTCACAGGACGCACAAAAGCTGAGCTGCAGAGGTTTCTTTCCCTCAGAAGATTACTGAGAGTGGGGTTCAATTTTGAGGAGTCAAAGCGGTCTTATTGATAATGTCATTCATTTTGACAGCAGACTCGCAAAACAAGAGGAAACAGTATGTCAGCCTCTTCTGAACAAACTGCGAGCAATCAACTGGCACTACATTTCAAGTCATTTACACACCTCTTAGAGGACCAACATATTCTGAATCTTTTACCAAACGCCTTCTGTGAGGTTTATTAACCTCCAGCATTATTTCATAATATGCTGAATACAGTCACTCGCCGCTTTATACAGAACATCTATTCATTTATTTAATTAACACTGCCTTTGGTTCCATGCATGACCGTCAACTTATATATCATATTTAGTATAGAGTGTAAGTACCTGCTAAAAAGGGAACTCAGTACACACATATAAAATGTTTGTCCTGGTGAGAGATTACTGACATGCTGTACACACACACATGTACATCCCACACATGCATATTAAATTCCTGTCAACATATTGGCCAATACTGAGATGTATTGGCACTGAAAAATGATATGTAGTAATATATTTGTGGTTTGTTTCATGCTGTAACAAAACCTCTGATATTAATAAATCATTCTAAGGATTTAATGATTTACACCGTCATAGTTAAAATAACAAAAACATGTCAAATGCACCCAAACCTAAAATTCACTATCAGGCTAACATGCTATAACACAGACAATCACTTTCTATTAAGAAAAACAACCAACCTGCCAATATGTGTAACGTCAATGTCAACCCAGCTATTAAGTGCTTCATTTTTCAGTCTCAGGAAAAGCCTCAAAAGCTAAATATAATGTCATATTTTTAAGAATATTTCAAAATCCAAATTTGCTACAGATCTCCCAAGTTTGTGCATTTTCTGATTCTTACAATCCAAGTAATCCCAAACAATCTCTCTCCGATTCCATTACTCTGAGAAATATATATATATTTTTAAGAAATGTCTTTGTCTAGTTGATTAACAGCTCCTTGGCAGCTACACATCCTTTCACACCCATAGAGATGAATTTCTTCTCACACTGGAAAGATGGACACAAACACCTGTGGATGTTCTCAGATTTGAAGCAAGAGTGATGCTTAAAGAAAAAAATGCTTGTGATAGTTTTGGTGGTCTACCAGATTTTGCACTTTCCCCATTCCTTGTGCAAGTGGGTAATGTTGTAGTCTCCAAAAAATATCTCTATCTGAAACAATTCTGAATTAGAAGAATGGCTGTATGAACCATAAAAAAGATTCCATTTACAGATCTGTCCAGTTATTCTTTTTTATCATTATATTTTTACTTGCATACCAGCACAGACTCCTCAGTGGTGAACTTCATGACACATTTGAATTGACCTATGAATGAAACCTGCCATTTCTTTAAATAGAGTCTATTTTTTGCTAAAACATTGAACATGAGGAACGTCTCTCCTTCAACACATGAAGCCTTTTTGTCTTTTGTGATTTCTGTTGCTTTGGTATTAAAAAACAGTCATCACACAAGTAGTACTTCAGAAAAGCAGACTGTCTCATATGTGAGTAAATGCAACAAATCCTTGAAAGTTTATCAACCAGTTGGACCACATAATGTGTTTTAAGTATGTTTAGGTTGACTAGGACCGTAGGTGGACTATGACAATTAAACTGTACTGTTTACATGGCCAGGCTGTAGATATGTGATAAAGAATACATAGATGGGGGTGAAGAAGAAAAATGATTTTATTTATCTGTTATTTTTTGGTTGCTTGAGTACCTACAACAGAACAAGTAGGTAAGTCTTAAGTTCTAATGGCTTAGTATTCGAAGTTATTTAATAAATAAAAAAATTCTAAGGCAACAATTTTTGAGCTGAAACACCATTTTCTTTAAAAGTGCAATACATATCAGCTTGTTTCGAGCCACTGAGAATACACACTTTTCCAAGTGCCTCCAAAAAGTTATTTTCCACTGGAAAAAAGTATGGTAAAAAGAATTAAAAGAGTAAAAGACATCATGAATTCAAATGGGACAAAAACACTCAATAACGGTGGTAATACCTACTTTACCCACCACTGCAAATGAAACTTTTTCCATCTGAATATTTCCTTAGTCGGACTAATATCGAACCCTCATGGTGTATGTAAATGTAGTGAACCATATCAACCAGTAAAGCACAGTTTACCTAAAACTACTCCAATTTAATGTATAAAATTGTATACAATGAAATCAATAATCAATTATTAGTCACAGTCTTCTGTGACAATCTTCATACTAGTCTGGCTTTATTACATACAGACTCAATTTCACACAGTCGCAACAATGATAACTTTTCCACAGCCTTCTCTTATCGCTCCCTCTCCTGTGATCCCCCTGCTCGTCTGTCTCAGGTAAATGTATCAGACCGCGGCATACTGTGTATTAAAATTCACACCGCAAGGAGACGGACCAGCAAGATGTCCAGGGCAAGCGCTCTGAGAATTGCAAACGGCCCACTCTGTAAAGGAGGCCAATGTTTTCAGGAGAGCGACATCTGCAGAAGAACTCACCCCTCCCCTCCCTGCTGTTTAAGATAGCCACGGCAATTGCCGCCACTAATGGCTTTACCTGGTGGCGCCTCATTCACATAACTGACGTTCGGTGGAGCCGGCTTTGGCAGACGCTCACTCTGGGCAGCATCGGTAGCTAACTTCTTTATTTTATCAGCAGCGCTCTCCCCAACAAGCTCCCGCCAGCGAATTCATCCTGCAGCAATTACCATATGTTGTGATTGTGGTTTTGGAACAACACCGTGACATCTGTGTTATATTGGCATCTGGGGCACACTGAAGGAACTTCCACCGCCTGCATTCCGTATCTACATCTACAGAGCAGGTGCTCCTCCGGCCTGAGTGCATTGGTGCTCCTGCTGCTGCCGGAGAAGCTGAGCTAAATCGCCGCTTGTGCTTCTGGCGTGAATCTGTTTTAAAACGTGTCTTAAAATCAGCCTCTATTGCAGATATGAGCTTCTGAAGCAAGATCAGTTTTGCTGATTGGGATGCACGTTAGTGATGTAACTGAATATAAAGCATTACTCAGACTAAGTAGATCCTGTGTTCACTTCTCTTTATTTCATATTTCTTGTTTTTAATTTTGCAGGTGCTTCTAAGTTCTCATCTGACTTTGCAGCCTGAAGTTCAAAAAGGGGAATTCCAGCAAAAAAAAAAAAAGCTTACAGTTACATTAAAGGGTTATGCAAGTTTTGTACATTGCTTTATATTTTTATATTTATATTATATTACTTGTTCACTATAATTAAGATCACATACATATGGACACATTTGTAGCTTTACTAATGGCTTTTGCATGGTGAAGAAAATGGTATGGAAAATCTACAGTGAACCTTTTTACATTAAACCACTCGGAATCTCAGTGACTGAATTATGCAGAGGGTTTATAAAAATCAGTGGAATTCCCCTTTAACGTGTTGGCTCTTATCATTTCTGTACAGATGATTACAGTGTTTCAAAATGGAATTCATAACTAACGTATTAAAAAACCTCTAGTATGCACTGATTAAAGCCCATCGCCATTTCCAACTCTGAATCTGAATATAGCTGCAGATATTTTGAGTGCTTGTCTGATACAGATATAGATACAGATACAGATAGAGCTAGCGGTGTTGCGTTACACCATTAATGCTCATAAGAATTGAGGAATATGAATTTGATGAATTTGACATCCATGCGACAATCACTGCGAGGAGCAGCCTCATGGCTGAACTAGCAGTGTCCACCTTCAGCGAGCCAACTCAAGGCAACCCAGTCAATGAAAACAAGATGAAAAAAGCAGCGCAAAAACAAGCATATAGTGTGTCAGGTCCCTGACCTGAGAGTCTTTGAATCTCTCTCTCTTTTTTTTTTGCTGGATAGAATTATGCCTCATGGCACACGGCGGGTGGAGGAGTGTAGGGGTGTGGGGGGAGGGTGTGTGGGGGGGGATGAAGGCGAGCTTTTAAAGTCAATCATGAAAGGAATGTCACTTCACTAATTTATTACAGCTGTAGCAATTAATGTATTAATCTGCAGCTTTCATAAAGCATTAGATTACATAAAGCAGTCAAGAGACTGAATAAATATGCTCATTTAAAAGTACATTGACAATGAAATAGGAACTAATAAATATGTATTTATTGCCCGTGGTGCTGTGTTGGGGTGAAGGTGAGGCAGCCCCCGGGAGACAGTCGAGCCCAACAAGACAGAGCAATCAGGAAAACATACACAATACATAAGGCACCTTCTGAAGGAACCAAAGCCGTGGCAATTACTCTCTTTGCCATTTTATTGACCTCAGATCAAGGCACGGCAGCTGGAAATCTTTATATTTGCTAAAGCAACCTTCAGTGCTTAATACCAAGGACCTGCATTTTTGCATGGGCTCTGTAGAATACCAGTCTACAACATAATTGTGATCATTTGAAAGTCTCCTGTCTGTGCAAGGGGGGGCATGCGATTTTAGAGATTCTGTAACAGATCCAGAACGACAATCTGTTTTAAAGAAGCGTGTAATTAGGCGACCGACACATTCGACGAAACACTGCCTTAAACACCCCGACCGCAGCACAATGTTTTAATAAATGGGAAGAATACGTCAATTAAAAAGGAGCTATTTAGGCCTTGAAGGAGGGGGCGAGCCCTGCAGTATAGGCAGAAATATAATCAAACTCACATTTTACATGGTCATAAATTAGGCCGGGAACACGAAGGGGAAAGACAGAGGGCTTGGGAATCTCCAAAGCGAGAGGAGGAATAAAACTTTCATGGTTTGGAAAATAAACGAATTATCTTCTGAATTATAGCTTTCCTCCAAGTACAGCTTTACCACCACGCAACATTGAAAACATGTGCGCTCTTTTAAGCTGGATCGCTGGAGGGAAATTCATTTCCTCTTTTCTCTGTCGCATTGTCACCAGCCTCTCGAGGGGAGAGAGCATCACTTACCGTCACATTTGAATAAATTCGATAGCAGGGATTACATGTGCAGGAGGTGACGCATCACCTGAAGGTGTACACAAAGTGAAGAAATATATAAATCATTATGCTTTTATTGCTCGGAAACAACCACCATCATCAAGCCACAAAGTGCTCCCCAACATGCCGAGATACGTGGAGACAAAAGACGATTTTGCAATTTCCTAATTTTCTAAAATTTCCTGAAAGACCTGACATATTGTCCCTGCTTATAATCGGCCCCCAGGTTCTCCCCCATCTAATAAATAACAATTTGCCATCACAACAAGGCTCAAAACAGTTCACATTAGCGAACATTTCTCTTGTTTGACATGGAAATGCATATTTCATCTGAGCACAGGCGCGAGGGGCTTTTGCGATAGCAGCACCAGGGCTTGCTTCGAGTGGATCGCCCGCTTTGACATTTTCCCATTGTGCACAGTTGTGCGGTAGGCAATAATTAAATATCAGGTGCATAAGTCGCTCTTTAATTTGACATGTGTGCTTCAGGCAATAAACACACGTGGGGCAATGGGGAAAGGCATAATTGCAGGCGAATAAAATATCATATCAAGAGTGAGGAGGGGGATCATTGTATCAGGTACCCAGTGACAGCTCGTTTGATCATTACGCCAGGGCTGAAGAGGTTGGCTAATTAGTTGCCATTAAAGCTCACCCCCTAATCAGAGGTCGCTCTTGCATAAAGAATGTCGCTCGCCTCAGATGAATGAACAATGCCGTTAACCCTTTCCTGCCCCCGAACTCCTGGCAGCTGTACCGAAATGAGAGGCAGGGGAAATACTAGGGGTGGGCAGGGGAAATACTAGGGGTGGGCAGGGTTCGGGGAAGCTATGTGATACCTGATACAGTAATTAACTTTTTTTTCTGTACTTAGCAAGAGAGGCTTTAAAGGCTGAGATGAGATGTGCATGGCCAAACCCATACGTAGATCTGGCAGGTGTTTATCTAGTATTGTTTATTTTATAATTGGTATTTACAGTTACCTCACAAAAAAGCGCTTTGGAGAATTTTCTGGGACTACTTTACTGATACCATCTGATACCACTATTTATATAACATTTTCTACTACCAATTGGTAGTCATGTACTGCTATTTGATACTATTGATACCCTTTTGTACTGTGTGTGCTACCATTAGTGCCAGTCATTTACTACCATTTTTTCCATCTATTCCAATTGTACCAGTTTGATATCATTAATTTATGTTTGCATTTTAGTTTCAGTTTATTAACAATTAGAACCGTTCATGTACTGCCATTTGGTACTATTGATACTTTTACATACTATGTTTGCTACCATTTGGTACCAGTAATTTACTACCATTTTAGTCCCATTGATACCTTTTCTACCCGTTTGGTATAATTTATGTTTGTTTGCATTTTAGTTCCAGTTTACTACCAATTAGAACTAGTCATGTACTGCCATTTGGTACTACTGATACTTTTACATACTATGTTTGGTACCAGTAATTTACTACCATTTTAGTTCCTGTTTTTGACCAATTAGAACCATTCATCCACTGCCATTTGCTACTATTGATAAATTAACATACTATGTGTGCTACCATTAGTGCCCATCATTTACTACCATTATTGAATTGATACCAATTGTACAATTTTGGTATCATTCCTGTATGTTGTGCCATTTATTTGTAACCATTATCTATACTGATGCCACCCCGCACCATTTTTACCTTGTGGTTCCCTTTGTCCCATTTTGTACAATCAGTTTGGTAGTATTCGTACCAGCTGTACTTTTTTACTATCATTAAGTACTACTCATACAATTTTGTGCCAATTTTTACTATCATCTAGCACATCTGTGGTACAACTACTGTACAATTATCTTTCATTAGTGGTACCATTTTGTACCAATTGGTTACAACCATTTCCATGAATGTCATGTGTATTAACTTTACCATTTTGAACCATTTATTTACTACCACTCAATTGATACCACTTGTACCTTTTTTACCACCCTCTGGTACCACTGGTACCATTATTTAGCTTTACTATTACCATTTGATATCAATGATTTACCACCATTTGGCACCATTTATACCACTTGTGCCACTTTATTACCAAAGAAAAATGATAAAACTGAAGGACAAAAAATTGCATATTTCTATGTGCAGGGACCAAAATCACTGTTTTACCAAAGGATAGTCTCAAAAAATGTAGCATGTGTCTCAGAGCACCAGGCCATAATAACGCGTGGGCCAAAACAGGGGAGTTGAAAAAGAATGCTTATCAGACAGTGCCACAGATGCATTATGTCAATAGCCTGATGCTATAAATTGTTCAGAAAGCACCCAGACTCCCCCCAGTGAGCCTAAAGCAACTTTGGGCACCTTTTACTGCAACTGCCAAAGATGGCAGGACGCATTCCACAGAGACGCACACGCAATATTAGCTGACAGGGCCATATAAATAATAAGGCACGTAATGCCGCATGTGAATGCCACCAGGGCTTTCAACAGGTGTGGTGTTCGCCTGTGCATTTCCACTTTGTTCAACAAAGAGCCAGTCTTTACCACTGGCTTGCGTCTGAAAGCTTTGCCTGATCATTCTTTTATGGGCCCTCTTGCCCAGAAAGCACTATATTCACAGGACGTCATGATAATAGACCGGTCTGGGATGTAGGGATTGGTGGAAGAAGTGGCAGTGGGGGGGCAGATGTCTGAGTGAATACATTCGGGGGGACGCCCAGGGGAGAGGGGCCGTGCGACACAATCTAGTGGCAGGAAAACCCATCGTGTGTGTGCTTAGTTGCCATGACCCTGATTCTTCCATCTCCATCACTGACTTAGCAATTCATGCTATTGATGCAGTTAGTGTAAGGAACAAATCACAACCCAGCGGTGAATGGAACCAAACACTTAAAAAGCCTTTTATCAGCTGGGGTGACTTTTACTGACTCATAACTGAATAGGGCACCGAGGTGCTCTGAAAAGAAATAACACAGCGGAAAAAAAAAAACATGACCTTCAACATGTTACGTGACAATGTTTTTCAAAATTGTTCCTCTTGACAACTTTGACTGGCGAATAAACATTCGTGGCATATTTGACTTCATCTTAGTGGTCTTTGTCACCATCTGTACCAATGAATAAACACATTTTTAAAAATCAAAGTAAAGTGTTTCAGTGAGACCTTTGCATATTTCTTTTTTTCAGAACGACATCTGTTCTGTCATCAGTACTGTTATGCTATCATATATGCCAATGTTTCTCAGTACTGGTGCTAGATCATGCCTGTTCTGCACATTTTGGCGTTTTCCCAGCTCTGCCACACCTGATTCACTGATTTAACACACAGGTAAGTGAGTGAACAAGATGCTGCTGAGCTGATCTCCTGGAATAGGAAAATAGGGAAAATTACGAATGCAATGACATCACTGTTCTTGTCTGATAAAGCTAACTGATCATTAATTTCTTGCTAAGACCAAAAACAGAAACCTATAATTAACTTTTTTTCCATATAAAACAAGTTCATACTATAATTAATATATATAAGTGCAGCGTGCAAACAGTTCGGTTTTAAAAATGCAGCACTTAATTATCGACTGCAACTAGAATACCGGGCCAAAAACAAGACAGATGTTTTCTTCAAATTATCAGCTACTGCTATATTGTACACCCCTTAGGAAAAAAACATGCAGTCGTACTCGTCAGGCCCCAGCTCGGCATAGCTATATGCATATCTGTGCTACAAAAGAAACAAAAAAAATTGTTTCCCGCAGCTACCTGAGTGAGTGAAATGCAACAATACACACACAGACAGAGTTTATTGTAACAGATTAAATGGCTGTAACAGTTAAAAAATCCTGTAAATCAAAACAAATGCTTCTTTTCATGTTTTCTTTCGAATTATTTATTATTAAGATAATCTTGTTTTTACAAAAATGTCAGTCTTATGAAAAACTTCACAAAGTTTAATAAATATTTGCTAGATTTTACTGTATTTCTCTCCTCACCATGTAAACCAGGGGGTCCTTATATGGGGGGGTAAGGCTTTTGTAATTATTCCACTGACCAATATGACCAGGCTGACATCTTTGACCCCGCCCACACAAACCAGTTCAAAGAAACTTAGTGAGCTAAACCACATACACACACTCAAGAACATACACACTAGGGGGCAGTGAAACACCCACATACACACACTAGAGAACATAAACACAAGGGGGCAGTGAAACACCCTCATATACATACACACTAGTGAACATACACACTAGGGATACACACTAGGGATACACACTAGGGGAAAGTGAGCACAGTGCCTGGGGAGCAGTTGTAGGTGTCTTGCTCAAGGGCCCGTCAGTCGTGTCTTGTTGGTCTAGGGCAGGGGTATTTAATTAGAATTCAGTAAGGTCCAGTTAGAGGAAATTTCCTCAGGCCAAGGTCCGGACCCTCATCATTTCTAACGTGTTATGTTTCAGTGACATATACTGAAGTAGCCTAGTATCAGCATTTTATATCAGCAACTGAAAGACCAACACATAACTAATTTTATTATGTATATATTATTTTATGCTACACTGAATGAATTATTTATAAAACTTCAAGTAAAAACAAGGGCTACATTAAAAAAAACAGCAAATAAAACAGTAAATAAAACGCGCACTTCTTTTAATAGTTTATTTCCGTCTTGTACTCCTCTCTCACACTTTCTCTTGCGTAGTGAACGAAGTGAGCTCTTAGTTGTCTTTTAATCTGGGCGGAATCAGGGCCATTCTCATATGCATATGATGGTGCTTATTGGTGAGCCTGGAACTATAGTTAATGTCCATTGTGGAATGAACCGTCTGAATTGAATTAGCCAGTGTGCGCGCCACACTCCCGAATCTGGACAGATCTGATTGGCTGAGGAGCACCTTTGGAGTGCCTTACGACGCACGCGATTGGTCTGTGAGGTTACTGCGCCACAAAGCCCATATACCGCAAAGACGAGAATAGTTGCGCCTCTTAAAACAAACACTGTCAGAATTAAATCATTCTCAACAGTTTATCGATTTGGGTCCGCATTGGACAACGTTTTGGTCTGCCTATTAGTGACCCCTGGTCTAGGGGATCAAAACTGTGACCTTCCGGTCACAAGACCAGATCCCTAAGCATGACTGCCCCATGAAAAATGAAAAGGTTATATAATGAAAAATGTATCATTAATAGTAAACAAACCTTGGTTGTAAAGTTTATTGTTTTACAGTGTGTGTGATTGCTGTTCAAATTCACCAATAAGGGTGCTTTGGGAGTGCTATAGGGAGAAGACAAACAAAAGCACAGTCAACTTGAATCTGTTCAACCATCTGACGCCATTTCTGGACTTCATTTTAAACACAAAGACTAATATCAACTGCATAAAGCAACAAACACAAAGACAGGGCTCTTTAGAACTTGTTGGTTTATGATTAAATGTCCAACGTGCTGCAAAACACTTGGATTGCCATACAGAGGCTGACACAGCAGTTTCTTATCATTTGCCTCTGTTGCTCCATCTCCAAAAGCTACAGTCAGAAAATGTAGTATGCTTCCAGTGTCATAGGCCAAAAGCAAATGACTGCCTCTCAATGGCATTCAAACGCTGACCCTTGTTAATTAGATTAATCCAGCGATGATAATTTACAGGCTTTGAGCTGAGCCATATGATCCTCATTTCCTCACAGCATTGTGTCAGCTCCCACTGTCTTGTGTGGGCGGATGTGCAACTTTCTGTGTTTTTCTGATGCATCCACTAAGGCAAAACTGGCAACACAAACACTGGCTTTTCATTCTTTGCATGGTTAAAGAAGTAAAAAAAAACTCACAGGATTGTATAAATTAAGACTGCTTGAAAAATGTCATAAATAATGAAATGTGTGTGCTATTTTCCCAATCCTGTTTTTGCCTTATAAATAAATTATCATTTGTTTCTCGGCATCGTCGTACAAAAGCTTCCGAATCCTCTCACACATTTTAATTATTTTAAAAGAAATGCAACACGAATGGATGAAGTGTGTCTTCAGAGACAGAGAGAAAGAGAGGGAGAGATGGGGAAAGACTAAGCTTGCTCTTGTTCAGGTCTGGCAGTAATGCTGAGGCTAACCAACGACCTGTGAAGGATTAACGGCGTCGGATTGGTCGAAATTACCCGTCCCTGATAAAGTGGTACAATTTAAACCTTTTTTTTCTGCCCTGGCTTTTTGCAAAAAAAAAAAGAAAAAGTATCCCTCAGCAGCAGCCGTAGCTGTGGAGAACAGGGAGGAGGAAGAACATCACTTTCTCCCATGTAAACAGCGCTATCCCGGGACGCATCCGTCCCGGCCGTAATTAGGATCTGCCTTTGGCTTCGGCATGAAATGGAGGAAAGGAGAGGGAGGTTTATTTTCCGGGCCCCAATAACATCTGCAATACAAACACTCCACCTATCTAACCACAGAGCTGTCAGAGACGCTGAAAGATGGCTCTCTCTTGCTCACACACACACACACACACACACACACACACGTGACATCAGGGCTGGGAGCGCTGCTATTACCGGCCTCTTCTGTACAATAACCGCTAAAGGCCTAATATAATGCTAGAGCATGGCACAGGCATCTGTGTCAGATCAGTCACTATTATCCAGGCTTACTGCCTATAAGAGCAAAGCACGGTTGAACTATACAGTCGTACAGAAAGAACATATATTTTGGATGCATTACTTTTTTTAGTGCCCACTTTAAAATCACCTCAGCGTTAAAACAAACTTACATTAATGCCAGAAATTCAGTGACATATATCTGCACAATTGTAACCGATTTAATTGGCTGAACTAGCAAAATCAATACAGCCTATTGATAAACACTCACGTCTGTAGTTCATATATGCACTCATATTAGCTAAAGTGGCATCATGCACATTGATAATTCTGGGTTACTCTGGGTTTTAATATTCATGACTTGATAAATATTTAATGAAGTCACTGAATAAATGTATACATGTGTACATTATACTGTACATTGTTGCATTAATGTTTTTTTATTAATTTGGCTAAAGGGAGAAGATCAGCCTAAGAATCATACAGATAATCTGTACATCTCCTATGTGACTAATTCACAGCTAAATTAAAACACTACCTGACAATCTAATTAGGGCATTTGATGGTGATGTATGTTTAGGCTGCCAATGTGAACACATTAATAACTTGTTAACATGTTTTTCACTTACTTATCATGTTTTAACATTTTCCTAATTTGACCCTTTAGCCCAACTGCTTGCAACGTGTGTTGCGTAGGGATGTGTGATATATATTAACAGCCAGTGTATTGCCCATGTACCTACATACTTTCTGCCTATACAAGTAAAAAAGTAATTATTATTTAGATACTTTCTAACTGTGTTATAACCAACAATTTCACGTTTTAATTTAAGTCTCACTATCATACACTAAAGCAAGCATAGATGTATCAATGGTCAAGATGCATATATTTGGGATTTTATCAGAATATCCTAATAATTTTTTCATGCTGAAACACATTTTCTGATAAGGACATTCAGATGGTCAAACTATTATATGGCTGAAGTTGGCTTTCTATCTGCCAGCTTCTTGTTCAAGTTTTTCTGATTTCTTAAATGGTATAGCACATACTATGACTTTCTATCCGGTGTGGACCAGAGTAGGATGGATTCCCAATTGTGAGTCTGGTTCCTCTCAAAGGTTCTGTGGGGGCCGGACCCGGATTTTTCTATAAAGCTGCTTTGTGACAATGTCTATTGTAAAAGGTGTATATAAATAAATAAACCCTTACCTTATAAAGCCTGAGGTGCCAGAAAGTAACTGCTGCACTTTTCTTTAGTCTCCTCTGTTTCAACTGAGCGAAGCTGCTTGATATTGTCCAAAGGTTTGAGAAACTGCCTGAAGTGAAACGTGCAGACTTTGAATAAAGGTTGTCCAAGAATTGCGCAGTTAACATTCTGGCACCTGTACAAGCTGTAGCATTTAAGGTGGAATGGGAAATTTGATTAAGACCTGGCAAATAGGAAGCCAACTTCAGCCTCATTTTAAGATGAACATCGAAAGATGCCCGTTACAGTTTGGTTCTTTGGTAGAAATTGCAAAGTGATGACATCACCTGGAACAGTAAATGTTTTTCATATGGCCCAACATTTTCATTTGTGTTGCTCTGTTATTGTTGTTTCACTGGGCAAGAACAAGAGCAGGTATTTGTAAATATCGGTGGATTGGCCCATTTTTAAGGTTCATGGTATGAACTCTTCTTATTTAACTATGATAATGTACAGTTTTCCATTCTATGGCACCGTTAAACCTGTTAAACTGTTACAATATTAACTGATTTATGGCTCTAACCAAACATTTTTACACTGTAATTAATCAGGTGATGTCTAAATTATTGGTAACTGTACTGGCCAAGAGGTTTATGTTGGCGCACCCCAATGGAGGTCAAGATTCTAGCCATCTCTTTCAAATGCAGCTTTAAAGCAATGCTTGTAGCACTTTAGCAGGCTCTGATGGACAGTGCTTACAGGAGACCGATGGATAAAGCTAATAAAACTAACAAAACCAACAAAAGTATATAGTTACAGGTCCTCTTGAGAGCCTTCTCTGTAAGAAATCCACAGTCTGTACAACTGCGGAGGGAAGTGATATCATTAACGGTATAGATTATATGATATTTACACTTATTAGTTAAAACATGCAGCCCTCACTGAAAATAAGTGATGAAAACCGGAATTTCTCCTGTGGTAAATGCATGATTCTTATGTTGAAGTTCATGTGAACAGTGGTTTCATGTTAAAAAAAATGTTTCTGAAAGTATTGAATACATTCTGATGAAGCTTTTTTTTGTCCACAGAATGTTATTTTTTTTATTATAAAAAACTTTATGATTAATGTTAACCAAATAATTGGGATTGCCTACACAAAATAATGGGGTTATTTTTAATTCTTTAAATTGTTTGACAGTCGTAGCACATAGTCATAGTCTTAGTATACCTTAATACATATAAAACCATGAGCAACAGTAAGATCAAGTTAGTAAATCCCCCTTTTTATGTTGTTAAATATAGTAGATACTGTATTTTTTATTTCTAATTAAAGTCACAACCTAAAATGTGCAATTTTTTAAGATGTTACATTCAATAAATTAACAGCAACTGTGCATTAAATAGTACACAAGTTCTTTTTAGAGCTCTATGTTATTTGACGAGGGGCAGACAAGGTTATATATCCATATATATATGCATATAATATGAATAGTATGAAGTATTGCTACACTGACTGTACCTTCTGCATACAGTAAAAAATTTGTAAAATTATGAGGTTACATAGCACAACAATACTTATATAATACAAACTTACATGACAGTTATAGAGAAGTTAGTGTGCATCTTTCCAAACCATACAGACAGTTTCTGATGCAGTGTAACTGTTCAGGTAGGAACAGACTGGTGTCTGTGTTCGCACTACATTTAGGTAAAGATGAATGTGCATGTGTGTGTGTGTGTGTTTAGCATTGTCTGCAGCCAGGGCGCGTTCCTGGGGCTCTTTGAAGGGCTGAGGCAGAGCTGTCTGTGATAATTAGAGTGCAATGACCTTCTCATTAGAGCCAGGAGTCCTCGTGATTATTTCCCCCCTTTTTCTCTTAACGCAGGCCCGGCGCAGAGACAATCTTGGAATATCAAAGCAATTCTCTAAGATATTTATTAGAGCCCAAATTACAAAAACACATAGCAAAAAACCTTTGAATTACCAGCCCAGCTAATGTATGCAGAGCCAAATGAATGGCTCGACTTCTTTCTTTATCTCTCTCTCTCTCTCTCTCTCACTCTCTCTCTTTCACCCCCTCTCTCTTGTAGCTTAAATTTTTCATTACAAATTTCCGGGGCTTCAAAGTAGCATCTCGCAGCCGGTCTCCTTTCTTCTCCCTGGCGTGACAAAGAACTGTCAAAAACTGTCCCCGTGTTTGCTACTGTTTTTCTCTCTGCCTTTATTCCTCTCTTACATCTAAATGTCAAATAACGCCGTTTAAATACAACACAGCATCCCTTCATCTGGGAGAGAGTGAGAGAGAGAAAGAGAGAGAGCGGGAAAAGAAGGCGAAAATACAGCAGAAGGCGTCTAAAAGGGGCCTAATTAATCTTGCGCATTGATTTTGTTTTAGTGTGATGTATTTGGTGGTAAAAAGAGAAAGAGATGACTCTGGAAGAGGCTCTCATTAAAATCATTAGCAGCTTGATGTCAGCCGAAAACATCTCACTCTCCGCTGCTTAAAAGCACATTTGCAGGTCCCTCTTTAATGTCACAAGAATGGACTTCTCTAAAGAGTAAGAGAGATGGCCTTACTGGGCTTTCTCTGCTACGGATTAAAACCGGAGGCACAAAGAGTCTCTGTGTCCACTGATCTGGACGGAGCCCAAGCCGTCCAGTGCGGGAGACAGCAGTCGTACCTGAGAGCCGGCAAAACAGGAGGTTTTGACACGTTCCCTCCAGTTCCAGGTGTGCTGAATGAGGTCTGTGTTAGAACGCAGGCTGTGTGGACTGAATATGGGTGATTAAAGACGCGAGGTTTCATCAGAACACTGTCCGCATGCAGTAAGCTTAGCAAGTCTAAATTCCGCTTCAGCATTATTCACAGTGTAGCCGGCTGGACAGTTTGTTCTTCAGTTTCACAGTTTTAGCAACGCAAAAAACTAAATGAAAACAATTTTACTCCTATTACACTACCACTACTAAATATACTACTACTATACTACTACTAATACTAATACTATACTACTACTAATACTACTACTAAATATACTACTACTATGCTACTACAACCAAATGAACTACTACTACTACTACTACTGTACTACTATGAATGTACTATGAGTAGCTGCTGCTACTATAGTACAACTAAATATACTATTTCACTACTACTACTAAATATGCTACTACTATACTACTATACTACCACTACTACTAAATATACTAACATTGCATTGCTACTAAATACTAACTATGTCGACAGCATCTTTAAAAACACAAAAGCGAGGGTTAAAAAGTTTGTTATAAACAAGTGTATACTATTTTTTTTTATATGTGCAACTTCAAGGCAGATCAAAATAAATAAAGTAAGTGAATAACTAAATAAATTGTTTTGTATTCTAAACATACTATTATTAGGGCAATATGACAATAGCTTGTCACAATACAGTTTCCTATATAAAATAACACATATAAAATAACACATATTACATATCATGCGTCATGAAAATGAAATATATATCTTGAAATACAGCAAAACAAATTTCTTGTCACATCTCCCACCCTAACTTCAATACTTACTGTACCTGTTTGACCCCCCACATTTTTTTTCTGATTATCTTTTAACCTGAGCGCAAGTTGTAGCTTAAGGCAGGGCTGCCTAGAGTTGGCCTATAAGAAAGCTCGATTATGCTTGTTAGAAAGTTTTTCAACACTCCTACTCACTGAAAGAACATTACAGCTGTCAGAATTCCTTCCCCTGTAAAGTTACCATTTTGTAGATATTATACATAAAATACAATATACAAAGTTTTTAGGTTTAACTTAAAAAAACAAGATTAGCCCTGAGGTCATTAAGTCACAATTGATTTCACAAATACAACAAAAACTGTCCTTGATAACATGTCAAAAACCTCCCTTAAGTAAATGCTGATTTGATAAAAATGCATTTACTGTTTACTAAATTTTGATTTGTAAATATACTACTACTATACTACTACAACTTAATATATTACTACTACACTGCAGCTACTAAATATACTACTATTAGGCTACTACTAAATACTAAATATACCACTAATATATTACTTAATATATTACTACTACACTGCAACTACTAAATATACTATTACTATACTACTACAACTAAATACACTACTATTACAATACTGCTACCAAAAATATTACGACTATACTACTACTAAATATATTACTATTACATCACTACTAAAATACTACTACTAAATTAACACTACTAAAAATGTATTATATTGTACTTGTAGGTGTCTTCCTCGTCTGTATTTAAAAAAAATCCTGCAAAAGTACTTTATACTTTTCCATCATATGCCTCAAAATGCAGAAATGTGGTTGTTTCTGCAGGTAAATAGTCTGTACATGGTTAATAATATAATTTTTAAGTGCTATGGTTGTTTTTGCTTGACATATAAAGAATGTGAGGTAACAAAACTAAAAATGTTTAGATTTGTATTTAGTTTGCTTCACAAACTGCAATTCTAAACAGGAAATCATTAGTTGGAAATGTCTGCTTTATCATTAAATCAAATCAGCAAGAATCCCTAAAAAAAAGCATTAAAAAAGCAACAGTAAAATCCAAAAAGACAAACTTTTGATGTGTAGCATAGGTCTGACAACTACGTATATACGGCTATTCCTGGAGAATAGTTAGCCTGCCTGGTTGAGGATAATCTGTGCTGCTCAATTGTTCTGCTCCAGCAGCTTAACCTGTCTGAATCTCTAGCACTTTAGAGTCTCTCTACAACCATGTATATCAGCTTAGGGGAACTGCAATGCTGTAATGGTTAGAGGTTCAGATAGTTATCTTGCTGCGGTGGTATCTATAAGTCTGCCATATAGAGAAAAGTTTATAGGTTTTTGGATTTCTGTAATTTTGCCTTTACACACCACAATGGATCTGAAATAAAGCCATCAAGGTGTTACTGAGATGTAGACTCTGAGCTTTCATTCAAGGAGTTAAATTAAATATGAACTTGGCAAAATAAAAACTAATGTTGGCACTGTCCAAACACACCAAGAATCAAAGAACCACTTTCTTTAAAGCAATAGTTTAAAGTCTCAGACAACACACAGTAAAATATTCAGTATTCAAATGTATATATAAAATTAAACCTGAGTATCATTTAACACATCCAGCAAAGCTCGAATTAAAAATATAAGGTATAAATCACCGCTGTCCAATGAAAAAACACATCTCCATTTTTATCAATTTATATTTTGTGTGAGAATTTCAACATGAATGGAATGAAACACTACAAATTTAATAAATCGTTGCTTAGACCAATCTGAGAACTGTGGGGGAGTGGCTAATGAGCAGTTTGATTGACAGCACTCCTATACTCTTAGCCTACTCCTCCACTTATACAGAACATAAATCATTATTAAGGTTTTATGTGATGCTAAAAAGTCAAGGATGAGCCAAACAGATGTGCAGACGGACGACCGAACAAACAAACAAATGGATGGACGAAGCAATGGATCAGGGAAAATTAATACGAATGAACAGGCAACAGGCAGCTACAGACAGATGGTCGATTTTTATGTGGACGGGTCAAAACATCAGCTCTGTGACTGGTTTGGAAATACTTACTAACTCAAGATTTATACTGAGAGGAGAGAAATATAGTGAAAAACAGCATTTATCAGACTTTGGGACAGTATTCATTATTTTTACATTGTGCACTATACATGTACATTGTGGCTCGGAAGAGCAAGATTAACTTAGTTAGAACAAATACGCAGATTTAGTTTCCCTAGAGCCTTAAAAACTTACACTCCAAGACAAGTCGGGTGTCCGAAGTGCGTCTGTAATATTGCACTGCAGCCAAGAAGCTAATAAAAGCTTATTTCTCACTAATTTGCTTGACTAAATCATCACAGCCCTGCCACAAATTGTATCAAGTTGTCAAATAGATTCACATTTGCTGCTATAAAAAACAACGAAAGGCCACTGCAAATCAGCACGATTAGCAGTCATCTCAAAGCTTATTGTTTTGTTTTTGTTGTTCTATGTATTTGTATTGGGTAACAGAGTCAGAACTCATGTTAGACTAGTGTAAAGCAAACTTTAGACACATGTCCTGGCTGGGCAGATACATCTGGAGTATAAGAAAAACTGTATTAGTTTCATCTACTGAAATAAGCCAAATTATTTTGCTTAGTTTACTTGATGTTGCTTTTTATTTTTTCCATTTAGTAATTTAGTTACAACTATATGTGTAGACAAAATAAGTCTTATCATTATATATGTAGTACTTTCAATAATGCAGTAACATTATTGTCATAAAAACAACACGAGACAAATGTAGTTCATCTGTTTCTCTGAATAGTTTGCTACCCTGTTATTCTATGGTCAGCACCCCCACAGGACCAGCACAGAGCAGGTACTATTTTGGATGGTGGATTATTCTCAGCACTGCAGTGACACTGACATGGTGGTGGTGTGTTAGTGTGTGATGTATTAGTATAAGTGTCACAGAGTGTAAAAACCTCTGGACTGAAAACCATCCACCAACCAAAACTATCCAGACCGTGTCCTGTGCCCAGAGGAGAGACCAGAGGATGACCATCAAAAACTGTGCAGCAACAGATGAACTACAGTTTCTGACTTTACATCTACATGATGGACCAGCAAGGTAAGCCTGTCCAAAGTGTTTAAAAACTCAATCTGATCCACTCGTACCAGCACAACACACACTAACACACCACCATTGGTCAGTGTCACTGCAGTGCTTACAATGATCCACCACCCAGATAATACCTGCTGTGTGCTGGTCCAGTGGGGGACCTGACCACTGAAGAACAGGGTAACAAAGTAATTGTCACAAAGTTTATCTATACAGTAAACAGAGCTGATAAAATTGACAGTGTGTGTAGAAACAAGAAGGTGTAATTAAGTGTCCAGTGGGTGTATATCATATATATTACATATCCAGTCAATGGTTCCATTTCCTCCATAATGGTTGCCTATTGAATGCTCTCACGTCGCTATGTTACATCTTGGAACTCTAGCTTCCCACATTGCTATTGCTTTTGTTAATTGTTAATTAAGTTGCTGCTCGCGGGTTTTTTACAGTTCTCCTTTTCCAGCTGAAGGTGTCCACCAGATACTGGTATTACTGATGCTTACTTAAGAGCCCACTTCTTTCAGTGATAAACAAATTCATGCCTTTGTAGATTAATTAAGAGAGCCATCAGTTGAACTTTGTACCATTTAAAAGCATTTTTTAATGAAAGTCTAAGTAGAAAAATGCTACAAATAGACTTAAAACACTTAGTGCCATCATTAATATATCACACGAATGAGTCAATTATATTCTAACGCGGACTCTGCCAGTAAATTTTTTGATTGATTTTTTTTGAGTGATTTTTTATATTTTTTAACTTTTGCTGTAGATTATTTAGGAAAGAAAATTGAGAGTAAACAGAGGTTTTAATTACAAATGGGGCTTGTTTTTCAGAAATGCTCAGGTCAGTGCATTCCATCATTGCACATCCTACAAACCGCTGGGCTTTTTAGTGCATCTCCATTAAAACGCAGATAAAAAGACTGACTGACAGACATCGCTGTGCAACTCTCTCTCATACAAACCCTCCCCCATGTCAACAGCGAACAAAGCCACAGCCTCTGAAATAATTACATCGTTAAAGCAATGCAGCACCAATTAAAGCCTGACTTCCCTTACCTGTTTTCACAGCTAATTAAGAAATTAACCCTCCGTTTAGGCCTTGGCATCCTGCCTACATTGCTAATAGGTAGGAGAGTTGGGAGGAGAGGGAGAGAGGGAAAAAAACAAGCAACTACCGCAAACACAGGACAGGACCAAATCTGCATGACATGGGCCCTGATTATCTCACTTTAAGATGCTGATTGGTGTTGACATGAGGTTAAAATGGAGGGAATTGTTGATTTAGGTTAATCACAGATTGATTGCAGGGAAATTAAACATTTTGGGGGCTTTAAAACACTTTCGGGTCACGATCCACGTACGGCGTAGGGCTACTCCTTGGATTCGGAGTTCCACTTTAGGTCATGGCATATGTGAGGAAAAGGATATCTGGTGTAGAAGCCAAGACCTAGTGAGTGAAATGCGCTAAAGAAGGAATGCACTTGAGTGTAAGCCATTAACTTTACCCCTCCACCCCACATGCCTTAAGCATGCCGCACCTGCAAAGCTGCCTCCTATATGAAGTGCAGTATGAATTAATCACACGCGGCCCTATGCACTTTCATGCAATTTCTGACGCACATTAATGAGGGATGACAGCTGTAACTAAAGGCAGAATGATCACTTAGAATTGGAATAAAAATCACAGCTCAGTTAAGAAGAGAAATCCATTTGCGCTAGAGTCTTTTTTTCCCCCCTCTCTTTATTTGCGCCACCCAATCCCCAAACCCGAGCTTTCATTTCTGCTGTTTTCTCCGAGACGGATGTGCGTGAAAAGACTAAATTATCTCCAAATTGGAGCAACACTTCCATTCTGTCTTCCATAAACGCATTGTGATGTATGAACACTAATTGTACATTGTGTCAAGGTATGGCAGGCTCCCACAAAGGCCCCTTTCACGATGCACCATTTCAATTTCAATGACTTATCAGTCGTTTTGTCACTTGTTTGTTGAGGGAGTCCCTTACTTAATTCCTAGGTTACGCCGATATCGGTTTAACGTCGCCTGCCCTTTTAATGCGGGGAGGGAGTTTCAATTTGCAAACAGCCGCTGCACAACTAGCAGCGGATCACTAAACCGAGTGTGCCGAAAGCGTAAATACGTTGCAAAAATATCTCATTAAGATTGTTAAGTGACCTTCAGCTGTGTTAATTAGATTTAAGGCGGCGAATGTGGCGACGGTGTGGTCGATTCTATTATTCATCATTGGCCTGTAATGACATTTCTCAGCTGTCAGAAGCGTTGCAGGGGGTCCCCTGTGAGGATTGGGGTGAATAAACGATCATTCACAGAGGGGACCCTGAGGGGGGGCGGGGGTGGCACACGGAAAGAAGGAGGGCGGCTGGCGAGGGCAGGAGCGCTGCCGTGTTTATCATAAAGGCGCGCACAACAAAGCTGATAAATATGGATACAATATGCTGAGCGTCAGTTCGCTCGTGACCTCGCTGGCTCCAGAACAAACCCATATTTCTCCCGCCCAATAAAAGGTCTTAGCAGGATCCTAAAGATTTAATTAAGATGTCAGCTGGCGCGGGTCACTCGCAGTGCAGGATCGGGGCCTCGAAGATATACGGGACCACTACAAAGGGCCCAGCTGAAGCAGAGCGGACTGGCAGCCTCGCGCTGGAATTCATGAGTCCTGATTTACTAAGGGAGCCCCACTGTAAAACACTGGCATTTTAAACACATTTGCCAGAGCCCAAAGCAGACTTTCCGAGGTTCGTCCAGCTGGGGAAGGTGCAAGAGGAAGCTCCTTATCATTGGGAAGCGGGACAGTTATTATCATTTCCCTTCTGAGCTTTCCGGCCAAAAGCGGAGACAAAAGCAACTTTGGATAGAAGTGCAGCACGCTCGCTCTCTGGGGGAGCTTCGCGAAGTAAACATCTCCAACTTAAAAACATCTAAAACGCCCTCCTTCTACATAACAAGATGACAAGACACTGACAGACCACAAAAGGGAAAAAAAGCTTTTCTCACTGGCTGTCATGCTGTTATCTCTGGAGCCTTTTTGCATTCGGCGACAGCTCAGATGTTGAGGGGCACTTAAGTGGGGGGGTTTGGGGGTGGGGACGTGAGGGCATTGTGAGTGACAGTGGAAAAGCAGCAGGGTTCACCATCGCTCATACTCTCCTGCAGATTGGCCTTCATGTGGACTCACAGAGCCATGTCACAATACCAAGGCCTAGCACCGCTGGGATGAGCCGTGAAAAAGAAGAACAGCCCTCCATGAGACCTGCCATGAACTTGTCCAGGCAGATCAGGTAAGACAGCTCTGTCCGATTCCCTTTGCTTCCATGTCAGGCCACGGGAGCTCCTGTCCTATCCGGCTCCATCTCATGCAACGCTCGTCCTGTCCCTTAAGGCTGTATGGCTTATTATCCCATCCATTTTGTTTTTCCCAGTTCGGAAATAATAGATGAACAGCCTTGATATCAGGGAAGCACAGAATGAAACTTGTGTCCTTTCGGGGTGCCCCCAGTTGTGCGATCCATATGCATAATTTACCATATGAAGTAGCTTTCTGAGCATTTCGGATGACCAAATAGCAAAAACACACAGGGCTCTAAAATGTGTCTTAAGTACATTCACCAGGTCATACAACCTGCAAAGCACCTGGACTTTCTGTACATCGCTACTTCAGAGCATGAATAACCTAAACGAGCTTCAAAGAAAATCAGCTATTCTCGGTCACAGGCCATCCACGTCGTTCTCAATCGCTCTCCGCGTGTGTCTGACCAAGCGAAACCCCGGCGCCTTTGTTAAAAATTCATCATCGGCTGTCAATAATTAACTGCTCATTATTTGAACTCAACGAGGGCTCTGATTCCAAAATTAATGTGGTGCTAATGCACGGGGTGCAGCCCCACTCCTAATAGCTCAGGCCTCGCATTCTTCCTAAGCTGTATGAAGAACAGAGAGCTTTAGTCCTCCATCAAAAATTTACAGCAGTTGTCCCTACTTTGCGGGGTTACGTCTTGCGTTTTTTGTATTCTGTAACTGAACAAGACTTTTTTTTTTCTTCCTCTCTTTTTTTCCAACTACAGTTGCAGAAAATGGAGCTTGTTATCTCGGAGCTCTTAATGGAGAACCTTTAAAGGGAGCAAAGCTTTCCTGGAGAACTGCTATGAGCCAACGTCCTTTGAGAACCGAGCATAACGATGAGAGGAATTAGCACAGATTGTCATAGAGAATCATTGTGAAGAGAGCTCTCGCTAGCTAGTTCCAGCCATGAGGAGATTGTCCTGGAGCAGTCGAGATGCAAAAGCAACCATAATCATCTAGATCAAAGGCAAAAGTTGCAGTTTCTTCTCTGACAAACTTTCAGGCGTTTGTTAATAACTGTGCATTGAGAATATCTTTTCTTTATTGTTGTTTGTTGTTGTTCTGATGTACAGCAGGAAATCCCTCGCCCATCCATTTGAGAATTGAGCGTTAAGCGTGTACTAGAAGTGTGCGCGAGGGTGCGAGTGTTTGTGTGTGTATAGCTTAAGGCTTTGACTGTGCAGTAAACAGAAGCAGGGTATGTACACACACACACACACACACACACACACACACACACACACACACACACACATATACACACTTAGACACACTCAGACACACATACACTCCATTGTTATTACCCTATTTGTATAATTAGCCTGCTAAATTGCTCACATCAAAGCCGCCCGACCCTTAAAGACGCCAATGCTGTAGAATCAAGGGCTCTTTGCCTGCTCAGAAACATCAGCCTGGATTGGCTAAACACTCTGTATTCTGGGGTAGAATATGTTTACTCTGGCTGTCATTGTGCACGTCTCCCTGGTGGGCCAAGGTCTGTTTTCCTGTGTTTGATTAGAAACCTGCAGGAGTCAATAAGTGTCTTCGTTTAACTCTGTGCGTTCAGCATTGTTGTGTACCCATGAGGCCCTGGGAGCAGAATGCTGTTAAATTAAGCGTGCTTTGACACTGAGTAAGTCACACAATCATGGGGCAAGACGTTAATCAATACTGGCTTTCCAATATGGTACATATCCCTCCTCTCTCTCTCTCTCTCTCTCTCTCTCTCTCTATTTCTTTCTCTTTGCCTCTCTCTCTGCCTCTTTCCCACACTCAAAAAAAACAAACATGACATGTAGCTTGGTGTCACTAATTAAGTGAATTGTCTTCTTTGACAGCCGGCGAAGAACTGAATGCTCCAGGGGTGCGTTCGCTAACGCCGCTCTGCTGAAACACTTCCCCTAGCCTTTGCATGCATTCTCTGCTCTCTCTCTCTCTCTCTCTCTCTATCTAGGCCCAAGTGCTGAGGATGTGCTGATTCTGCTTCTCTGCTAATACCAAAGCGAACAATGATGGTCTTGCAGCCCTCAGTAACGTGGAGGCAGCTCTTGTCAGACGCGGTTTTGCGGCAGCTTGATTGACAAAACCAAAGCTGCCTCTGCCATCAACTTACTGGCAATTACTATTTAATGTGTCTTACTTAAAAGCATATGCAAAATTAAGGTGAAGTCACAAAAAACACACATTTTATGTGGTATTTAAAGAATAATATGCATAATATATTGGCCCTTAATATTGATGAGCGGGAACTTTTTAAATATTTCTTTTGCTGAAAGCTTCGTCTCATCATCTCAATTAATAACTGAGAAAGCAAGAAAGGAGGGGAGAGGAAGCACAGGAGTGCAGGTTTTCAGGAAGAACCAGTAGAAAAAGGGCTTATTGAGAATATATATTTTTAAATCTATCACCTGGGATTAAGCAGACCATATATTAAAAGGAAAGACCATATATAAAAGAAGGGGAGAGTGCTGTATCACCAAATACGGCACACTGCTACTGATTCTGGCCATACAGCAGTACAACATTACAGTCACAGTTAAACTGAATTAGAAAAAGTTATAGCTAAACTGAATTGATAGTTAAATGCATATTAAAATCTAATGTGAGCCACTCATCGGGCCTGAGGAGAAATTTCACTAGCTCTATTATTTCTGCCTAAAAGTCTCAAGGCTGGATTAATTCAATTTAACAAGAAGGGGATTCCTCAACAGAGCGATGTTGATGAGGAACTGGAAACAGAAATACAGAGCTGAACTGCAAGCAAGGACATGACAATACAGAATTAGGGTGAGAATAAACAGTGGACTTGTAAATACAGGTTTAAACAGGAAACGCAGAATAAATCTGGAATTACACAATGGAACTGACTAGTCAGAACTGACTAGGGCTTCATGATGTGGTCATAAAATGTATGATAGACATCTAACTATCATTTAGGTCCACAACAACAACAACCTAATTGCAAAAGCACAGGGCAGTTTTTAAGAGGTGCATGTGAATATGTTCTGTACCTGCCTCTGTAGCATAACAGTTAAGTTATTCACTCTCTAATGCACTGGTAATGCATAGAAATGACACCTTATTCTACAATCCTACAAAAATAATTACCTTCATCTTGTTTTCCAAATATAATTTAATCACAGCCTTGTGTGCAACAATCTTCATGCTCCGTCTATCTTTGATGTTGCCTGCCTGTGTTCTGACCCCTGCTTGTTGCCCCAGAGAAAGTCACACAATACTTATCTGCTTTAACTCCCACGTTACGGAAGAGGCTGCAGTGAATGGCTGCAGCGAATGGTTTCAAATCCCCAACTACCAACAGCCCTGTCTCCACACCACAAACACACCCTAGGTTTTACCATGGGGAACCAGACCAATGGAGAGATCACAGGTGCTGTTTGGCCCACTTTGAAGACTTATTCAAGTCTGAGGAGGCTCAAGTAGCTTTTGTAGTCCTGTTGCTGAGAGGGTCTGCCACAGACTAGATGGCTAACTTGTGGGCCTCATCTAGTGGCCTGCCTGAATCATTAAACTAGTTCTGGAGCCTCTTTCAGGCTGCATTTGTAAAGCGGAGGCTTTCCAAATGAATTTTTTAAACAGGGCTATAACATTATCACTTCAGTCCCTGGGATGCCAAGTACAGTGATGTGGACACAGTGGATGCAGAGTCTCTAACAGCGGAAGAGTCCTAGAGCACTGTCCGTGGCTCAGAAGAGCAGTGAGAAGTTGGTGGCAATTCCTGCAGTCGGCCCACCTGCCTCCAAGGAACGTAACTGCACACATGCCTGCATGTTGCTGCAGGCCAACCTGCCACTGAGGACTTTGCTGCAGGCCTGCCCGCACCTGAGGGCGTTGCTGCTACCCTGCAGCACTGGAGGACGTTGCTCCTGCCCTACCAGCATCCGATGACATCGTTGCCGCTCTACCTGCGCATGAAGACATTGCCGCTACCCTGCTTGCACCTGAGGGTGTTACTGATGCCCTGCCTGCTGCTCCTGTTTCCTAGGCTGCTCCTGATCCTGCTCTTGCTTTCTGGGCCACTTGTGTTCCTGTGCTTGCTCCCCTTGCCACTTCAGTTCCCATGCCTTCTACCAGTCCCTGGGTCACTTCTGTTCCTGCTTCTGCTTTCAGGGTCGCTCCTGTTTCTGCTCCCCTGGCTGCTCCTGGTCCGGTGCCGGCTTCTCAAGCTGCTTTCTGTCCTGTTCCTGTACCAGCTCCTGGCTCCTAGTGCCGCTTCAGTGCCGGGGGGGGTGGGGGGTGGGGTGGGGGGGGGGGGATCTACTAGTTTGCAAAATCTCAAAATCAAAATCTCAAAACCTGAAAGCTGTGTTTATCATGCCTGTGTATTGACCCTGCATATGTCGCTGTTGTTGCCTACCTTTGTTTTGACCCCTGCCTGCCTGTCATCTGGATGTCAAGTATTGAAATGCCCCTAATAAAGCCACTCAGCAACCTGTGTCAACTCCTATTTTACATTTGTAGCAATAAAAAAAGATTCAGAACCGCCCAAAATATTAGATCAGAGTACCATCCCTGCATATCTTTTCACACCTACAGCATATCACTTGTTTGTTCCATTGGACAGTTGGAGTCCCAATCAAACATTAGAGAGGATCAAGAAATAAGGTTAAGAGATAAAACCAATCTGTTTATTTTATTAGCTGGGGGCCCCCAGGGGACCAGGAGAGTCCATGAACTGTCAAGACCTATTAAACATGTAATTCTTGATGGAGGGAAACTTTGTACACAGACAGTCTGAGAAATGTGTTATTAAAAATATGAGCATGGCCGTGGAAAATAAATAAATAAATAAGAAATACTGATTAAATTTTAAGCAGCCGGCGGGCCGATAGTTTGCCTGAGGCGTATTTGTCAGTTTCAAAGGGTGTTTTTATTAATTTTGTATTTTGCATTTTGTTAGTGGAAAGAGCCTGCTCCACTGGGAGCGCCACAAGCTATAGCCAGCAGAGCCTATAGCAGCAAGAGCAGAGCCACAGAGAATGTCAAACAGATACAGCGCACATACACACACACACACACACACAGTCAAATCAGCCAAAACTCCACAGCTAAAGCTCAACGACCTCCCACACACACATATATACACACCAACATATTGGACATGCACGCACACACACACACACACACACACACACACACACGCACACATAAAAGCATTTGGAAATGCATGCAAACACACACACACACAATCACGTAGCAGGGATGCACTACTGGAATCATCAACAAATATAAGGATCTGCAGAATTTTGCTACAAACATGCGATTGGCAATTTTTTATTTTGGCTGATCTGTTGTAATATAGTGATGTAGGGGACATGGGGGGCACAACACATTTTGAGTTTTGCTTTTAAATGCGTTTGAAAGATTAATAATCTTTTTGTTATATAAGTAAACTTGTAAATCTGATCATAAGTGCTGTAATTGCAAGCATCCCAGTGTACCCCATAGATGGGTTAGTATAGTTAATATGTGACAGGCTGAGGGGCTAGTAGTAACATTTGTTAACAATAGCCTCAAAGCAAACACAATTAGAACAGCAAATACTACCAAAAGTACCAAAGTGCTACATAGAACCCTTGTTACAACTGTAGGCCAGAGATTTTCATTTACAAATATTAAATGGCAGTTGAACAGCTATTATGTTAATTATGTTCTGGCGTTTGCTATTAGGAAGTGCTAGTAATGTGCTAGAGTGTTTCATGTGTTTATGTAGCCCACACTCAGCCAGAGCTTTGAATTAAAAAAGTAAAGTTACTAAAAGCTCACCAAAAATCGAATTTGCCAAATTGGCCAATTTGACTGGTCATAAAACTGGTCATCAAATTTTATAATCCGTGCATCACTTACATAAAGGCAAGTGGAAGTTAAGATCTATTTCTATTTCACTAAGATGTGGAAATAGATGCATGTACACATACATAGAGGGACATGGACAAGGGAGGTTTTTGCTCTTTGCATTAGGCTAAGGTATGCAGTTGCCTGGGCCCCCATGAGCCAAGGGCCCTATGGAAATGCAAATCGGACATCTGTACATGTTAATGTTTAATATTCTATCGTGCTGAAATATATATATATATATATATATAACCACCTCCTTGTATCCTTTCATCCTGTTCCTCAATGGTCAAGACTCCCCACAAGACCCCCCACAAGTGGATCATGCTCAGCACTGCAGTGACATGGTGGTGATGTGAGTGTGTGTGTTGTGGTGGTACGAGTGGATCAGATACAGCAGCTCAATGACACTGCTAAACAGGAAGTCCATATATATATATATATATATATATATATATATATATATATATATATATATATATATGCTTTTGACTGGATAGTTTTGCTTGATGGACTTATATAAAATGCTGTATAGTATATTATATAGTATATATTCCTTTCTTTTGCCTAGAGCCATTAGCCATTGCCTACAGAATTTATACAGCTTCTATCTTACTCCTAAAGCCATAAGTGCAAAATACTGCGACACTCCAATAGAGCCAATCAGAGCTTAGCGCAACAATCAAATATAAGCAACAAACAAATAAACAGCCCTGAATTTCACGCCTAAGAGCTCACACAGATACTGACAAACACACTTCTAAAGTGTACCATCCAATCATCAATTGTCAAGGGCTCTAGTAAAACTGAAATCTAGGCCAAATATATAAATTATACATTTTATTTAGTATTTGAGCCTGAGATACATACTTAAAGGGCGCTGCCAGCCATGTGAACAACCAAAAACACAAACATGACAAGATCACTTACCATCGTCACCCATACAGAGAAAAGCCTCATTAGCTTTGTGCACTAGGAAATATTCCTCTAAAAACAAGCTACATAACAAATGAACAGACACAAAAACACTCATGCACACAAGAAATCACAGCTGTTAGTATAACCCGATACAGAGAGCAATAAAAAATACATTGATGTTAAACTCTAACCATACGGTAACTACCACAGTCTGGCTCTAGTTCGAACATATGGTCGGTGTCAGGTGAGATCAATGTTTCATGTAAATGGCAATAGAATCCAGGTGGTACCAGCGGGTTAATGGCCAAAACAAATCCAGTGTTGAAGATTTTTTGGGGGGCATGCATTCCAGTCAGACTGCTTCAAACAGCACTGGGCACTGGGTAAAAAAAAGGCCTCCCCTCAGGATACAATTTACAGAAGCTTTACCTGGTACTGGCTGAGACTGGACTGGAGGCTGAAGACAAAATGAAACAACTTCCACTTGTGTGTGTGTTTTTGGCAATTTATGTAACTTTTGTCCACAGGATGGTGGAAAACATCATCATTGTGAGGTTGTATAGACTGGGCTTCGACTTTCTCCTTTTAATTTACACATTAGCTTTTAATCCAATATAAAATGTGAGGTTGACCTTTTTGACAGTAGCCATGACAAGCAATTTCCAACTGTTTTGGAGTTTTTCCCAACAGCGCTGATGGGATACATTTGTGTAGTGGTTAAATCCAATAACTTAACCACCCTGGTGACTGAAGTGTAGGGGTTTTGACCCAAACATGTAAAAAAATAATAATAAAAATAAAAAATGAATGTTAACAATATGACTATGCGTCAAAAACAACCAGACCAACTAAATACAAACAAATTAATCACACAGTCTATTGCTGTTGGAGAAGGTTTGTGTGGAGTTGTGTAGTGCCATACCTCCCCAGGCCTACGTCCTGTATTGACCTACAGAGGGGGCACACACACACACACACACTTTGTCTCTCTATCTCTCTCACATACACACACACAACCAAAAACAAAGTTTATGTTATTATTATTATTACTATTATTATTATTATTAGTAGTAGTAGTAGTAGTAGTAGTACGAGAGTTTCCACAGCAGGGAGTTTCCTTTTCCTTCATTGCTTACTAGCAGTTCAACATAGAGTCAAACACAGAAGGGCATGTCCTAGTTAATCTGACAACATAGTTACAAGCAAAAAATATTTGATCTGATTATGGTAATTAGACAAATCCAAGTTTCCATTCAGCAGGTGAAGTGGACCTTAGGGAGCTGCACAATGAGGATAAGGGCTGAGTTACATACTACAGCAATACAGAAATGACTAAAAATACTCTGACAGGTATACAAATGTGTCTGTCACTTTGTATTAGCTGTGGTACCCTCTGATGACGCAGCTACGATTTTTACCCTAGTCTGTATCTACGGGGAGCCATGCCGCCACACTGAATTCTAACCCACGTCTTCTGTAGTAGCTCGTATAAGGTTGTGCATGCATCTCTAAGCCCCTCGCTCCCAACCTTTCCACTACAAAACTAGACTTACTCTTTATTTCCCTCCTCGCTAGCTGCTGAGATCGGCTCTGGCGATGCCTTAGTGACACAACTCGCAAATTATGCCATGCTAATATGCCATCTTCTCCCAAGCTTGTACAATTACTGCTTTATTTCCATATTAAAAGGTAAAACACCCCGGTGCTCTCTCCAAACGGGGGAGCTATTAACAAAACGCATCGCACCTTCGACATTCAATTTACATTACAAATGCTCATAACACATTTATGTGGCAGAAACAGCTTTAGAGGAGAGACGCCACATTGCTGTGCAGTGGAGAAGGGGTTAATTAGCTGATCGGATGCATTCACTCCAAAAGAGACAAACCAAGTACCCTGGTGATCATCGCTCCTCACTCACTTATTTCATTATTCCCAAGCTGCGTTGAGCTTTTTGATGTCAGATCTGTCAAAGTGGCAATCTGTCACAGCGCTTGTAGGAACACACAGGGAGAGCAGGCTTTGTTTATTAGGTTTTTAATTCTGAATAACTCTCATATAAAATGCCGAAATTACATTTTAAGGCATGTGCTCTCAAAGCAGCTCTCTTAAAAGGGCGGCGAGTGCACGCTTTCTTCTCTTCGTTTTCTGCTCTTTGAAACGAGCACGTTCCTTCACGCAGCCGCGAACAGGGCCGACTAACGGCACAGATTAATCTCGGGGACGGGGAAACGATTTGTACGGACGGGATTCGGCGACGCTTATTAAACACGGGAGAAATTACAGGGGGCTGATTGAAAGACTGGGGTGTTTTATGCCATGATACTAATCAGTAATTAGTGGCGTACGCATCCTAATACGGCTGCACTGAGCTCCACTCCGTTCGGTGAAAGCGTCGCGGGGGAGAATCCGGAAGGCTTTCATCATCAATAATATTTGTTTCTCAGCTTCAGTCTTGTTCATACTTAACTAATGGCTGCGAAGGCAACAACACATCTTCAGGCCTACTTCTGGAGTGGCAAAGGCTGAGCTTGAACAGCTTCATGCCCCCCATCTAGTGCACTACATGGGTCATATGGCTTCCACATCCAAACAGTACACTATATGTCCAATAAGGAGTCATTTGGGATTCAGACAGAGAGACGGTGAAGCTGATGAAAAGAGAGAAAGAGAGAGAGAGAGAGAGAGAGTGGGACGCAATAAGAGGCAACAATTAAAATTGCTTAATGGAACAGAAGTGAATATGGATGGGTAATCAGCATGCATCTTCAAGCAGTCTAGAGGATGCTAAACAGGCTTGTGAAACTCCATCTTGTTGAAGCCGTTATCCTGCTTTAATTAAACACAAGTGCGCTGCCAGGTCCCGGAGTGAACGCTGCGTGGCAACTTGACCTGAGAACGTTAATGTAGTGTGTTGTCGCAATGCTGTAATGATGTTGACTTCATAACCTTGCCACTACCGAGGAGCAGTCCAAGGAAGCCCCATGTGTTTTTACTCCTCTGGTTTGTATGTAGACAAAGTTGGTGTTGTATGTACTGCTGGTGCAGCTACAGTCCATCGTTATTTACACAAACTGCAGCTGCTGGAACTTTCTAAAGCAACTTTCTAACCAAAAACACCAGCTCTGTAGCTTATAGAGAAGGGAGACAAACACTGCTCATTCAATATTTAATACACAATTTAAAGAGAAATTTGATTTCTGAGTCATTCTGAGTAGTTTAATGTTTGTTAATGGCTTTAGGATCTATTACACACACTTAAAAAATCTAATCATAATCAGATTTCTGTAATTATCTGAGTATTCAAATAGTCATGCGAACAGCATTTTCCGATTTCTTATGTCAGAGTATGGTCTAGAAATTCAAATGTCAGATTTCTATCTCTCAGTTCACGTATAGTGTTACTTTGATTTAGTTCCGATTTTTCCAAAACATACTGGAAATAAGCAGTTTAACCCTTTGATGCACAATGTGAGTCAAAAGTGACCTGAGATTTTATTTTCTATATCTTTGCAATAAATCATTCAAGCTTCCATTAATTCCTTAATATACTGCATCACTGCCCTGCTAACGCACAACATGGGTCAGAATTAAACTTTATGTGTTCACCATGGAATTTGATAGGAACATTTGTAAAGTCAGGAACATATTTACAAAAACTATCTGAAGTAAATAAATAAGAATTAAAATAATGATTTAAGGTAAAAACAAGATTTTTAATAAACACTTGAAACATTAAATAATAAAATAAACTGATTTCGTTTAGTTGAGTTAGTTGAGTCGGAGAATACAGTGAATCGGAGAATACAGCCAGTTGGAGAATACAGTGAGTTGGAGAATACAGTGAGTCTGAGAATACAGCGAATCGGAGAATACAGCGAATCGGAGAATACAGCCAGTTGGAGAATACAGCGAATCGGAGAATACAGCCAGTTGGAGAATACAGCGAATCGGAGAATACAGCCAGTTGGAGAATACAGCGAATCGGAGAATACAGCCAGTTGGAGAATACAGCGAATCGGAGAATACAGCGAATCGGAGAATACAGCGAATCAGAGAATACAGCCAGTTGGAGAATACAGGAAGTCAGAGAATACAGCCAGTTGGAGAATACAGTGAGTTGGAGAATACAGCGAATCAGAAAATACAGCCAGTTGGAGAATACAGGAAGTCGGAGAATACAGGAAGTCGGAGAATACAGCGAGTCGGAGAATACAGCGAGTCGGAGAATACAGTGAGTTGGAGAATAAAGTGAGTTGGAGAATACAGTGAGTCGGAGAATACAGTGAGTCGGAGAATACAGCGAATCGGAGAATACAGTGAGTTGGAGAATGCAGCCAGTTGGAGAATACAGCGAGTCGGAGAATACAGTGAGTTGGAGAATACAGCGAATCGGAGAATACAGCGAGCCGGAGAATACAGCCAGTTGGAGTATACAGCGAATCGGAGAATACAGTGAGTTGGAGAATGCAGCCAGTTGGAGAATACAGCGAGTCGGAGAATACAGCGAGTCGGAGAATAAAGCAAATCGGAGAAAACAGCGAATCGGAGAAAACAGCGAGTCGGAGAATTACAGCGAGTCGGAGAATACAGCGAGTCGGAGAATACAGCGAGTCGGACAAAATAGCGAGTCGGAGAATACAGCGAGTCGGAGAATACAGCGAGTCGGAGAATACAGCGAATCGGAGAATACAGCCAGTTGGAGAATACAGCCAGTTGGAGAATACAGCCAGTTGGAGAATACAGTGAGTCGGAGAATACAGCCAGTTGGAGAATACAGCCAGTTGGAGAATACAGCCAGTTGGAGAATACAGTGAGTGGGAGAATACAGCCAGTTGGAGAATACAGCCAGTGGGAGAATACAGCCAGTTGGAGAATACAGCGAATCGGAGAATACAGCCAGTGGGAGAATACAGTGAGTGGGAGAATACAGCCAGTTGGAGAATACAGCGAATCGGAGAATACAGCCAGTTGGAGAATACAGTGAGTGGGAGAATACAGCGAGTCGGACAAAATAACGAGTCGGAGAATACAGTGAGTGGGAGAATACAGCCAGTTGGAGAATACAGCCAGTTGTAGAATACAGCGAATCGGAGAATACAGCCAGTTGGAGAATACAGCGAGTCGGAGAATACAGCGAGTCGGACAAAATAACGAGTCGGAGAATACAGCGAGTCGGAGAATACAGCGAGTCGGACAAAATAACGAGTCGGAGAATACAGCGAGTCGGAGAATACAGTGAGTCGGACAAAATAGCGAGTCGGAGAATACAGTGAGTTGGAGAATACAGTGAGTCGGACAAAATAACGAGTCGGAGAATACAGTGAGTTGGAGAATACAGCGAGTCGGAGAATACAGTGAGTCGGACAAAATAACGAGTCGGAGAATACAGTGAGTTGGAGAATACAGTAAGTCGGACAAAATAACGAGTCGGAGAATACAGTGAGTTGGAGAATACAGCGAGTCGGAGAATACAGTGAGTCGGACAAAATAACGAGTCGGAGAATACAGTGAGTTGGAGAATACAGCGAGTCGGAGAATACAGTGAGTCGGACAAAATAACGAGTCGGAGAATACAGTGAGTTGGAGAATACAGCGAATCGGAGAATACAGTGAGTCGGAGAATACAGCAAGTCAGAGAATACAGTGAGTCGGGGAATACAGTGAGTCGGAGAATACAGTGAGTTGGAGAATACAGCGAGTCGGAGAAAACAGCGAATCGGAGAAAACAGCGAGTCGGAGAATTACAGCGAGTCGGAGAATACAGCGAGTCGGAGAATACAGCGAGTCGGACAAAATAGCGAGTCGGAGAATACAGCGAGTCGGAGAATACAGCGAATCGGAGAATACAGCCAGTTGGAGAATACAGCCAGTTGGAGAATACAGTGAGTCGGAGAATACAGCCAGTTGGAGAATACAGTGAGTGGGAGAATACAGCCAGTTGGAGAATACAGCCAGTTGGAGAATACAGTGAGTGGGAGAATACAGCCAGTTGGAGAATACAGCCAGTGGGAGAATACAGCCAGTTGGAGAATACAGCGAATCGGAGAATACAGCCAGTGGGAGAATACAGTGAGTGGGAGAATACAGCCAGTTGGAGAATACAGCGAATCGGAGAATACAGCCAGTTGGAGAATACAGTGAGTGGGAGAATACAGCGAGTCGGACAAAATAACGAGTCGGAGAATACAGTGAGTGGGAGAATACAGCCAGTTGGAGAATACAGCCAGTTGTAGAATACAGCGAATCGGAGAATACAGCCAGTTGGAGAATACAGCGAGTCGGAGAATACAGCGAGTCGGACAAAATAACGAGTCGGAGAATACAGCGAGTCGGAGAATACAGCGAGTCGGACAAAATAACGAGTCGGAGAATACAGCGAGTCGGAGAATACAGTGAGTCGGACAAAATAGCGAGTCGGAGAATACAGTGAGTTGGAGAATACAGTGAGTCGGACAAAATAACGAGTCGGAGAATACAGTGAGTTGGAGAATACAGCGAGTCGGAGAATACAGTGAGTCGGACAAAATAACGAGTCGGAGAATACAGTGAGTTGGAGAATACAGTGAGTCGGACAAAATAACGAGTCGGAGAATACAGTGAGTTGGAGAATACAGCGAGTCGGAGAATACAGTGAGTCGGACAAAATAACGAGTCGGAGAATACAGTGAGTTGGAGAATACAGCGAGTCGGAGAATACAGTGAGTCGGACAAAATAACGAGTCGGAGAATACAGTGAGTTGGAGAATACAGCGAATCGGAGAATACAGTGAGTCGGAGAATACAACAAGTCGGAGAATACAGTGAGTCGGGGAATACAGTGAGTCGGAGAATACAGTGAGTTGGAGAATACAGCGAGTCGGAGAATACAACGAGTCGGACAAAATAGCGAGTCGGAGAATACAGTGAGTCGGACAAAATAGCGAGTCGGAGAATACAGCGAATCGGAGAATACAGTGAGTTGGAGAATACAGCGAGTCAGAGAATACAGCGAGTCAGAGAATACAGCGAGTCGGAGAATACAGCGAGTCGGAGAATACAGTGAGTTGGAGAATACAGCGAGTCGGAGAATACAGTGAGTCGGAGAATACAGTGAGTCGGAGAATACAGCGAGTCGGACAAAATAGCGAGTCGGAGAATACAGCGAGTCGGAGAATACAGCGAGTCGTAGAATACAGTGAGTCGGAGAATACAGTGAGTTGGAGAATACAGCGAGTCGGACAAAATAGCGAGTCGGAGAATACAGCGAGTCGGAGAATACAGCGAGTCAGAGAATACAGCGAGTCGGAGAATACAGCGAGTCGGAGAATACAGCGAGTCGGAGAATACAGCGAGTTGGAGAATACAGTGAGTGGGAAAATACAGTGAGTCGGATAATACAGTGAGTCGGAGAATACAGCGAGTCGGACAAAATAGCGAGTCGGAGAATACAGCGAGTCGGAGAATACAGCGAGTCGGAGAATACAGTGAGTCGGAGAATACAGTAAGTTGGAGAATACAGCGAGTCGGAGAATACAGTGAGTGGGAAAATACAGTGAGTCGGAGAATACAGCGGGTCGGAGAATACAGCGAGTCGGACAAAATAGCGAGTCGGAGAATATAGCGAGTCGGAGAATACAGCGAGTCGGACAAAATAGCGAGTCGGAGAATACAGCGAGCCGGAGAATACAGCGAGCCGGAGAATACAGCGAGTCGGAGAATACAGTGAGTTGGAGAATACAGCGAGTCGGAGAATACAGTGAGTCGGAGAATACAGTGAGTCGGAGAATACAGTGAGTCGGAGAATACAGCGAGTCGGAGAATACAGTGAGTCGAAGAATACAGTGAGTCGGAGAATACAGCGAGTCAGACAAAATAGCGAGTCGGAGAATTCAGCGAGTCGGAGAATACAGTGAGTTGGAGAATACAGTGAGTTGGAGAATACAGTGAGTTGGAGAATACAGCGAGTCGAGAATACAGTAAGTGGGAAAACACAGTGAGTCGGAGAATGCAGCGAGTCGGAGAATACAGCGAGTCGGACAAAATAGCGAGTCGGAGAATACAGCGAGTCGGAGAATACAGCGAGTCAGAGAATACAGTGAGTCGGACAAAATAGCGAGTCGGAGAGTACAGCGAGTCGGAGAATACAGCGAGTCGGAGAATACAGCGAGTTGGACAAAATAGCGAGTCGGAGAATACAGCGAGTCGGAGAATACAGTGAGTCGGAGAATACAGTGAGTTGGAGAATACAGCGAGTCGGAGAATACAGCGAGTCGGACAAAATAGCGAGTCGGAGAATACAGCGAGTCGGAGAATACAGCGAGTCGGAGAATACAGTGAGTTGGAGAATACAGTGAGTTGGAGAATACAGTGAGTTGGAGAATACAGCGAGTCGGAGAATACAGCGAGTCGGAGAATACAGCGAGTTGGAGAATACAGTGAGTGGGAAAATACAGTGAGTGGGAGAATACAGCGAGTGGGAGAATACAGCGAGTCGGAGAATACAGCGAGTCGGAGAATACAGCGAGTCGGAGAATACAGTGAGTTGGAGAATACAGCGAGTCGGAGAATACAGTGAGTGGGATAATACAGTGAGTGGGAGAATACAGCGAGTTGGAGAATACAGTGAGTCGGAGAATACAGCGAGTGGGAGAATACAGTGAGTTGGAGAATACAGCGAGTCGGACAAAATAGCGAGTCGGAGAATACAGCGAGTCGGAGAATACAGCGAGTCGGAGAATACAGCGTGTCGGAGAATACAGTGAGTTGGAGAATACAGCGAGTCAGAGAATACAGTGAGTGGGATAATACAGTGAGTGGGAGAATACAGCGAGTTGGAGAATACAGTGAGTGGGATAATACAGTGAGTGGGAGAATACAGTGAGTTGGAGAATACAGTGAGTGGGAGAATACAGTGAGTTGGAGAATACAGCGAGTTGGAGAATACAGTGAGTGGGAGAATACAGTGAGTTGGAGAATACAGCGAGTTGGAGAATACAGCGAGTCGGAGAATACAGCGAGTTGGAGAATACAGTGAGTGGGAAAATACAGTGAGTGGGAGAATACAGCGAGTGGGAGAATACAGCGAGTCGGAGAATACAGCGAGTCGGAGAATACAGCGAGTCGGAGAATACAGTGAGTTGGAGAATACAGCGAGTCGGAGAATACAGTGAGTGGGATAATACAGTGAGTGGGAGAATACAGCGAGTTGGAGAATACAGTGAGTCGGAGAATACAGCGAGTCGGACAAAATAGCGAGTCGGAGAATACAGCGAGTCGGAGAATACAGCGAGTCGGAGAATACAGCGTGTCGGAGAATACAGTGAGTTGGAGAATACAGCGAGTCAGAGAATACAGT
The DNA here is from genome assembly GCA_021613375.1 of Megaleporinus macrocephalus. Classification (NCBI taxonomy): domain Eukaryota; kingdom Metazoa; phylum Chordata; class Actinopteri; order Characiformes; family Anostomidae; genus Megaleporinus; species Megaleporinus macrocephalus. Next base: position 18,044,404 of record CM038721.1, on the reverse strand, counting down.
GAGTGGGATAATACAGTGAGTGGGAGAATACAGCGAGTTGGAGAATACAGTGAGTGGGATAATACAGTGAGTGGGAGAATACAGTGAGTTGGAGAATACAGCGAGTCAGAGAATACAGTGAGTGGGATAATACAGTGAGTGGGAGAATACAGCGAGTTGGAGAATACAGTGAGTCGGAGAATACAGCGAGTGGGAGAATACAGTGAGTTGGAGAATACAGCGAGTCGGACAAAATAGCGAGTCGGAGAATACAGCGAGTCGGAGAATACAGCGAGTCGGAGAATACAGCGTGTCGGAGAATACAGTGAGTTGGAGAATACAGCGAGTCAGAGAATACAGTGAGTGGGATAATACAGTGAGTTGGAGAATACAGCGAGTCGGACAAAATAGCGAGTCGGAGAATACAGCGAGTCGGAGAATACAGCGAGTCAGAGAATACAGCGAGTCGGAGAATACAGCGAGTCGGAGAATACAGCGAGTCGGAGAATACAGCGAGTTGGAGAATACAGTGAGTGGGAAAATACAGTGAGTCGGATAATACAGTGAGTCGGAGAATACAGCGAGTCGGACAAAATAGCGAGTCGGAGAATACAGCGAGTCGGAGAATACAGCGAGTCGGAGAATACAGTGAGTCGGAGAATACAGTAAGTTGGAGAATACAGCGAGTCGGAGAATACAGTGAGTGGGAAAATACAGTGAGTCGGAGAATACAGCGGGTCGGAGAATACAGCGAGTCGGACAAAATAGCGAGTCGGAGAATATAGCGAGTCGGAGAATACAGCGAGTCGGACAAAATAGCGAGTCGGAGAATACAGCGAGCCGGAGAATACAGCGAGCCGGAGAATACAGCGAGTCGGAGAATACAGTGAGTTGGAGAATACAGCGAGTCGGAGAATACAGTGAGTCGGAGAATACAGTGAGTCGGAGAATACAGTGAGTCGGAGAATACAGCGAGTCGGAGAATACAGTGAGTCGAAGAATACAGTGAGTCGGAGAATACAGCGAGTCAGACAAAATAGCGAGTCGGAGAATACAGCGAGTCGGAGAATACAGTGAGTTGGAGAATACAGTGAGTTGGAGAATACAGTGAGTTGGAGAATACAGCGAGTCGAGAATACAGTAAGTGGGAAAATACAGTGAGTCGGAGAATGCAGCGAGTCGGAGAATACAGCGAGTCGGACAAAATAGCGAGTCGGAGAATACAGCGAGTCGGAGAATACAGCGAGTCAGAGAATACAGTGAGTCGGACAAAATAGCGAGTCGGAGAGTACAGCGAGTCGGAGAATACAGCGAGTCGGAGAATACAGCGAGTTGGACAAAATAGCGAGTCGGAGAATACAGCGAGTCGGAGAATACAGTGAGTCGGAGAATACAGTGAGTTGGAGAATACAGCGAGTCGGAGAATACAGCGAGTCGGACAAAATAGCGAGTCGGAGAATACAGCGAGTCGGAGAATACAGCGAGTCGGAGAATACAGTGAGTTGGAGAATACAGTGAGTTGGAGAATACAGTGAGTTGGAGAATACAGCGAGTCGGAGAATACAGCGAGTCGGAGAATACAGCGAGTTGGAGAATACAGTGAGTGGGAAAATACAGTGAGTGGGAGAATACAGCGAGTGGGAGAATACAGCGAGTCGGAGAATACAGCGAGTCGGAGAATACAGCGAGTCGGAGAATACAGTGAGTTGGAGAATACAGCGAGTCGGAGAATACAGTGAGTGGGATAATACAGTGAGTGGGAGAATACAGCGAGTTGGAGAATACAGTGAGTCGGAGAATACAGCGAGTGGGAGAATACAGTGAGTTGGAGAATACAGCGAGTCGGACAAAATAGCGAGTCGGAGAATACAGCGAGTCGGAGAATACAGCGAGTCGGAGAATACAGCGTGTCGGAGAATACAGTGAGTTGGAGAATACAGCGAGTCAGAGAATACAGTGAGTGGGATAATACAGTGAGTGGGAGAATACAGCGAGTTGGAGAATACAGTGAGTGGGATAATACAGTGAGTGGGAGAATACAGTGAGTTGGAGAATACAGTGAGTGGGAGAATACAGTGAGTTGGAGAATACAGCGAGTTGGAGAATACAGTGAGTGGGAGAATACAGTGAGTTGGAGAATACAGCGAGTTGGAGAATACAGCGAGTCGGAGAATACAGCGAGTTGGAGAATACAGTGAGTGGGAAAATACAGTGAGTGGGAGAATACAGCGAGTGGGAGAATACAGCGAGTCGGAGAATACAGCGAGTCGGAGAATACAGCGAGTCGGAGAATACAGTGAGTTGGAGAATACAGCGAGTCGGAGAATACAGTGAGTGGGATAATACAGTGAGTGGGAGAATACAGCGAGTTGGAGAATACAGTGAGTCGGAGAATACAGCGAGTCGGACAAAATAGCGAGTCGGAGAATACAGCGAGTCGGAGAATACAGCGAGTCGGAGAATACAGCGTGTCGGAGAATACAGTGAGTTGGAGAATACAGCGAGTCAGAGAATACAGTGAGTGGGATAATACAGTGAGTGGGAGAATACAGCGAGTTGGAGAATACAGTGAGTGGGATAATACAGTGAGTGGGAGAATACAGTGAGTTGGAGAATACAGCGAGTCAGAGAATACAGTGAGTGGGATAATACAGTGAGTGGGAGAATACAGCGAGTTGGAGAATACAGTGAGTCGGAGAATACAGCGAGTGGGAGAATACAGTGAGTTGGAGAATACAGCGAGTCGGACAAAATAGCGAGTCGGAGAATACAGCGAGTCGGAGAATACAGCGAGTCGGAGAATACAGCGTGTCGGAGAATACAGTGAGTTGGAGAATACAGCGAGTCAGAGAATACAGTGAGTGGGATAATACAGTGAGTGGGAGAATACAGCGAGTTGGAGAATACAGTGAGTGGGATAATACAGTGAGTGGGAGAATACAGTGAGTTGGAGAATACAGTGAGTGGGAGAATACAGTGAGTTGGAGAATACAGCGAGTTGGAGAATACAGTGAGTGGGAGAATACAGTGAGTTGGAGAATACAGTGAGTTGGAGAATACAGCGAGTCGGAGAATACAGCGAGTTGGAGAATACAGTGAGTGGGAGAATACAGTGAGTTGGAGAATACAGCGAGTTGGAGAATACAGTGAGTGGGATAATACAGTGAGTGGGAGAATACAGCGAGTTGGAGAATACAGTGAGTGGGAGAATACAGTGAGTTGGAGAATACAGCGAGTTGGAGAATACAGTGAGTGGGAGAATACAGTGAGTTGGAGAATACAGTGAGTTGGAGAATACAGCGAGTCGGAGAATACAGTGAGTCGGATAATACAGTGAGTGGGAGAATACAGCGAGTCGGAGAATACAGTGAGTGGGAAAATACAGCGAGTCGGAGAATACAGTGAGTCGGAGAATACAGCGAGTCGGACAAAATAGCGAGTCGGAGAATACAGCGAGTCGGAGAATACAGTGAGTGGGAGAATACAGTGAGTTGGAGAATACAGTGAGTTGGAGAATACAGCGAGTCGGAGAATACAGTGAGTGGGAAAATACAGCGAGTCGGAGAATACAGCGAGTCGGAGAATACAGCGAGTTGGAGAATACAGCGAGTCGGAGAATACAGCGAGTCGGAGAATACAGTGAGTTGGAGAATACAGCGAGTCGGAGAATACAGCGAGTCGGAGAATACAGCGAGTCGGAGAATACAGTGAGTCGGAGAATACAGGGAGTCGGAGAATACAGGGAGTCGGAGAATACAGTGAGTCGGAGAATACAGCGAGTCGGAGAATACAGCGAGTTGGAGAATACAGCGAGTCGGAGAATACAGCGAGTCGGAGAATACAGTGAGTTGGAGAATACAGCGAGTCGGAGAATACAGTGAGTTGGAGAATACAGCGAGTCGGAGAATACAGTGAGTCGGAGAATACAGCGAGTCGGAGAATACAGCGAGTCGGAGAATACAGTGAGTTGGAGAATACAGCGAGTCGGAGAATACAGTGAGTCGGAGAATACAGTGAGTCGGAGAATACAGCGAGTTGGAGAATACAGCGAGTTGGAGAATACAGCGAGTCGGAGAATACAGTGAGTTGGAGAATACAGCGAGTCGGAGAATACAGTGAGTCGGAGAATACAGCGAGTCGGAGAATACAGTGAGTTGGAGAATACAGCGAGTCGGAGAATACAGCGAGTCGGAGAAAGAATACTTAGTGAAGACAGGAACTTGCAGGGCACTGAGAAGGAGAAGCATGCTTTCCCTCTTTCAGCCGTCTGTCTCTGCTTTATCCACCCTGCTGCTAAACCACTGCTCGGTATGATTAATTTAGGAGAGGTTTAACAATAACAGGAGAGACAATCCAGCCGATAAAGGAGAAATGAATAAAGCATACGTGCCTCTTAAACATTTATAACACTGAAACACAATGTTAGCTTGACCAGATTTGAGAGAGGGCTTGTCTCAGGAGTGAATAGGGCTCAACAAGTATGCTGAGGCTTGGTGGGTCGAATACATGGGAGCAACTGCTGAGGTTTATTTAATAGAAGGTGATGGTAAGCCATGAGGCAAGAGACCAGAGAAGGAGGTGTAACCTTGAGCCTACACACACACAAGCACATATACACATTCACGTTGGTATTTTTGTCTCTGTGAGATATTTTCATTGAATTTGTTGCTGCTTTATCTATAATACAGCCCAAACTTCAGGAACCGAAGAAATATTTTGCTATTTTGCTGTTGTTGTTTTTGCAGAAAACAGACCAAATCTTAGACCTGCTTATATAGTAATTTAACATGAACTGGTTAAAAAAAAAAAAAATTAATGCACGATAAAAAATATGGAATGATTTTTGTGTCAACAGGATGGTCTGGGTTTGAAAAGTAAAGTTAGCAAAAATAATAATAATATTTGATAGGCAGGAACAGTGCTGTATGTTTTATTAGATAAAAGAAAACAATAATTTCTTGACAGCTAATATGCTGAAACAGCAACAGTTAAATTTGAAATTGTGAATTAAATAAATAAAATAAATAAAACTGAATTAAATTGAAAATATTAAATACACAAATACAAATTAAGCAAAATATTAAAAACGATATACTTCAACATTAAACGTTCATATTTAAATTATTATTTTTTTAAATCAGATTTATGAAATACATATTCAAATCCTGTTGGCACAAAAATCTTTTCATTAAAAAAATCATGCAGATTTTAATCTTACAGGAGAACGTAACTAGTTTAACTTCAGATAATAAGGTAACGGATGTTATTCATCTGTTTATTTTAATTAATAAGGTCATATTTTGTGGGGAAATCACATATTAAATAATATAATATTGAGTAACTTAATGGTGATAAAAAGTATTTCACCTCTTGTTTTGTCACTGTTTATTAGATCACACTCAGGTACATGACATAAGAAAGACTCACCTGCAAATAGTGCCTCCTGTTGGAGAAACCTCAGACTGCTAGACGTGAGCAGTGAGTTTGTGTTTGAACACTGCTGTCACTGAACTGATATTTTCTGTTTTGCCTCATGCTTGCTGACGGCTCCATTATTTCACTGCCTCTATTAAACCCTGTGCCCACTGCCTGTGAGTGAGGCGGGGATACATGCAGTCAGCATGATAGGCTGCAGTCTTTCTACAATGAATGTTAAGTTCAGGTGTATTTTGAGTGCATAGTTTAGTTTTATATTCAGACAGATTTTCTGCTCAGCCTGAGATTGATGTAGTTCATTACACTCTGGAAATGTCTTCTGACAAGAGAGAGAGAGGGGGGGGGCGCAGAAGAAGCTCTCCACTAGATAAGAGACCTACTTGAACCGAATAAAACAATGATTATTGCCCCAGTCTTTGTTCGAAGCTAACTGTTTACACTGCATCTTATTATAATAGCTCTTGTTGACTGGCGCAAAAAATTGATTAATTGATGCCTGGCTGCAATCCAAATCAAAATCATGGTGGGCAATTAAGATCAGGCTGTGCAAATGATTATGAATTAATGAAGAGAGGGCATTAATGAAAGATTAATAGCAAAATGAGCCGCCGCCATGGCTCCTGACACAATATGGATTGCAGACAGAGCGGGGCTGTACAGAGCAAACTCGAGCATGACCAAGTGATTTCCCTTCACATTAGCAGCCACAGATCAACAACTCTTGATGTGGAGCAGAGATGAAAAGGAGACGGAGGAAGGGCATCGATCACAGCGGTCAAAACAGGTGATGCCTTACACTACAGACTGGCACCAAAAGCCAAATGTCAACGCTCACTTTCAAGCAGACATCTGCTGAAGGTGCAGCACAGGACCTGGAAACAGTTACCAGTATCAGCCATTACATTAAAACCACCTCCATGAGCTGATCAGACACAGCAGTGCTTGCTGGAGTCACTGCTGGACTGAGAAAAGTCCACCAACCAAATACATCCAGCCAACAGCATTCTGTGACCACTGATGAACTATGAAGCATAAGATGAGCGCCTGTCTCAGACCCTACATCTACAAGGTGTACCAACAAGGAAGGAGTGGCTAAAAGAGTGGACAGAGAGTGTTAAAAACCCCAGCAACACCACTCACACCAGCACAACACACACTAACACACCACCACCATGTCAGTGTCACTGCAGTGCTGAGAATGACCCACCACCATACAAGAAAGTTCGCAGCAAATCAGATGAACCACAGTTCTGCAGGAAAGACTCCACAAGCAGATGAATTTAATGATGTTTAATCTTCGATAACTGTACAATTGAAAGGTTAGTTATTGTAGGTCATAAAGAAAGTCTTTGGCATAGGCCCAGTCCCAAACTCGAGTCTTTAAGTGTGCAGACCCTCACAGATCCTGCTGGATATGGACAGCAGGGGCGAAGCTGCCTCCCAGGACAGCAGGACTGGGACCCAACTGGTGGTGGTGGGGAGGAGGATGGAGTGCATCGAAACGTCAGCAGCTGAATGCAGCAGAGAGGGAGTGTAAGTTGAATCCTTTTAAAGACAGGTGGCAGACTGCGATTGGTTGGAGTAATGAATGGAAGATTGACGTAGCATTGGAGTCTTCCTGGCAGAACTTTTGCTAAGGTTTTCATTTCAAGTGTAGAACTACAAAGTGCTCCTATATGATAAGTAGAGCTGATAAAATGGACAGATACTGTAGAAACAAGGAGGTGATTTTAATGTTAGGGCTGATCGCCATATAGCACTGTGCTAAAGTCAGGAAGTATCATTAACTTCTAATCAAAATGGCATTCATTCCTTAACATAAAATTGCACTGAAGCCTCAACAGCAAAATATATTACGATTTTGTTTCCACTCTTTGCCTGTATTACAACTTATTATACATTTCAGGAGAATCGCTTTTGGTTATTCGAAGCAATTCGATTCAAACAGAAAAAGCAGAAAAGTTAACAAAGCTGACTGGCTATTGGCGGTCATGACAATAGCCAAGCTAGAGCACAAGACCACTCTTGTGAATGGCAATAGCACAAATGACATGATATAATAATATAATAATATTCGATAATTAATTAAATAAAAATCAATAAAAAAAAAGAGACTAGAAATCTTTTTAAATGGGCCTAGTGAACATGCTTTATGACACCAGATAGGATTTACACTGCTTGGCCGCTAGGGCTAGCCGGGTACACTGGACCAGCCAAACTCTGCCCCCTTGATGTGGAAATCCTCGAATGGTTCGAACGTTTTTTATTCTGCAATATAAAAGACGTACTTTTGCTTGCATACACGTTGGCGTGCGCATTCTACAACTGACCTAAATTCACCCAGCTTCTGAGGGAGTGTGTATAATGACACACATCAGCACTTCTCCATCCAGCCAAATGAATAAAGAACTACATGGCAGGCCATTATTAAATCAAAATGTGGAGAGCCTCTAAAGTGTACACTGGGAGAGCAGAAATGCCGTCTTCAATAGACACACTCCTTTCTTCTTCCTGCCTCTCTCTCCCTCTCTCTCTCCCTCTCTCTCTCTCTCTATTTCTCTCCCTCCCTCCATGGTGAGGCGCAATGCATTCATATGAGGACCGCAGCCCCTTTTCCTAAAACGCATTACAGTCGAGGCGGCCAGGGTCCCTCTGGTTGTGTGTCGTCCGAGTTAATCACCATGAAAAAGACCACCCCGCAGCAGGCCTTCCACTTACCATCGGCCCTGTGTTCTGCCATGTCCCTCCTGAAAACAAGGCACGCTTTGAACATTTAATGTGAGGCTACAAGACCCCTCACCCGATGCTCTCGGTAGAGAAATAGTTTTCCGAACACACACGCACACATACACACACACTGTTCAGATGCACACGGAGAAACACAATGCTACTCGGTGCGGCTGATGGAGCGGGATGTCTCTGAAAGTGAGCTGGAGCCCGTGCTTGCTCTCCCGTTCCTAAAAGCTCAGGCAGTCACAGGGGGGAACAGTAATGTGTGGCGAGACATTGGGGGTGGAGAGATGGAAAATGTTACAATGGAACTTTTCTGTTTGTAGGAGCAAAGAAAAAAAGGGAGGCAAAGGGCAGAGTGGGGAGGCAGAAAAGGGCTTAATCTAGCGTATTAGCAGTTTTTGGACAATTTGCTTTTCCGAAAATGGCCCATTGTTTTAGGTTGCTTTGTTTTAGTTTTTGGTTAAAATAAAACACAGTATTTTTTAGACTAAAATTACTAAATGCATAAGTTTAAATAATGAACGTTTAATCAACTTTATCCCTTTATTGTGTTTGACACAGGCGGTGACATAGAGCATAGAGCTTCCTAATGAGCAATCAAAGCAAGAAAACCTGTTACACACAAGCAAGTGGACCAAAAACAATGTCTATGAACACAATTTGTTGCTGCATCCACAAATGAAAGTTAAAACTCTACCTTGCAAAAAACAAACCTTATACAAGCAGGATCCAGAAACGCAGCCGCATTCTCTGGGCCCAAGCTTATTTAAGAAGCGCTGAGGTGAAGTTGAAACGTGTCATGTAGGCCGACAAAAATCATGGTCACAATGTCGTCCAAGCTAAAGAGGAGAGAGGAGACCATCCAGGTTGTTGTTAGTGCACAGTTTAAAAGCCAGGATCAGTGACAGTACAAGGGTGAATTGCTGAACAGTACATATGGGTTTTGGAGCAATATATCCTCCAGACGGCGTCTATTTCAGGGAATATCTTGCTTATTTCGCAACATGCCAAACAGTCTACATGTATTACAACGGCAATGTAGTTAAAGAGTCCAGGTTAACCTGACCAGCCTACAGTCCAGACCCACTGATAAAAAGCTACTGGTTTCCTTATTTTCCAAACATGGTAAAGAAGTTGGTAAAGAACACCGTTGTTGTTTAAAGAAATACAATTTCTCAGTCTCAGTCAGTATTATTTTCAAAGGTTTAAATGATTTCTCTATTATTACATTCTGTTTTTGAAGGGGTTGTAATATACTTCCATACCATGAGAGACCTTGACTTTATGCTGGTAACAGTGTGATTTTCAAAGTATTTACGAGCCCATGTGGTGATATCCATCACAGAGGCATGCCGGTTTTTAATGCAGGTCTGTCACGGTTGTGGTTCTCAGTTTTGTTTAAATACTGGCCCAATTAAATTCACAAATCACTACCTACTGTATTTATTTACATGCTGTCCAAACTATTGTGGAACTGAAAGATGTTTAAAAAAAAAAAACACTTGAAATTGCATTTGATACTAACTGGGCCTTGGTGTATATATTGCTTGGGGAATGCCTTATGGAGTCCGTTATGGCAAAGTGTCTATTACCCACTGATATGTTGGTCAATCAAGAGTCTGACAGCATCAACAATAACTTACAGACAATCATTTAACTTTGGTTTGTTATTTGCATGTCCAGGAAAATTACAAGAAAAAAGGTCGGCACATGATGCTGAAAAACAAAGTAACGTATGCTATATATATTTAAGTTGAAACTGTTAAAGAAAAGTTATTAGAAAAGAAAATTGAGTGTCTGCGATTCGAGGTATGTCATTACATAGAGCAAATAAAAAAAAAACGTGATGTAATAGGAAAGGTCGGGAAGGAAAAAGCGAGCCTGATGTCTATTGATGGCTCTGGTGTGTTCCAGATCTCTAGCGGGCCAATTCATATCTACATTAGTGGCCGAGAAACAAATGAGCTCCTTTTCATCCAGCACAAAAGGGGAGAACCAGCACTTCAATCAAGCCAGGTACTGACCAGATAATGTCTTGCATTTGGTCTGAACAATGTGCTTATTGAGAGTCTCCCGAGGTAAAAAGCTGATGCTGCAGGCGGCGTGCTCGTCCAATGCAGATATTTCATTACCAATTCCTATCTCCGACTGATCCCTCTCTCTTCATATCGCCACCAGATACAAATGACTTGCTCAAATGGCTTTCTCCATGTTTTGTCATATATTTCCACCCCAATGCTTATTTAAATGCCCTCCCCTCTCTCTCTCTTACTCCCTCTCTCTGTGTCTCCCTCCCTCCCTCGACCCAAGTAGCAAATGAGGGAATTCTTTACTTAATTCCATTAACTTTGTATTGCGGCTCGATCTCCGGGTGCTATGAGCATCAATACTGTGGCGCGGCGCTGTCTCTCAGCGGTTCCGCACGGCTGCTTTTGGATGGAACATGACAGTTACATTAATGTCGCCATGTAAATTGCTCTCTGCACATGGAGCAACAAGCACAAAAAAAGAGAGAGAGGGAAGGGGGGGACTACGCGAGGGGGCATCCATTGCCCCCGTGACAGCGGAAATTACAACAACATTCATTGTGCGCTGGTCCCGGACGCCCGAGTCTATTATGGCGTGTGGCAATTTCGCTGAGTCTCCAGCCAGGCAGATGGACAGGCAGGGACAGCACAGGGGCTAAAAAGCAATGACAGACGCCGATTCCCCACCACCACTACCCCCACATCGCCCCAGCCCGCCGCCTTTTAACAAAGCGACGAAGAAGTGAGAAGCTCGGGGGAGGTCAGGGGCACCAGGCGCATCAATAGACTGTTTGCAGCATGTTTCTGTCAAAATGACACACTGCTGCCACACTGGAATAGGACTGATGGCTACATGTTGTGTAGTAAAGGCACATCCTCAGTGCAACGGGAAAGACATATTAGAGCTTTAATCGGGCCTGAAATTTTCAAGCAAACCTGAACATGTCACAAGTGCCTTTTGCCTCAGTCCAGCCAGTCCCACAGCACAGGGCTTTGAACCCCGTGATGTGAATGTTGCCATTCCAGCAAAACTTACTGGCTCAGAATTGTTCAGGGTCGTCGTAATAGGAAGCAGACATTTGAAGAATTTCATTGCTGTACCTGACAGAAAGCATTTACAGGAAATAGTTAGCAATATATTTGTTGTTTGATGCTAGAGACACTGGTCAACAGTACACTCACACACACACACACATATATATGTTGGAGAATATGTGTAGGATCACTTCACATTTGGGTAAATAATTAAAATGCCTACATTTGCATTGTAAATCTTGCTACCCCTGGCTCTTATCACCACAACAGTAAAGAAATTTCTATGTAAAGTTTTTATATTAATCTACTATAAATTATTTCTTTACATTTGGTTTTAAATAAATAAATAAAATAAAAAAAATAATTAAAAAAATAATTATCAAACAAACACTAAAATTCCCTTTTAACTTGCATAACAGTTGGCATCATATCATTCCTAAACAAATAAATAAATAAATAAATAAATAAATACATAAAAATATTCACCAATGTTCATGTTCTAATTCCTCTTAGTGGGCAGCAATGAGAAAAATTTTTTTTCATTGTGTGAGGATAATGCTTCCTAGTACCAAAAGTCCTACAAACTTACAAGTTTTGTTCTGTTCTGCTTCTTTTAATGACACCAAACGGAGTTGTTAACTGAGACCACATTTCCTGTTTGTATGCATTTTGCATAACTGTGAACGGAACTACGTTTTTTATTTTAAATACTGCTAAAACTAAAAATTGACATTCTTGTGCATGCATAGTGGTACAAATAATATATTACCCAGTGCTAATTCCACTTTAATTCGTTTGAATGAGCAATATAAACTGAAAATGTGGACCCGATCTGAGGCTGATAAACATTTTGGAAACAATGTCCCAACCGGACCACCCCTGGACTAGAGTAGGTGTGCGCCATCGGGTCGCGCACATAGACACACATACACATGGATGTCCACTTACAATACAATCAGTACAGTCTTTAATCCTCAGATCCCGGGAAACGTCGTCCTCTTTCAGCCTCGCCTTAGATCAGCCTTGTTTCTAAGGGAGACCTCCGCCAGAGCACACATGTTGCTTTGGGTTGTCTATTTCAGGGCTCTTCCAAGGCCTTTCGGGTACCACGGGCGCTGCGAGCCAAGTCCAAATTACACACAAGGAAAAGCCAAGGAAGGAAAAGCAATCACCACAGCTGGTGCACCCCAAATTGTACAGAAAGGAGAGGGAAAAAGAGACAAAAGTAACATGCTGGTTGAAATACTGACACCAGCTGTGCGGTCTCAGAATAGAAATACGTGCAGCGCACACAGGCAGATATGGCAGTAGATCATTGTTGAAGATATGAGGCAGAGAAAAAGAGCTTCACAATGAAAGAGATCAAGGTCCTTTGAAGTCAACCTCAGTCGTAGCCCCCGCTGATTAAGAGGAGCATAATCAACTGTTCCTGTCAGCCTCGTTTGTGATGAGAGGTGCGAGGCGACGGATTCCACCTTGCAGTGGTATTCCTGGGAATCCAGGCTCATTTCCTTACAAACAATGAGAGAAGTGCATTACCAAGGGCAGTTGGGCAGGAAGCACAAGTAATTGCTGCACCTGTGGTAACCCCACGTACGCTCCTCAAAAAAGGTGCCAGAAAGGGATGTCATGAAGGAACTCATTTTGATTCTTTAAAGAACCTTTCAGAGGGTGGATTTGCTAATAAGAACCATTCTAAAGTTTAAAAACAGACACACTGCGTAAAGGTACTGTAAAGACAATTACACTGCATGCAATGTTTTAGACTAGACATTTTTGTTTTATTTGAATACTCATCAAATTAAAAAAGGATCTTAATTATAATTGTTTAATATGAATATTTGCTTCTCTCTGACATCAGAATGGCTACAATACACCGAAGGAGAAGCTCAGCCCCATCTGAGGGTTTTGGACATAGCAAATAGTACAATGTGCAGCCATAGTACAGAAGAAGAACACTGATAAACAAGATCGCACTCTACCAGCACAGATTCACAAAACATTCGACATCATTTAGTGAATGTTTGATATCAGTTCATTAACATTTCATAAACATGCTGTTATTTATGTTTTAGTTCCTGCATGAAGAGGTAAACTCTTTGTTTCATTTTTGTTCTTTTGGTGGAACAAACAATGACAAATTTAAAAAATTAACAATTGCCTGGTATATATATAAGATGAGATAATCCTTTATTAGTCCCACAGTGAGGAAATTCATTGTTACAGCAGCAAAGGGACAGAAAATAGATAAATAAATAGTACAGTACATAACAATCTATATAATAATAGTTAAAAACTCTGAAGAATATTATTTATGGATAATTGCACATTAGCTCTTATACATATTTGACTCTTAGAGTATATATTTGACTAAATATTTCACATTGTTGTTACTTATTCAGTACACAAGAGCACGATCAGTGTTCAAATGTAGATTATAAAAATCTTGTTTGGTCTGAGTATGTTCTTAGTCTGTTGTATACTGTATAAAGAAGTCCCTGCTGCTGCGTGATCTTAGTACGACACTTTGAAATACACATAGTTGCTGGCCTGAAATCAGGAAAACAGAACAAGTGCCTTCAACTGCCAGTGTGTGCAGGCAAACAGGACACAAAGGGCAAGACCCAAGGTGGAAAACAAGAAAAGAACCAACTAGACTTCAAAGAGTTTCTAGTGTGCATTTACAGAGAGAAGCGTTTGAGCTGTAGAGAGAAGACAAAGCAGAGGCAACGCACGCCATTCTGAGTGGAGAGCAGCACGCTGTGTTTGAAGTACAGGAGTGTTCAGAGCATGAAAGCTCAGCTACCCTGGTGTGGAGCTAAGAGGACCTCAGCGTATCCCGGAGCTGGTGCAGCCATTCACCATGTGACTAGCTTCTACACAGGTCCAGGAGATGTAAAGGCCAGAGGCGGTGAATACGAGGAAGCCACTAACAGTTTCTGCATATGTGCACACACATGTGAATGTGTCTATGTGAGTGTAGAAGACAGAGACGCAGCAATGCTTACACGGGAAAGACACCGCCTGTCAAAAACAGAGAGGCACTTTACTGTTACTGTTCAATTAAAAAAGTTTTGTTAAGATTAAAAAAATACCATGGCTTTATATGATCTAATAATATATTGCAATAAGATCAAGTATTTGGGTTTTGCCTAAAAATTCAATTTTATAATATTTTCACTTTTTTTTTCCACAATATTTTTTATTTATCTCAAATGTATATATGTACATTTATTTATTTGTTGTAGTTCTTTTATCAGTAATCATAATAAGAAAGGAAAAGAAATGTGTTAAATATATACTAAATATATGCTCCAAAGCACACAACAACCGTGTCAATAGGTGGCAAACAGGTTTGACTTTGAAACAGTTTACAGCAGAGACCTCCAACCCACATTACTACCAATGTGGTCTATTCAAAGGGAGGTGGTTGCAAGAAAATTTTGGAGATTAAAGATTAAAGATTAATTTTAACCACTTTAGTCACCACAAAACACAGTTAGTACTACAAATACTAGAAAAGTTGGCATGATGTGCAAAACCTTACATTAAAAACTTCAAATATATTTATTTACAGTACATAATGAAAATAAGATAGATTGTGCCCCTTCTTTTTAGACTGAAGGACATGGTGTAAATGGTTTTTACAAATAATTTAGAATTTTGAGTGGTCAGTCCACACAACACTTTCCCACTTTACCTTAAATGAGCCCGGGCCCAGAGAAAAGAAGCGTTTCTGGATTCAGTTTATATCTGGTTTTTATCTGGATTCTTTTAATCTATTAAAGATATTAGTCAGTGTAAAAATGTTATTTTAGCTATTTTACTTTGAGAATTATTATTCCTGAATTGTTGTATTATATGCCAGCACATACAGTCTTTACCACATGGGTGAACCCCTTCCCATCTTTATTTCTGAAAGACTCTGCCTCTCTGAGATGTTCTCTTTTTATACCCAATCATGTTACTGATGACATTGTGAGACGTTGCACCTTTTTTTTTTTACCATTTCTGTTAATTATTGTTATTGTTTAAAAATGTTGTAAACTATATTGTTATTGTTTTTTCCTTTGCCGCATAACTAGTCCCATAGTGTTTGAAATATTAACTCCCTTCTGACTGTGTGATTCAGGCTTGTATACAGCTTTTTGATCGGATGCACGGATTCCGGAAAGCAACAGATTTCTTTCTGGATTTTTTTTTTCATAGTGAATGAATAGAATAGAAAAGGGCTGCCAATCTACTGAACTTCTGCTCGACCGACAGACATCGTTTCACATACCCTGACTCAGGACAGCCCTATTCATTTTCGAGCACACCCAAACATTATGGTTTTGTTAAACCTACAGCCTGCAAACTGCATGTACTCAGTCAGTGCAGATCCCCAAACACACTGACCCGCACTCCTCCACTGGTCGTTTATTCATCCCCTGTCCCTCGCACTGCTTAAGCTGCGCAACCATCCCGTGTTTTCTAGCTACTTTTCTAGTTTTATATGTTGTCTTTATACTTCTTTCAATAAAATATTGAGTTTAAATGATATGCACATCACTGTGGAAATGGAGTGGTATTAGTAATATTAATAACAACAAAATAATAATTATTTTAATTATTGTAACATTTAGTCAGAACATGGCATTTTTGCAACAGGGTTAAACATCTGAAAGGCTTAAGAGCTGATGACAGACTACAAAAAAATGTGTGGGGCATGGCATTATTCCTGAAGCAGAACTGTCACATATATCACTACATGTAATATTGTTGTATTCAGAATAAACCTGATTAGTATTCAGTTAATATTCAAACTCACATGGGCAGTTTCAGTGTGTGTAGCAAGGTTAGCCTGCTGCTGCAACAACTGCAAGCACATCCAAGTCTCTCAGGACATTGTAACTGTCTGTTCTGTTCTAATATTGCTTAATATATTGAATATGTAATTTCTAGCCAAATTGCTACAATTCAACTTGTAGAGCATTAGTCTATACCGGCTTCTTGTCAAGCACAAGTAACGAAGACGACAGAAGACAAGCATTAGCATAATAAAAGCATCCAGGTTGATTTGCATCCTCAAAAATGAATACAAAACAAGGGAGGGGCAGGGATCGAGGGAACCTATTAACTAGGTTCAGGACACACACACACACACACACACACAAGCACACAAGCACACAACAACAACAACAACAAAAACAAATCAGAAACAATATTCCTGTTCACCCCCAGCCATCAGTCAAGATGATGAATGTGAGTGGTTTAGCTGTGGGCATAGATCTGCCAGGTTGTGCCTGGTCCCCTTGACATCACATTTAATTATAACACATGTCTAATTGAAAGCGCCCCCGCCCTGGAAAAAAAAGAGGCGGGCCACGGCCACTGCTTGCGCCGTCTCTCTAGCCCATGGCAGGCTAGGGAAAGTTAATTAATTAGGAGACCCCTCCCGCATCCCTTTATCCTGACTTACTATCAACGCAGCCTGGGTGAGCTGATGAGATTTCCAGCCTGCTTTTCATCTCCAAGGGGAAGACCGAGCTAGGGAGAGAGACATTATCTGAAAGAGAGAGAGAGAGAGAGAGTGAGGAAATGAATGGCAGGACAAGAGTGCTATCAAATGAGCTGTTGAAGCAACCGGTGAATGTGTCATTGAGTGTGACTGCTTCCTGAGTGAATTGTGATTTATCCACATGGGGCTCGTCATGTTAACTGTCCGACCGGGATGTGTTGTGTGTGTGGGTGCGCGCAACATTAGAATGTCAGACTTCGTAGCTCTCTATCTATCTTGTGCACAGAGAGAAGGATCAGATAAGGCTCACACATACACACACACACACACACATACACTGATCAGCCATAACATTAAAACCACCTCCTTGTATCTACACACACATGGTTTTATCAGCTCCACTTACCACATAGGAACACTTTGTAGTGCAACAATTACAGACTGTAGTTCATCTGATTAGCTTTTTCACCTTGCTTTTTAATGGTCAGGACCCCCACAGGACCATTACAGAGCAGGGACTATTAGGGAGGTGGATCTTTCTCAGCAATGCAGTGACACTGGTGGTGGTGTCTTAGTGTGTGTTGTGCCGTTATCAGTGGATCAGATACGGCAGTGCTGTTGGAGTGTTTAAACACCTCAGTGTTACTGCTGGACTGAGAATCATCCACCAACCAGTAACATCCAGCCAACAGTGTCCTGCGGGCACTGTCCTGTGACTACTGATGAAGGACAAGAGAATGACCAACACAACTGTGCACCAGCAATATAAGAGTGTCTAATAAAGTGGACAGTGAGTGGACACAATGTTTGAAAATTCTAGTAGCACTATTATGTCTGATTCACTCGTACCAGAAAAACACACACTAACACACGACGCGTGTCACAGCAGTGCTGACAATGACCCATCACCCTTATAATACCTGCTCTGTGGTGGTCCTGTGGGGGTCCTGATCATTAAAGAACAGAGTATCAAAGTATGCAAACGAACATGGCCAATGTATGTAGATACAAGATCGATATATATATATATATATATATATATACTAGAACAGTGCCTTTTCTGAAATGTCAATCACATGGATGCACTGTAGAAATACATACCAACAGATCTCGTATGCAAACTGGTCAGTAATTTTATATATCAACTGTCAGAAAGGAGAATATATTTGATCTCAGTGATTATAACCATGGTATGGTTATTGGTACCAAACTGTGTGGTTTGAGTACTGCTGGACGTTTCATGCACCACAGTCTGTGGGGTTTACCTAGAATGCTACAAGACTAGGCAAGCCATAGGCTGCATAAAGTTTGTCATACAGGTGTTTCTGGCATTTCAACAATGGGGAGGTAGGGCCTAAAATACATACCTTTCTTTTTAGAAGTCCCTGAGACTTGGATGTAATCCAAATTGTTCCTTTTTCAAGTGACTGAAGCTGGCTTTGTATTCACCATTTTTTATTCACCTTCTCCAGTCCACCTTAAGCGATGCAGCAATTACCTTAAAGGAGTCTGTTAGGACTTATATGTCTTAAAACACTGTACATGTTCAATACTATTTAAATATAATATATAAACTAGGGCTGGGTATCGCCACTGATATCCCAGATCGATTCAATCCTGAGGTCACAAGGTCCCAATTCAATTCGATTTCCGATTCGGTTCAATTCAATTCAATTCAATTTTCGATTAATTTAGGGATATTTCAGTTACAATAATATGTTTTGTTTGAATATGAAAAGAGATTTTCAGAGAACTGATGTGGTAAATGTACAAGGAACACTCAACCTACCATTACTAAAAACATTAGTGTTTATATGTGGGGGGTGAGTGGAATGCAAATTTTAAAGATCGTTCTCGGGTTTATGCGAATCGATATCGGATTATTCAAATGAAGATCGATTTGAATCCAAAAAAATATTTTTTAAACACACCCCTAATATAAACTATATGCAAATGTTTTGTTTATAATCAGAAACATACAAATATGAGAAATTCTACATTCCTCTACTGAAAATGCACTATATGGACAGAAGTATTAAGACACCACCACATTACACCTACAGAAGCTTTTTGACATCCCATTCTAATCCATAGGCATTAATATGAACTTGGTCTCTGCAGCTATAACAGCTTCCACTGCTTTAGGAAGGTTTTCTACAAGATTTTTGGAATGTGTCTGTGGGAATTTTTGCCCATTCATCCAGAAGAGCATTTGTGAGGTTAGGCACTGATGTTGGACGAAAAGGTTTGGCTCGCAGTTCTAGTTTATTCAAAAGGTGTTCATTGGAATTGAGGTCAGAGCTCTGTGCAGCCCAGTCAAGTTCTTCCACACCAATCTCACCAAAACTAGCCTTCATGGACCTTGTTTGTGCACTGGATCACAGTCATAGGGCTTTCTCAAACTGTTCCGAAGTTGGACACATACAATTGTCCAAAATGTCTTGGTAAGCTGAAGCATTTCATAAGATGTAAAACTAAGGGTCCTCAACCACTCCCTGTAAAACAACCCCATAATATTATTCCTCCTCCACCAAACTTTTGAGGTGTTTAGACTGCACGTGAGAATATGTTTTTTCAGGAAGAGGCCCATGTCAAAGGTTAAGGTATCATACTCCAATCTATGGGGGCTCTTTAGAACGATCGATTCTTTTACCAATGTGTGTAAAGGCAGACTGCATGGCTAGTTGCTTGATTTTATGCACCTGTGGCAATCGGACTGAATTAAACCCCTGCATTTAGCGATTAAGAGTTTGTGTCCCAATATTTTTGTCCATATAATGTAGGGCAATCAAAAAAGTTTATGGTGGGGCTTATAAGTCTTAATAGTCAGGATTTCCTTTAATAGTGCGCCGGCTCCATAATGAATATGGGTACATACATTACCATCAATGTAATGTAGGTACTTTCATGGAGTTTGACCAGGCTTAGGGTAACATCAAGCTAGTGGAGATAACTTTTAGAGGAGTTTGACCAGACCGCAACCCTGGATAAATAATATTTCCGCCAGTTTCAAGGTTTTTTTTTGCAGATCCTGAATATGAACAGGAGTCAAGAATTTTGGACCAAGACAGTATGACAAACAAACTTATCTCAACTTAACTCAACTTATCTCGTCTCTGCAGCTTTATGGCAAGGGCCTGTCCTTGCGCGTTTCAACAAAGTTTGTTGGTCATTCAGTCAGTCACACTTCTAGGCCGGCCCACTGGGCATTTAGAGAGCAGCTGTTCTGTGGACAGAAATTCCTTGCTGATGAAAGAGTTCAAAGATGAATGGTCAGACAGGTTCAGGCTAACAGAAGGACTATAGTAACTAAGACTTCCACTCCACATGTCAAATCTTAAGGCAGATGGGCTACAACAACAGAAGACCAGTTGGAGATTTTAAAAATATAGTCTGGTTTGCTGGATTGCATGGATGGTAGCGTCAGAATTTGGCAGTAACAGCATGGATCTATGGACCCAACCTGCCTTGTAACAACAGTCCAGACTTGGGGAGGTCGTGTAAAGGTGTCGACAATGTTTTCTTGGCACATTTTTGTCCCATTAATAATAGAGGTGCACCGGTATGATAGAGTTAATACCAGTCAGATACTGGCCAAAATCACAGAATTGAATATCTGAAGAAAAAAGTACAATATGATGTGACTAATCAGTTGCACATTAAATGTCATTTTCTGTATTGAAAAGTGCTGACCATTTAAACATTATGCTAAAAATGAAAAAGAATAAAAAGAAACAGCTATTCTGCAAGTATTCTGCTATTCTCCTGAAGGGGAGTTGAATATGTGTTTTACAGTTTGAGTGTGATGTATTTAGATGCCTGGTTATGTACCCAGACAACTATACAATTAACAGCTTAGTTATTTAAGAAAGGGAAAAAGATGGTACTGGATTAGTATCGGTACCATCTGATTGTCAAGGCTCAGTATCAGTATCACATAAAAAAACTACTATCAAGCCATTGCTTATTAATACCAATGAATTACTGCTTGAATGCCACAGTATAGTTGTTATCCGTGTTCATAACATGGCTACTTGTGTTACTAATAAAGTGATTGTGTAACACTGATAATGGTAAAATAGCAGTAATTCCACTTTGTATGTAACATGAATGGATTTTAAACATTACATTTAGCCTCAAACAACTATTGTAAAACAATGTCACAGATATCAGGTAGTATATCTGTAGCCACTAGCAAAGAGCTTTTAGAAGCCTTTGATCTACACTATTACTAATTTTGACATGGTAAGTTTTGCAAATGCAGTATTTTTTATTAAACCGCTCTGAATGGGTTTGTTTGAATAATTGAATTATGCAGAATTGTTTACCGCTGGAATTACTCTTTGAATCAGACTGGAGTGCACAAGAGAGAAGCTTTAGCACCTTTAGGTCATGTAAACAGCACAAGGAGTGGAGCCGAACTGTAATATGATGGAAATGTAATTTGCTTAGCGTGATAAACTGCGCTGACAGACAACGTTTAAACAATTACACATCGCACACAGAGTTAAATTGGTTCATTATGTTAAACAGGAGGGCTGAAGTTTTCAGTGTTTAAGAAGCATGTTTCCAAATCTGACTAGATGGCACTGTACACTTGGTCATACAGTGCTGCATAGAGAAAAAAGCACTTTGTGGTAAAACCATAATGTCTCTTTTAGGTTCTCTCAAAAGCAAGAGGAAGGAGCAGCGTTGTTCAAAAGTTCAGTCTAGAGTCTCTAGATTCAAATGTGTGCAGAGTCTTCAGCTTTCAGTAGCCACTTTTAGGTTAGTTTCGGGGAACCCAAAGTGAACCCTACTAACATCTTATCATGTTCGACATGGTTCCAAACAAAATTTTTTGTTATAGAATGGATTTTAGACTTAAGGACAGAACTGAACTACCTGCAGTGTGGTGTTTAAATGCTGCCTTTAAGTTATGTTTTAAATTATAGTATTTCGGGGATATGCATCATCTTATTAGTGGAAACTCTATTAGTTATTATGCAGCCACACACTGCAGGCTAAAAGCACCTGCACATGATAATTATTGGCAATGAAATACACATTAGGTTGAAAAAAAGACCTATATATTTTATTTATTTATTTATTTATTTATTTGGCTAAAATTGAGTGTTAAGTCTAAAGTCCAAGTCAATTTGCGAGTAGACAAGCACACAAGGAGCGCTGACTCATTAAATGTTTTAATCATGCTGTAAGGGCCACCTAATTTGAACAATAATACTCCCACACCACTGACGCCCTCTGGCCACACTATCTGTGCTGTCCAACAGTGGGACACAAGCAAGAATGCAAAACTCACAGCTTAAGGAGAAAAAAGAAAAAAGAAAACTCCATCATCAAAGACCACCACCGCTATGGCTTTCTACTTTCAATAAAGTCAACGTAAAGAAAAGCAGCAGCAGAAGGTGCACAGGTGACAGTGCATGAGAGGTGTTAAAGATGAATAAAGAGAGCTTGTGGGATCCTGACAGGCGCCCACTGATCCCCTCTGTGCCGCCTGCAGTTCCGACACTTTAAAAGATGTTTATTTTGTGTGTGTGCATGTGTGTATCTCAACATGGAGCATCCTCTCAAAACAAGGCAAAACTTTATCACTACCCCGAAAGAGCTGGCCCTGAGTGGCTTTAGGACAAGAGCATGAGTAAAGGACAGAGAGAGAAAGTAGACACAGATAGATGGAGATAAAGAGAATGTATATGGTCTCTTGTTTCTGTTCCTCTGCCATAGGGGTAATTAGTGGAGCCCTGAACCAGCGGAACTCTGAAATCCTGCCAGCAGCCAGTCAACAGCAAATCAAGAACTTCAACGCCAAATCAAAAGAAATCAGCTTATCTCTGCATAAACATGAGCAAGGAGCGACTGCAGGCAGCATCTGCCAAATGACACCCCACTTCTGTAAACTACCCCCCTAAAACACACACACACACACATACACATCATACTGAGTGCGCTGCCACACAATCTCACGTTTAACCGTCTTACCTGACACTGACACTAAAAGCCTCCTTCCCTCCCCTTTAAAGTCACTATCAGATATCTCACAACTGCCAAGTCATAGTCTCACCACTGAATTACCTTCCACATTGAAGGGAAGGCATTCGGGACACGTTGACCGCCTCCTAGAACATTCAATGATTTGATAATTTTAAGTTTTTCTTGCGGTGCTTTTTTCAACAATGGGGCCAAAACCTCTGCGATTACATTTCACAATGGGGTGGACAAGTTACAGAGGAGCATTCAGTGTGCATGCCTAAAACTTGCAATGCTGAAGAACTGGCGTGGATGCGTTGTCGGCCCAATGTAAACAAAAGTGGCTTTGCAAACCCCTGAAAGCAGCTTTAGACTATCAAACAGCAACTGGTTCAACAGTGCTGCCAAAGACAAGCTCTGAATGTGTTTTAGTGGTTGCAGTCCTGCGGTGCTGCTGTTGTTATTTCCAAAATAGGCCTGTGCCTGATGATGGTTAACGGAGATACCGTAGCAACAGTCCCCAATGAAAACTCATTTACTCTATTTAAAATTAGTCATGCGTTCATTATTTTCATGCAAACCACAGCAAGACACTAGTATTTCCACACGTGAACGGAACCGAACTTGTAAACATGTACTGTAATGTGATATCCTACATTTATAGCACTTTTATTGCACAAAGCATAGATGAGGTTGTTGTAGAAATGCAGCTGTTCAGCTTTGGTGGTTGAATATGCACAGAGCTGAAGGCAGATATCATGATTGCACAAAAAAAGCCTTTTGCGATTACATTTTAACTAAATATTACTACTTGCCCTCACATTCGCATTAACTCTCTCAAATTTTTCACAAGTTAAATGTTGCTATTATTATTAGTATCTCTGTTAAAGCTTATGGACACATTATTACTGATGTTACTGGTAATTTTGAGATCTTAAGTAAAGTGGAAGCAGGAAAGAAACATATAGCTGAAAAATAAAAGAGATTTTATCTCATCATTCTCAACAGGGTCACAACCAAATGGTCAACTCTCACATCTGGGATTTCAAATCTGGCCAAAGTTAGTACAGCCACATTAGTAAACTAATTAATTAGTGATAATTATCAAATACAATGCCAATATCTATGGGTCTAAGAGTGAAAAAAGAAAGAGAAAAGAAAGAAAAGAAAATCCAGATCTGTACTGTATTTTATTTTATACAGTCTTAAATGAAACATTCTCAATTCACATGTCCTTAATGGTCCAGGTGATTTCAATAAACACAAAAAGGCTGGCCGGCTGTATTGTATCATGCAAAGACCAAGGGAGTATGCACGCCTCGTTCTATTCCCCCTAAGCCCTAATTGGCCCAGTCAACAATAGCGTGGCCAGATCAGCTTTATGCACTCAGACACGTCCATTTGTTTAACAACCTCCAGCGTTTGAAGAAGACAGATGAAAGGAGAGCCTAAGACAACTGCATTAGAGCTGCCCGGCCATGAAAAAAAAAGAGAAATACCCCGCTTCATTAAAATGATAATACGTTGAAAAGCCCACAGCCCAAGTGCCCTACTCTCTGAAGTATACAAACTCTTGTATTAGCTTCAGCGGCTAGACAACCCCCCGGACCACCCCGCCCAGCCTAACTGTCATCAGAGGAGACAGGTCATTTACATTTATGATAAAATGATCTTGCATTTTTTATTTGTCTTGGAAATTAAAGACTTACTTAATCATTGTGGATGGAAGCGGGGGCCCAGGCGATGTAGTCATGTGTTTCTGATTGCATTAGGACTGATGTGGCGTGGCGTGATGGATATTTAATAGTTGGGCTGTCCCTCTGTATCATGTCACTGGCCCTGACGCTACACTCTCGACTCTCAGCAGCACTGGAGCTGCTTCAGAATGGCTTTCATTATTAGGCCCATCATGGGAAATGGAGCTAAAGGAGGAGGAGAGGGGCCATCACGCAGAGTGCCTTCTTCTGTGGAGGTGAGCGACGTTAACGACCCACCGTGCAGTGTATCCACTTCTGCGGACCTGCTGCCAATGAGGTCTCTGAGAAAATGACACTCCTGTCCAGCCGACTTTGAGCAACCTTTGCTTTTTATCATTTCCGAGCAGGTTCGTTAGCTCCACATCAGCGGCTGCTTTGGTGCAACAATGGCAAATTATGGCGCAAGGCGATCTCCAACTTCATCAAACATGTTTGCAGCCCCCGGGACAATATTTCTGGATGATGGAGCCACACAAGCAGCTCATCACAATGGCTCCACTGTGAGTGGATGATAAGAATGAGGGGCAGCTCTCACTGAGCTCCCTTTTCTCCATGCAGTCTGAAACAGATGATGGGCCATCTGGAAGAGGACAATGCTAATCACAGGGCGGCGGGCTGTGCTGGTGTGGATGAATGGCCAGCCTGAGCTCTCACACGTTGAGTGGCTCATCCCACAATGCAGAGCGTCGGCCTGCCAAGTCCAGTCCTCCGTACTGGCCCGGCCTCTTTCCTGTAACCGCTCCACTGCCAAAAATCTGCGACGCACGTGCCGCTTCCTGTCAATTCAGGAAGTTTTTGGTTGTGGTCCCACTGCCACCAAATGGGCAGCGACTTGGATGTTTAGTCATTTCCTACTTCCTTTTTGGAGTTGTTCGTCAATGGCCATTCTTTGAACTGTCATTGATGGGTCACATCTGCATACTTTCGAGGAGGTTTTGTTTTAGTTTGCTTTCCCTCCACCAGAATTTTACTCCTTTCATCTGTTTTCCTGAACTAGCTAGCTGTCAGGTGCTTCAATTGAACTTAATTATGATAGTTAGCATCTCATGGAATGATAATGCTTTTGGAAAACGTGAGAGAATTTTGAGTGGTTTGCACCCTGATACACATCACACTGTGCTTTCAGTCTATATAGAGTAGCCGGACCACAACAATCCGAGGGAGTAAAGTTTGATGGAAAATCATCTGTTCATATGACACATGCATGTTTCATGGGTGTGCTGCCTGAACAACTGAACCTACCACCCCTCGTGCTGGCCACATATAAATATAGCCGATATGGGCCTCACCGTCGTCAAATGTTAACGTTTACGGCATGAGGAAACTGCCGCTTAATTCCTTTATCCTCTGAAAATGTGGGGAGCAAATCAGGACTTACACGTTTTTTATGAGCAAATAAAAAGTAGTGCCAGGTTGGAGCAGTGTGCTGCGAGGGGATGCAGAAGACTCCACTCGTGATGCCTTCCAGCTGTTGCGGAGCCCACACTGTACTGCACACTGTCAGTTGCCACCGCCGTTGTCCCGGATAGTATGTGCATGTATCTGAACAGGCTAAGAGTGGGCCTCATCTCGCACTTATGATTCTTACCAGCTGTGGTTCGGGCCATACTGTACGGCTGTATGCCATCGCCAACGTCTATGTTTATGTGTTCGAGCTGCAGAAGGAGCAGCTGTGTGGTTGTGGCAGTGATGTCCCTGATTTCTCTCGACTGGGTGAGCCCTTTCAGAAGCCCAAAAGCAGTAATTAGATGGAGCAGGCCTGGTGGAGGTGACCTCATGTTCAGCGGTTTGGGTGTATTTACAATGATGAACAATATACAATGCCACCAGCAGAAATTACAGGGAGTGGTGGTAGCACACATAGGAGAAAAAAAAAGTCTTGTAATTTGGAACTTGTTAAAAAAGGAATCTGGAACGTAACTGGAGAGGCCAGATTGTAATCCCCTTCTATCTCTATTTCTGTCCTTCTGCACAATTTGAAATAGTTACCATAGTTATCCCTCCCATGTACGTCAAGCCAGAAGCAAACATTAGCGTCTAAAAGCTTGCCCAAACCTAGCTTACCTCAAGAAAAAAAAAGAATATATATATATATATATATATATATATATATATATATATATATATAAACATTACTTACGCTGTGCTCTAATCACGAATTAGGTAAAAGTATACATTTTGGTTTAACATGTAAATGACACAAGAACCAACATTTTTTCCTGACTTACAGTCAAGAAACTGCTGTAAAACTTCCATGCAGGAAGTCTCTTTCTCTCCTCCTCTCTTCCTGCCAAGCGGGCTTCATTCTAATGTTCCGTGGCTTTGCAAAGAGGATCCCATGTAGAAAATAAAAGCCCAGACAACTGCATTACTGTCCAACCTGTCAGGTCCTTTAAATATATGCCGCGTCCTTGCTGCCAAACCCTTAAAAGCAGAGCTGGCAGGGAAGTGGGAGCTGCCGGTGACAAAAGCCTGTCGTTTGGGAGCCGTTATTTTAGCCGAGGAGAATGGCCTTTTAAACATATTTTTATACATTCGTGAGGAGTTCATTCTGTTCCCCATGAATCAATAATAAGCAGCGTGCTGCCGACCTGGGATACAATTATCCACCCTGAAGAAGCTCTCCTGTCACGCCGATGTCTGCAGAAGTGAATGTGCTGTCAGGTGTAATGGTGTTCATATTGCCGAGCTCAGAAAGAGAGAGAAAAAAAAGAAAGCCTGCGGGCCTGCAGAGGAGCCGGAGCCGCTGCTCCGGGAGGAACAAAGTGCAGGCCCACGTGACCTGGTTGCTTACACGAGGGGTTGATGCATTTGAGGATGCTTAGAAGACATGAAGGAAATGTACAAGTCAGGCTCTACAGAGAGCACGGCTTGAGTTTCCCACTCTAACAGTATATACACGCTTAAAAGTGAAGCACGCAGCACGGCAGGAGAACCACTTTAAGTCACCTAAGAAACTTTCTTTTTTGGGGGGAAATGAAAAGTAAACGGTGAACAAGTGTGAACTTCTTTAATAGAACCTGCACAAGATGTTCTACACCGAACCAAAAATCATTTACATTGTGTATGCCAAAGCATGCGAAGGAGCAATCTTGCAGGGACTAAGAGGTGAGGTGTGAGAAATTCGAAGGTTCCAGACCTCCATAAACAGTGTACGGAAAGTTTGAAAGTGAAGAGGTAATGGGGCACGAGGTTTGCTGCTGTTCATTGGGCCTAAAGCAGGACGCCCCCCAGCGAACAGCCCTTTAGAGATGGTCCTAATAGAGGAGGAAATATTGGGTGGAGGGCGATGGGAGCTGCCCCAGCTGTTCCTCTGCCTGGTCTACAGCAGATGTCTGCTGGCCGTGCCGTCTGGACGTGCTCCTATTGCCCTGCGCAGCTCTCCTCATGGAGATCTGGAGCCTTCACGCCATTCTGAATACCTGATAGCCAGGACTAACTAGCCAATTAGGAAGATTTTGGGGAAGCAGGTTCTGGAAAATATCCAGCTACAGTTTGGGCATATTGAAACTGCATCTATTTCTTATGCCGGCCATAAACATGTCACATACTTCTGTCATGTGATGCTCGGTTTGTTGCGAATGCTTTTCTCACACATGATCACAAAAGGTCTGACCCCCAGCGTCTGGATCAACCCCATGATCAGCACAGACATTAAAGGAAGGGTAAATTAACACTCACCTGTAGGGAGACTTTCAAACAATTCCCCTGCTTTCCCTACAGCACAACGAGAATCCATACGGGTTATTTTTAGCCGATGGAATAAATGTCAAAATTGAATAAGCGCACGTCAATCTATTCAAAGGGAGGGGGAAAAGCGTCCAAGGAGAGACAACCGTAAGGATCAATACATACTAGTGCTAATCTTAAAATCATTCAGGGCGAGTTGGTTAAGCCCCCCTCCGTTCTCCGTTCGCGAAACACAGCAACTTCACATAACCTGACTCCAGGCTGTTTTGACTTACTGCCACAGAGAAAAAAAAATATAGATTTCAGAGAGAATGAAACACCATTGGAAATAGAAACGTGCAGATGGATGTGCACAGGTTTAAAAGCGCACACGTCTGTCTGCACACTGCTTGGAGCGTGAGGAAACTGACAGAGGTTTGTTGTAAAGAAAACTCAGATTTGATTATGCGCTCATACAATTATATTTCAGTTTCGACAGAGAAAGAAAAAAAACAACATGCTGCTTTAAAAGTGCTGATTGACAGTCTGTCTTTACAGCGTCACGTAATTTGCTCATTGGAACTGAACGCTGTAATTGGCCACATTAACGTTCTTGATGAAATATTTATCCTAATACTTTCTCGCTCGCCCTGCAAATAAATAGATGGCGCGGCTACATAGGCTCCCTTGTATTGCAAAACAAGAAGGGGGCAGACATAATTAAAATCTCCGACAGTGGGATGTTAAAAAACATACGTGTTGCAAATCGCGGCCCATCTGCTCGGGCGCGCGGCTTTATGAGCGCTGTTCACCGCTCAGTGGTGGGTCAGAAGTGTGTGAAAGTTGATTAATTACTTGGGATGAGCAGGACACTTACATTAGAGTGGAGTCTTCAGATTAGCCAAACACGGAGAAGGGAGGAGACATACTCGTTTTCTGCTTTGAGGGAAAACGGGAAGGTTTGGGTTGTCAACATTCATTTAAGACAAGTCCTTTGACAGATCCCACAATTAGCATAATGACTCCATATTGAGAACGGTCCCCTTAAAAACATGGTAGCAATGATGTATAATAATACGGCAAAATGGGAGCAGCAATAAGAAGGCACGGGAGATCAAAACGGGGAAACGTCAGAACGGCCATCCACACCATTGCAAACTTAAAGCGGCCTACGCGGAGAGAGATATGGAGAATAGCTGAAATATGGGGAAGTCATGAATTCCAGTCATTTACCATAACCTTTCAAAGCGGCGCCGGGCGAGAGAGCCATTACACGATGGAGGCAAAAATGTTCACTTTTGCCTGCACTCCTCCATTTGCGCCCCGGCCATCACTCCGTCCCGAAGGCCTGACGCGCAGCAGTCAATGACTCGCTATGCATGTCATCCTTTCCAAATAATTTACCAGCTGCAATTAGCTGTCTGCAGTTGTCATCTGCGGGCTCCTG
This sequence comes from Megaleporinus macrocephalus, assembly GCA_021613375.1. NCBI lineage: Eukaryota > Metazoa > Chordata > Actinopteri > Characiformes > Anostomidae > Megaleporinus > Megaleporinus macrocephalus. The sequence continues at coordinate 18,014,848 of CM038721.1, read as the reverse complement.
CGAACTGTTTGGCAGAGGAGTTAATGTATTAAAAAGACTAACAGTCTGCATTAAAATATATATAAATACATGCATCGCTGGTGATTACTCTGTGCCAATTGAAATAAAAATGACATTGCCTGACAAATTAGAAACAAACCTGTTTGACAGCCCCCGTTAGCTTAGAACAAATGTGGAGACGTGGGAAATTGTTTGACACACTTTCATAAAAAGCAAGTGAAGGCAACCCATCCTTTAGCGTCGGGTAATGGCTCCTCGTTGTTAGGTTCAATGGAAAAAGCTATTCATACTGTTGTGTGATTGAAAAGAAAATTGAATCCTTTTGATGTTATAAATGTGTCTATTACTGCATTTGCACACAAAATTTCAATGGAAATTATAGAGAAAGGAGTGATTCTCTGCAAGGAAATGCTTAGAGATGACATTTTGAATTCTGCTCCAGCCTGAATATCAATATACTGTATGCCCAGCAGAATAACTCCAAAACCATATGATTTTTCAGTCTGGCATCAGAGTAAATAGGCTGAAAGGCTAAAATTGCCACACATAATACACACACACATACATACATATATATATATATATATATATATATATATATATATATATATATATATATATATATATATATATATATATATATATATATATACATTTCCCTTCTCTATTTGCCTGGAAGTTATAAGAAACTCTCCACATGCAGAATTCTCCCGAGGAAGCTTGTACTTGGTCCGCCTGTCCGAAATACACAACGTGTACAAAGTGCAGAAACACTGGCCGTCTGTGCAGCAGACCACATATTAAAGGGCCTTTTGATAGGACCTGGGCTTAGACAAAAACGCACTGTTGTACGCTTACAGGTAGTCAAATAAACAGCAAATAGAGCTTGAGAGATGGACTGGGCACACGTTCGGACAAGGAATGTGTTCTTTCCTATTCAACCTAAAAGTCTGTGGGTTGCTGCTCCAAGCAAAATGATGACTTTACCTATATATAAACTGTGTGCGCTTTGTCAGTCTATCAGCAGTATAGGACTGCAAGACCCCTTCCAACCAAATGGCTGTAATTGTTGAATATATGAAACTAATGTTGCCTGATTTCAGGGGAGACGGAACTAATGCAGACCTGCACTCTGCCATTGATGCTACAGATAAGGAGAGTTATTGGCCGCATATTCTCCAAATGTCCATTCAAAAATCTGCGATGATTTACAAAAAAAAAAGGCTAGGCCTAACGCATGCTCGCATTTGCATGAGGTTGTGTATAAATACAATTAACAAGAGATTAAAACCCATCAAAACAAACTTAAATGACTCGACCAATGACCTGAAATTGAATACTCAAGGAGAGTCGTGCTAAACGCATTGTCACTCTTCATTGAGCATAAGCTGCTCTCTGATCACCACACCAGAGAGTTATTCAATTGCCCTGATGAATACATTTAAAAACTATTCAACGATGCACACATCTGATGTTCTGGGCTCCCCATAAAAATTTTTTTGAAGTTTCAGCAAATGCTTATAATAACATCCTTTACACGCGCCTGCAGTAATTATGGATATTCAAATCAAACGACATCTCAGGCACAGCAACACAAGTCACAGAGTAACTCAAACAAAATTGTTTAAGTGACGCTCGCCAGAACAGCAGAACAGTCTGACACATCAGCACTTTTGATGTGCAACACAAAGGTATAATAATTGCTTCCGTTCAAAGACAGACGCATTATAATTCATAATCCGAATCAAAGGATCAAAGAAATTGTGTTTGCATTCGGTGCTTCGTTATGGGGGGGACAGATGTAACCAAACATACAGAAAATGACAGAAAATGCAGACGACAACTCATTTTTACACTCATTAACAAAGTAGATGCAAAAAGTTGCCACTCCACGGAACACTCAACCACAACATCAGTGATTAAAGACAAATCACTCTGTGTGCTGGGAGATACTAATTAATAATTTCAACGATTCTTCCTAATACCCACAGCATGCACATTAGCTTCGCCAGCTGACGGCAATGCTAGAATTTACTCAGCTACAGAACGAAAAAAACAGGGAGTCGAGAGAGAATATCTCTTTATTTAGAAGCTTCACACTCTTACTGAGCCTCTATGTGCGTCGCAGCTATTTCCTCATTTTTGAGGGTGAGAAAAAGACGATAGCTGTTAGCATGGGGGATATGACCCAAGGACAGGAGCTAATTTATTAGCATGTGATTAGCAGTGCCGTGATTGAGTGGGAGGCAAGGCCTGTCACGACACCGTTGCCTCCGGGTTCAGAGGGGCTGCAGGTGTCAGAATAGTCCATTTCTGTGAAAGAGCATGGGTGTTTTTCTGCCTCTCACTCTTTTTTTGTCTATTAGCATCTCATGCTCTCACATAGCCACAGCAATCTCCAACCTTTCCACATCTCATTCACGGGTCTCGTAGTGTCTCAGGCTTGCGTTCGCTAATTCTGACACGGCGAACGCTTTGAAAGTGGCTCCCTCTCATCCCGCATGCTTAGACAGGTCACTGGCCTGGTGTGTCGGAGTCAATCAAAGATGCAGAGAGAGCTTTCATGCCCCTGCAGAGGTCAGTTAGCATGCTACTGTGTGTGTGTGTGTGTGTGTGTGTGTGTGTGTGTGTGTGTGTGTGTGTGTGTTTTTAACCCTACTCGGTTCGGAAGTATGCACTGACCAGATTAAAAAATCACTCATTTTGTTATGGGTGATTAGATCTGACTGCTTATATAGTCAGGAATTCACGTTTAGTTACTTAAGACAACATCTGGCTACACGTGAGTCAATCAGACTCTTAAGGTCGAGGTCGAGACGTATGGTTGTCCTGGGACTGGGGGTCTAGGTACCTGTGAGCAGGAGAAATCGAAATAATGTTAAAAACATCTGATATCAAATAATTGTACATAGTTATTTAAAGCTCTACCAATGTGTGCAGGCCTGTGTAAATATTAGAAAATATAAATACTGTATATACCTGCCGGGAATATTAATTACCTATTGGTCTAATCCAGAGTGGGGCTTAAAGAGACTGTATTACTGCTAGGAAACGGAATGTTTACTCTAACAGTAGTAGGTGGTAGCGCATAGTCCACCAAAGCTTAGCTCCTGCCAGTGTATATATTGTATATATCAGCCTTGATTTACATCACATCTGCACCTCTCTCAGGTAACCTCCTGACTACTCATCCCGACGTTACCACAAACTGTTGCTTACCGACTGGCCAACATGTTAACTAACATCAGCTGGAAGAGTTAACCTAGCAAAAAAGTCTTGCCAGAGTCAGACCCAATATTTTTACCTTCTCTGGCCAACTCTTGGCTCAAGTTAAGACATTCGTGTTTCATATAAACAAAGTAAGATGTAACACACTCACTCATAAATACAAGCAAAAATCTCACGTACAGCAAACACTGAAAACCTAGCAAAACTGACACTGTTAGCTCCACCTCCCTGCTCCTCTAATGAAATGTCATGTAACGAATACCCAAATAGTAATTTCAGTATTCAGATAGAGGCACCTGGCCTGAGGAAGATTACTATGCCAACACATTATAAAACTGACTTTGTATGTAAACAGTTTCCACATCAATGCCCAGTCCAAACCAGGGTGACTTCTTAGCATCCGTTAATATCAGATCGGCAGGTTTAGGCAAAGGAACTCTGTACATTTCCTTGTTTTTTACAATAGAGGCAGATACACCACAACTGTCTGGTGATATGTTGCCTCTTAATTGTTAGTACCAATTAAATTTAGGAAAGATCTTTAGTCTTCTATTTAATTTAAAATGCTACAGTGAAACCACTTATTTTGTTAGACATGCTAATGTGATCAATAGCTCTGTTGTTTTGTTTAATACTCATTCATAATCCAATCAGACTGACTGACCAACGGGTTTAGCTATCACTCTAAATGTTGATGATAATGTGACGTGGTGTACATTCTGATCTGTTATTTATTGGCATTGTTCACTATTTATGTGAAAAACCATTTTATAGTCTTATGATTACAAAATGATTTCATATGGTCATATTTCATATTTCATATTTCATCCTGCTTCTTTTTCATGTCTTTGGAAATGCTGTTAGGCTGCTTTAGACTTGCAATAAGTCAGCAGCTTAATGTCGATTTTATACCTGACGTGGCACAACATAGCAGTAAAGTGTATTGTTTTATTCTGTAGTTACATAAAAAAAAAACAAACATTGCAATGGTTTTAATTCTTCTAGTGGCATAAAGTAGACTCCAAGCATAGCAACTGCATTTGACAAGCAAATAGTTTAACAGCGCTTTGATACAAGCCTGGTAGCTCAAACACAGTCCAAACACTGGCACAGCAGTGCACTCTGATAGGCTATCTGCATTTCAAAGTTTTGTTGTTCCAGTTCAATTCAGACTAGTTAACAGTAGTCTCAGCCACAGATGTTCCATTGTGTTTTGTGAGGGGTCGTTTATGTCGCGACTCAAGATTTCAAGATTGCCTCCTTCTAAATGTCATAACAAATAGCAGACCATTTAGCATCAGTCTAATTTTCTTGTATTGTGGTAGTAGGTGGTTCTTGTCAGAAAGTACCAGACTCTCTGTACTGACCAGTTAAAATATGCCAGGATCGACTCTGATGTGGACATCCTTTACATTTTCTCTATGAGGAGCTGTAAAACTTTTTGAGAAAAAAACAATTTTCCATATGTTTTCTGAGCAGAAAGGTTTCAAATCTTTTCCTCTCTTATGGCTGGCCCTGCCTGTACACGCAATTAAATACAACTATGTAGGCAGCGGATGGGTGCAGTTTCTTTGTGCCAAGACCTGAAATGTGTGTGAAACTAAGTTATACTATAATCTCAAAGCAAGGAGTTTTCCTATCAACATATCAGTATGGCAACGGAGGTCAGAAGTGCAACTCAGCACATGCAGCTTCTCACCTCCCTTTCTCTATCACACACACACACACACACACACACACACACACACACACACACACACACACACACACACACCCACACACACACACACTCACCCACAGAAAACCGAACAAGGTCTGTCAAACTTGGTAATTACACATTCATCACCTCAGAGTTGTGTCAGAGTGATTGGGTGCCTTCAGCAAAGAAACACGCTTGTCACTCCAGTATTAACCGTTCCATTAGACTACAGTGATTATGTTAAATGAATCAACGCCGGGGATCAACACCTTGGCCGCGAAACTGAGGAAATATTTAGAATCCGTCTCGTGATGCTGCTGTGAGAAAGAGTAGGGGGGTGGGGTTACTTGGTGTGGGTGGGGGGGGAGTGGAAGAGATGCAAGGTTGAATGCACAAAGAAACTGATTATCAAATTTCTAATCCAATTAATTTTCTTTGCGCAACTGAATGCTCCGGATTCATCAGATGTGGGTCCCACGCGACTCGTAGACGATCTGTACTGTGAGAGCTGCTCTGATTGAGTTAAATTGAGACACAATATAATAATTATAAATTGACTCTGGAGACAAGGCAGGGTTCATCTCTCATGGTGCCATTCTTCAGAGAAACAGATTGTTTGTATTAATCACAGGAAAGCGGGTGAGCGGCGGTAGAGGGGATTTGCCTGCCGTTCGGCCCACTGAGTTGTGCTATGAAACGGCACGGTCCTGTGATTAAAATGCTCTTCAATGCTACAAAAGCGCCATCTGAACACATGACTCGAGATGATACCGGAGCCAACCAAATGTAACAAATGAAACACAGGGAAATATTTGCACCGCTCTGCTCCCATGTGTCCCTGTTCAAATAAACTGATGGCACAATAATTTAATCACATGCCAGCTGGAATATTGCTAAATTGATTTTAGTTAAATTGACACAGAATACCAAATAAGCCGAGTGAGTCACAGAAATGAATATAGACAAAATGTATTTTATTGTGCGTCTGTATATACACAGTGCTGTAGGACACAAATTTTTTGCTGCCTGTAAAACACAACAGAATAAACACAAACATAATAAAAACATTTAAATGTAACTATATATACTTTTAGTTCTATATATGTATATATTATTAATATTTTGATAAGGACAAGAACAAGACATGTTCCTTCTCACCGCAATCCAGCCACTGCAACAATCAGATACATTACACCAGCAGCACACCTGATTTAATTGAAAAGACTAACTAGGTACGGGATGGAAATTATAAATACTCAGTGAGAGCTTTTTAAATGTTTTACATATTTTTTTAAACAAAAAAGTCTTTTAAAGCAATACCATCTGCATCTTTGGCAGCCTTTTTGCTGGACAGTGCCTGCAGGAAACCTACGCAACAAGCAGCAAACTAACAAAAGCATTAGCAAAGTGGAAAGCTATACTTTTTAATTTCCCTAATATGTTACATTTACACCTTTCAGCTATATATATATATATATATATATATATATATATATATATATATATATATATATATATATATATATATATATATATATATTTATATGCACAAATTGTTTGGGAGTGTATGACACTGCATGATGTACTAGATGCATTTTGATGATGTTTTTTAATATAAAAAAATCAGTTTAGGGTCAAATTGAAGCAAATATGTAAAGTCCATAGGGTAGTGCTGTCACCTCAAAGCAAGAAGGGATTGGGTTTGATTCCCCAGCTGGGCTACCAGAGTCCTTTCTGTGTGAAGTTTGCATGTTTTGCATCACACATCAAACACAAAGACAGGGACGACAGATGAGAGTGCACATCCATCAGCGTTAAATCAAAAATCCAAATAAAATGCCAAAAGCTATTCCAATTCATGGAACTCGAGCTCAAGCCGTATGCCTGTGTTCTCACTAACCAAATTAAAAGCCCATTCAGTTCCTTCAAATATCCAATATCTTCGGTTTCAGTCTTTAAAGGAATTAGCAGAAATTTCAGCAGGCTGAAGAAATGACATTTTTATGACAAAGATAATGATGACATATAGAATTATCTTCAACATCTGTCACTTAGGTCAGGCTAATTACACGGCAGATAAAAAAACAGGCCTGAACCTCTCCAACGCATACAATTCCCCATTGATTTTCTATAGAGATAGGGGCTCTAATAAATTTAGCTACTGTAACTAGACCAGGTGGTCAATCATTGTCCCGTTTTCAAAGCCCTTGATGAGGGCCGTGTTGAGGCAGGGGAAAAATAGAGCATTGTTCTACTTAATTACAGCATGTCAGAGACAAGAACATATTTGCATTTTAAACAAGCACTTAATCTGATTGGAGAACAATTGTTAGAAATTTCATTAAATATGTGGAGGGCAGCGCACTGTGCGAGTCTCTCGTCACATGGAAGATTTTCATGCGAAGTACAGCTTGTCGAAATAATGAACCAAAGCCGTTATGACTCCAAAAAAACTTACCATTAATCTCCAGCTTATTCTTGAATTCATGTTTTTCCCCAGCCCCTGTGTAGTTTGTTGATCCCCCCCCACACCCCGCCTCATCCCCCCAACACCCCCTATTTCTTATCAATGATTAATTTCTTTTCCAGTCTTCTTCAAGGTCTTTCTCTCAAAGAGTTCACATAGGACACGGAAAAGGGGTTTTGAAGAGAAAGAGAGAGGAAGAAGAACTCAAACAAGAAGCTTGGGGAATGAAGAAAAAAAATCAAATACTGTACGTACCCTAACAGTTTATGACTATTTTCTCACAATTTCCTGCTGCCAATTTAAAGTGGGCTCCGCTGCTTCCTGCATATCTAACGACCTCCTCAGCGTCTTTATCTACAATTCCACTTATTTACAGATCACTGGAGGAACATCTGCTCCTACACTTGCCCCGAATCTATGAAGTGATGTTTTGCAATATACCATTTAATTTTTAATGCCGATATTCAGTTCTCCTTCAAAACACTAGAACTTTCATGGAGAGGCGGCTTTTGATGACAACTACACAACATCCAATAGACTGAAAAATGGTGGAATTAAAGCAGATAAACAGAATGATACCAAGCAAACAAACCAGAGGGTAAACACTGGGGAACTTTACAATGTAAATATATATATATATATATATATATTCTGCATATGTAACGAGGCCACCACCCTCTCCGCAGACCTGTTGTCTGTTTTTTGTCCTTTCACCTACATATCATTGTCAAAATGTTGTTGTTGTGTTGTTTTTGGTTGCTTATTCAGATTTTTTTTAATATGCCAGCTGATCGACTAATACCATAAAAGGAAATCACCCAATATATTTGGATCTGTATTAACTGTGACTGGAGAATTACATATTAATGCTCCATGCCCCCCATATACACAAACCAGCCAAGATGAAAGGAAACGAGAAGCAGAGATTCAGAGATCCAGACAAAGTGAGGCGCAGCAAGTTGAAGAGACAGAGCGAGCGAGTGCGCGCGCGAGAGGGAGAGAGAGAATCTAAGCACCTGCGTAACAAAAGCAAAGCCTTCTTCAAATGAGCATTCACACACAATTACACTGGAGAGGCTTGCTGCCATTGTCACCAGGCTGTTCTTCCTTTACCCTCCCAAGCAAGTTGTGATGCACCTGCATCTGCTCATTCACAGCACGAGACGGAGCTGGAGCGGCGCCAAAGCTTTCCCACTTCAAGCAGCGCCAGGGACTGCACATATTGATTTGCAATACAGCATAATAGGCCATCAGCTTAATTATTACTGAAGAGAGCGCATTGTTCTCCCACATTTTTCTTCCCCTCCAATCGCAGAGAATTGCAGAGGGGAAGAAAGAATGACTCATGATGCTCAGATTTGCATACCTTCCCAACAATGCTGCTTCACTGGCTGACGACTGAACAGAGCCGGGAGTTTATTTGCAGTGTGTCTGCGTCGCGAAATGTTCAAATGTTTTGTGCTGGGGTCCCTGTGATCAGTGCTTGTGAGGACGTTCACAGGAGCCGCGAAGGCCAAGTGGGAATGTGTACTGTGTCCAATGCATAAAATTATTCATGCATTTCGAGACCGGGGGATGTATGCATGAAACTTCTCAGACTTAGAATGCTGATCAAGGATCAATCGCGTCCTTTCATATCTTGATGAATACGATTATTTAGAAGCGGGGACCTGAGGAGGTTGATAAATGAGGCCCTTGGTCAGTACTTCAGAGAGAGTTCAGAAGTAGGCATGATCTACAGAGGACACAGTAGAGAGCGGAATAGTCTGCACTTGTGTATTTACATTTATACATCACCTGTATACATATGTGACAAAAGTTCATTCAATTTCAGTCAAAATAGCCATTCATTATAAGCAAAGTCAAGGAAAGTATGTCTAAGAGTTTTTAAAAATGATTAAAAGATCATTGCTAACAACCATGCTAATCGTGATAGGCCACCAAAACCTTTACCATCAGATAAACAGTATACAAAGCAAAAATATGTTTCAATCCATTGTTCAACTGTGAATGCCATAGATATGAAAGATATATAGCTGTCATAAAGCAGTTGCTGAGAAAAGAAAATATTTGTAAACAAAGAAGCTGCTGGTGTTCATTAAATACATTTAGAATTATTTGGATTGCAAGAAGCAGAGAAATGCAACCAAGACAACCAAGAAAGAATATGTGTGTCTATATACAGCTCTATGCAAAAGCTTTACCCACTATTTTAGACATCAAGCTTTTCTTTCTTAGAAAAACATAAAATTTTAAAACAGTATTAATACAGTAAGTAGTGCTTTTACATATGCCAGTGTGTTTATTTAACCCTTTCCAAGCTTTTTTTCCTGCTTTGACTGCTCAGTTCTTCATTAAGCTAAATCAATATTGCTGCTGAAGGAACTGAATACATTCATACAATGTCTGGGGCGTCCAGGAGAAATCTGGAACTAAACTTTGTTGTAACTTCTTTTACAATAAAATATTCATGTTACTTTGTACTAAATTTATGATTATTTACATCTGTCCTAATGATATCTGGTGTTCCTACTGGTGAAAATACACTCACTGATAAGATAAAGACTTTTAAACAATGAGCTTAGGTGCTTGCTGTAAATCTCCCATATCTCAAAAGTGCTATTGGATTCAGATCCAGGGATTGGAAGGGCCACTGAAGAACACTAAACTCATTCATTAAACCAGTTTAAGAAGACTTTTGTTGTGCATTTTCAGGAGCCACTAGAAGATGCGTGAATTATGATGACGATGGAACGTGCACGGACAGTAACAATACTCAAATAGGCTTTGGCATTAAAGTATAGATTTAATAGTATTAAAGAGTCCAAAGTGTGACATGAAAACATTACCCACACCATTATACCACCTTTGCACAGCCTGGACTGTTGAAACAAGGCAGGTTTGGTTAATGGATCCATGTTGTTGGCACCAAATTCTAACCCTACCAAGAGATTACAATTCATTGGGTCAGTTTTGGTGATCCTGTGGCCACTGCAGCCTCAGCTTTCGGTTCTTGGCTGACAAAAGGGGAACCTGATGTGGTCTTCTGCTTTTTTAGCCCATGTGTATCAAGGTGTTGTGCATTTTTAGATGCTTTTCAGCTCATGAGTGATCATGTGAGCTATCTTAATCTTTCTCTCATCTTAAACCAATCAAAATCACTTAGATCCCTATACTGAAAGTAGATGCAAACATTACCTGAAGCTGTTGGTCCGATGGCTTGATTTTTTATACTGTACTGCTGCCACATGATCGGTGTATTAGATAACTGCATGAATGGGAAGCTGGACTGGTGTTCCTAATAATGTAATGGAAATATCTAGCAAAATAATGAACACTGTCAACAAGACAAAAAGACAACACACTAAATACTAAAAACAACAGCTGTTGAAACTTCTGTGTAATTGAGTAATGTCTTAATAGTTCTTTTAAGGATGTGCATGTTGAAATGATAAAAATAAGCACTAAGAGCAGTGCTTAATTTGTGCCGGATCTTGCCGGAACAAGATCCAGCACCTCTCGTATTTCGAGTACCTGTGTTCCGGAACTTATTCATATGGATCCAGCACCTCTGTGATGTTTTTTGTTTTTAACATGGGGAATTGTTTATAAAGTATATAATAAATCGCAAGTGCACAGTGCAAGCAGGGTTCTCCAAATGAACCTGATGTGCCAGTCACAGCGTGCGTCCATGCCCACTTCCACGTTGTCATTTCTGTTTATGAAACTTGTTGATCCACCGCTTATACAATTCAACCCTGTGCCACGTGTGCAATCTTGGATTGTTAAAGGACACCAAAGTGCCACAGACAAGCAGAGCAAATCGCGAAACTGAGTGGAGAATGTAGATGCAATGACTGCGTTGGGGAGTAATTTGAATAATAAGAAGGTTAGGCAGTCTTTGTATATGTATTGTTGTTTTTGTGCTACATTATTATTTTTTTTTGTTTGGTTTATTTGTAGGACACCATGTTCTAGCTAAAACTATTCCTCCAATGGCCTTTCTGAGATTTAATGGTTGCAGTTCCTTACTGCATTCATTAAAGCTAGTTCTATCTTATTGCATAGAATGCTACTATGTTATGTGGACCACTTACTGGATCACCCCACCCTTAGTGTTCCATTACCTGATGTTTTACAATTTAAGCACTGACTAAGAGTCTCACGTTCACTGCATCATGAAGCCTAGTAAGATAGACTACTGCGTGTGCACATTGTGGGTGCACAAACTCATTAATGCCTTTCTGTAATGTTTGGATATGTTAATTATCTGTCTGACCAATCAGCACTGTCATGGTTGCAGCCCAAACAAATGTGGATCAGGATGGTGGCAAAACTCATCTTGCTTGTTGCAGAGCATGAAAGCTTATACAACTAGCAAAACACTTGACTATAGAAAAGGGGAGAACAATACATTGCAGAGTAAAGCTGAAAAGCTCAAGAATGTTGATAGTTTATCTAGATGCATCCTAGACTGTTCATGTCCACAAAGAACCTCAAACTATAAGGTTCTCTTTTTAATGAGAGCTTCTAGTTTAACAAAAAAATAATAATAAAAAAAAGAATTATGAATTATCATTGCTGTATTTTAAGTAATCAATTTCTTTATTCTCTTTTTTTTTAATCTGAATATACCTTTAAATGTGCTTTAAATTGTTCTCTGATGTCTGCATAGCAGGTATGATAAAAAAAGTATATGCCCATTTACAACCCTATGATTTGACTACAATAAAATGGGCTTTTATGCTGTGCTCATGAATATTTTCAGCTCTGCTCTGATAAAAACGTTCAATGTAAGATGATCTGTATTAACTGTTGGGTTGTGACACTTGTTGAATTCAAATTACAGATCTTCTGTCTTTGCTGCACTAAGTCTTGATATTGTCCAATGTTTGAGAAACTGTATGGAGCAAAATATTCAGATATAGTCCAGGATCTTCCATAGCTTCCTATTTGCCAGCTTGTTCGGCTAATTTTACATACCGCCTTAAATGGCGGAGCAGCTACATTTTGGTGCCTAAACACGCTGTAGCATTCAAGTTGCCTTTAACATTTGATTAGGAAGCTGCTGAATAGGAGGCCAACTTCAGCCTCGCTGGAAAATGAACATCATCCATGTCCGCTGAGAGTCGATTAGAAAGGGTATGAAAAGTGGCAGTATTTTCTCCACAACCTGGAAAGCACATTCTTACACATATAATCCGCCACTGGTCTGGTTTCATTGTTCTGCTAGGTTGGAACTTAAGGTGGTATATGTCAATTTTGGCCACATTGTTTTAGGGTGGAGTCAGGGCAGTTGCGTAAAAATGAGAAAAACTTGACTAGTAGAAATCATGACTAGTAGAATATTCAAAAATTACAACTCACTTCCTAAATGCATGCATCAAAATACCCTCAAGAAGAATCAATACTGTCTGAAAATAGATACTTGCATGACGGTCTCACAGCTTCCTATTGGGCATCTTGTTTTGCTAATTTTATGTACAGCCTTAAATGGTGCCACAGTTGCATTTTGATGCCTGAGCAAGCTGTAGCATTTAAGTTGCTGCTAATATTTGATTAAGAAGCTGGTAAATAGGAAGCCAACATGTGGAAAGCACATTTCTGCCACTGGTCTGGTTCCACTGTTGTCAATTCTGCTGGGCTTGTATTTAAGATGGTATATGTCAATTTTCGGAGCATCGTTGTGGGGTCACATAAGAGTCTAGGATTTTGGAAACAGCTTGTTTTATTGATTTTTTTTGTAAATGCAGGATTTGTAGTTGACGAAAAAACAACAGTGTTTGAGGCTCAAAGTATGTCCGTTCTATTTACTGAACTCTTCTAATTCAACTGCGCCAATATTAATACAGTTTTCCAATTTATGGGCCCTAAAAATGCAAGACTGGAGTTAAAAATGGGACAATTTTTTAAACTATCATGACTAGTAGAATATTTCAAAATTGTAACTTATTCCCAAAATGCATGCACCAAGATACCCTCAAGTAGAATCAATACTGTCTGAAATGAAATATTTGCATGTCGGTCTCATGCAAACCAAGGTCACATGACAATAGAGTTCTTTCACAGAGTGTAGGTTTGTATAAACACTTGAGACAGTAATACACATCATACTGAGCTCCACAGCTACTTGTTCCTTCACTTTGCTAACATGCTGCACAATATCCAAGCCCCTTATCAAATACACTACAACATAATAGACTACGCTATAAGATAAACATGGGCCATGCTCTATTAGAGTCCACAAGGATGAGTGGTCAGACACAACAGTGTAGAAATTTACCAAAGTACAGGATATGGCCTGACACCCTGCTGAACCTGCTTTGCTAAAATTGGACATGCGTGACCAAAAAAAATGGGCTCCGAAAAAAAAGAAGAGGCACCAATGACTGAGGAGTGAAATGTCAAAATGTCAAAGGGGTGCTGGGATTGTTCATCCAGTAAAGGGCTGTTGTTCGTCCCTTCTCGGGGCATGAGAATGTTTTTTCAAGCATCCATCACATGCTCAGATACAACTTGGTAATGTCCGTTTCTGTCCAGGCCTATAGGTTAGCTGAGGTTAGGCTGAGTGGACACGTTAAAACGTTCTCAGAATAAAGGGACTGTATTAATTCACTGTGCAATCCTGTATGAGAAAGCCGGGCGATGGCGCTTCCCAGTGCGAGAGCGAAGGGGAGGGTGGGGAGGGGTGGGGAGTGAGCACATGTTTTAGAGTGGTGTGGGTCTAGTGGTCAAGCCCTCCACTCCATGTTCAACTGAATCAGGCCTCAGACTGGCCCACTCAGGAATGCATGAGACTGTTTGTGTTGGACGGACCTCTATGTGGTCTTAACCCATTTCCTTGTACTAGGCACAACAGTTAACTCATGCGCCGAACAAAATGCTACTTCTTCCAGCACAACTGCTGCGGGGAGGGCTCGTAAAATACTATTCAAACACATCGCTGCGAAAAACCCTAAATAGGACTCGTTTTATTATTTTTACGAAAGTGCCACCCCAGTTAAAGGGAGACTCTATCTTTCGATGGAAAACGCTAAGTGAGACGTCATATGGGTTTGTACATGAAAGGTCTCTTTTATGCTAGATGTAAAAGGCGTATTTATCTTGATAATCTGGGCAGGAGAAACATATATCATGGCTTAGTGTGCATGTGTGTGTGTCTGCTCTTTTCTCCTGGCTTTTAGCCGTAGTTCTGAAACATCTACGGCCTACAGCATAAGGATGACCGGGGGGAGCTGATAGCAAGGCTATCAGAGTAGAGGTGGGGTTGGGGGAGGGAGGGGTAGTTGTAGCTGTGTCCGTGGGCAAATTTGCAGCTCTGAGGAGGCGACGGCTTTATTCATGTCAGCAAACAGTGTAGCAATCTCCCAGAGAAATAGGCTTTGTGTCTGCTGGGGTCCCAACAGAGCGGGCCCACAGATCTTTCCAATCTAAAAGCCCAGCCTGTGAACAGAAAGCACACAGAACAACTCAGGGCCAATTCCCAGCACCCTTCCCTCCTCCCCCTCCAACCCCATCAGCCCCAACCTCCCTGCCCACAGACAATGTTTTCTTTGGCAGGCCACTAACTCCTTGACAACTCTAGCAAGGAACTTGTTATAAAGACACTAATGGTATAAAAAGGTAAAGCTTATAGGTTGCCAGACAGGTAAGCCTGTTTAGAGTGGAAAATGGGATTTTGTAGACAGCCTTCACGGACACAAAGACAGCATTGTTTAAATATTATATATATATATATAAACTTGAAGGTAAATTAAACTGACATTGTGCTTAGCCTAAATGGTGCCCCACAGAACAAATTTCTATTTAGACAAGAGTCTGTATGTGAAGAAAAATTGCTGTATTAAATCTTTCATGCTTACACTGCCTATCACAATCTCCAAGAATTTGTTAGCAGAGATGAGAGTCAACATGATGATTCTGTGCAACTGGCCTTGTTCAAGAGAATGATCACGATTGACACAAACATTCTCTGTTCATCTGTGTTGTCAAAGGCAAACAAGCCTATTTCACAAGAATGTCACAAACCATCCTAGCTTGCACAGAGAGTCCCTGCTGACACAATAGAAACTGAAAGCAAACGGCAGTTGAGGATCTGCAGAGTGGGGAAAGTACAAAATCTGTTATAATGAGGTTCTTTCTGATATTCCAAACTAAATCATCCTGGAGTTTCACTGTACTAACAGAAGAATTGTAGTACAAGTGGGATCATAGGTCACTGCTTTCCAATATCAATTTCCCCTCCAGTTTTTTTACTGCCAATACCCATTATTTAGGATCACCGACACAAAAGAGTCACTGACCTGGGAGATTTAGAGGCTACTATGTGCTTCTAACACAACACATTATCACTATTACTGGATGTAAAGGGGGCCTATTGTATTTTCCCTGCTTTTCCTGTCCTTCAGTGTGTTATGTTGCTTTTTGTGTTATATAGCTTAACAGGAGAGAAACTCTCCCCTACAGAAACCACCTTTCTTAGCTGCTTGAAATGCCTGGTTGAACCTTCTGTCCTTTTCTCTGGTCTCAAGGTCACAACATCTCATAACACAATTCTTATTGTGTTCTCTCTTGGCAAGTCCTCAAATAATGCACATTGAGCAAAAAGTATAAAAAAAATCTCTTTTGTTTTCTATTCTATGCCAAGATGGATCAGGTCTACCAAATGGTAGACCCAAATGGTATCCAGGAACAGACTCTGATACAACAGATACAAACTGATACAACATAACTGACGCCATTGCAGTTGACCAATTGGAACAGAATGGGTGAGCTGACCAATCAAAGCACACTGGGCTTGTGTGGAGGGTGGGCTTAAAGACACAGGAGCTTTGACAGTGCATTTCAGACAGAGGGTGTATACAGACTTAGAGCAAAACAGTGTGCTTTGGGAAAACTGAAGCATGTTTGTCTTTTCTAGTAGACTCCAAAAATAAAATTACTATTACTAAAAAGTAAGCACAATTGTTCCCCTTTAAACAAACATACTTGATATTGTATTGTTTTTTTTCACTTATTGTTCCAGTTTTATTTTTTTAAATATTCCAAAACAGTCTCAATAAATGACAACAATTTGACTGGAGACTCTCTGTATAAATATATATGGCTTTTGTTTACACTGTTTATGTGTAATGTTTATATTTTTGCTGTGTTTTTGCACTAACATACTACAGAGTATCAGTAAAAACAAGAAATAAGCACTGACAGAGAATGACAAATAGACAACATGCATAGCACACATGCATGCACACACAAACACACCTTAGACAAACACATGTACGGTCCAGAGGCAGTCTTCTGCACATTTATGAGAGTATGTGTTTTAAAACAAGATGTCGCTAGTTTGAAGCCTTCCCACTGCATCTACAGTGCTGTGAAAAAGTATTTCTTTTGATTTTGCACGTTTGTCACACTTAAATGTTTCAGATTATCAAAGAAACTTCAAAATCAGACAAAGATCACCTGAGTAAATACAAAAAGCAGTTTTTAAATGATGATTTAATTTTTTAAGGGAAAAAAGCTATCCCAAACAACCTGGCCTCTGTGAAAGAGTAATTGCTCCTCATATTTTTGGGAAAGGTGAGTTCAAATTCACTGCCACACCCACGCTTGATTACTGCCAGACCTGTAGAATCAAGATATCACTTAAATAGAAGCTGTCTGAGATCTCAAAAAGATCTCAAAAGCAGCACATTATGCACCAATCTGAAGAAATTCAGATAAGAATCAAAGTCATTGACATCTGTCAGTCAGGAAAGGTTACAAAGCCTTTTCTAAGGCTTGTGAAAGACTTATTGCCAATTTTCACAAAAACTTGATTGCAGTTGTTGCTGCCAACCAAACATTTAAGTGTGACAAATGTGCAAAATCAAAAGAGATCTGTAAGTGATAAATACAGCACGGTATCTTATGGATTGCTGTAGAGCAGCTGTACGCGCTTGGAGGAGAACACTAACTGTCCAGTTTTATACATATGACCTAACCGACATACACTATTGGTTAACATCGCTTTCGGCTGAAAGCGAGCCATCCTTCTAACTCAGAGAATGAAAGGACACAACTGTCCATAGACAAAAAATGAGGGCCTATGTTATCCTTGTGGTGAGTGGTGGGAAGGGAAGAGGCGGAAGAGGATTGATTTGACAGACGAGTACCCTGTCCAGCTGGAGGAGAAGGAGTATGAGAATGAGAGAGAGAGACAAAGAGAGAGAGAGAGACAGATAGAGAGAGAGACTCAGTCATCAGTGGCTTTCAGGCTGAGATGTCTTTCCATTCCTCTTTTGTCCAACTCCTCCAGATCCTCCCTCCACTTGAGGCATGCTGCTGCTGACGCTGGGGAAGGTGTGCCAAGTGGATTTCAATTCAAAATTACAGGCCTTTTTCCGTTTAACTTGTCACTGGAAAGAACGCGGCATTCACCCTGCCAGGCTTGGGTGAGAAGGATGTGCAGGAAACGCAGAAAAAATGTCCTCAAAAGTGGCCAATATACATTGTAAAAATCAACAAATCTCACAGAAATAAAGAAAGTACCAGGTGACAGTGTAAAAAAAAGTTTGACCTGGGTAAAGCACAATTTTATGAATGCAACCAATCAGCAACTGAGATTAAATCTTGAGTTTCATGGAGCAGCAGGCACATCCTGTCAACAATAAAACTAGACGTTCGCAAAATAAAGACATCCCTCAACCTCCATCCAGTGCAGCAACAGTAAGTTCAGGCTTTTCTCAGAGATAGGATAGCCTTTCCCTCTCAGGCTACAATTCCCCCACTCAATGTGATGGATATTTAAGAGTCCACTCAAAGATAAAGCAAAGCGGACCATTCAAGTAACAAATGAACTGCAATACACAGCTTTTAATTCATTCACTTAGGACTCTATTTTACCAATTGCAGCTGATTGGGTAAGTGTTCCATGTTCTGTTGGCAAATTGATTCTAAACGTATCTAAACGCCCCGTGACCTGAGCCACTGGTACTTGATTTATGGCTTCCATAAAGCACTGGCACATGCATGAACTGAATATATATGAACTGTACTGCTTGAGGTCCGTAAGCGCGGGGGTGCTTTTCTAAACTGCTGACCGACATGTTTGCGAGGGCAAACTCACATAATTCATTAGAATTCTCTATATCCTGTCAAAAGCCTCACAAGCTCTGCTAACTTTTATGTGCACAAATGGGAAGATATAATGGTGCCAAAAAAGAGACCACCATTTGTGTTTTATTAAATTTCTTTATTTAGCTTTATACATTTTCTGAAGATATTTGTGTGGAGTTTAGATATAGGACAATCAATGTACATGTGGAAGAAAAAAGTAAAAGACAAATTAGTAAATCACAAAACTATTAAAAATGCAAAAACATAAAAAAATATTTACATATAAACCCTCAACACAGAGCTACTGGTTCACTCCACATGTCAACCCCAGAACTCAACATCAGTCAACGTGTCTGGGATTATGTAGATCATGAGAAGCAGGAAACTGCAACCAAGTTGTAAGACTAAACTTTAAAGGGGACAAAACAGCCCTGCAGACTTCTTTGAAGTTTGAAGCTGTAATATAAGCAAAGGGTGGATGTACTGAACATGTTTATTACATTTATTATAAGTTTTTTATTTGTTTATTTTTATTTAAAAGACTAGATATTTGAATTCTGGGCTGATGCAGATATCCTATACTTTACATGTACATATCTTTGAATCAATAATAAGTGCGTCATCATTATATCAGTTTCATATATTGGCCAAATCTAAGCATCAGCCCTATGCTAATGATGTTGAAATCATTGTGCGCCTCTAATTAAGGCAAAGTAATTTTCTGTTACATGTGTTTTTGTTTTGTTTTTAGTCCACTGACACTGAAAAATTAGTACCTCAAACTCTGTGGCTATTTTATCTGGGTATTTAAATTTAATTTAAATGCTGGATTTGTTTTCCTTTTAGCTTTCACCACAATACATTAAAGTTCTCTTGTTGGTATTTACATTTCAATTACAGACAGAAAACACTCAAGCCTTCCAAAGTCTTAAAAAAGATAATTTTATTTTTGTTATAAATACTGTTCTGTTCACTTTTCGGGTGAAAATGCTATTTTCAGTCGGCTGATGGTTTGTAGTGCTAAAATTACTAAATTATCTCTCACCAAAAGGTATTAAGGAAAATGGTTAATCTTGTATTGCTTTTTAAAATAAAATAAAAAAAATCTCCAGAAAATAAATGTTAGACTGTCACTCGCTCACAGAAGCAGGTTTTTAAATAAGTCTTTGAACTGAATGGTTTACAGTCCAAATTGGTGTACCATTCCTCAGAATATAGGACCTCTCTTTTTTTCCTTTCCTTTTTTTTAAGACAACAGCAAAGTAGCAGACTGAAAACCACAGTTTCCTCTTTTCTCCACGAAGGGCATCATTTGTTGACTTCAAGGCATTTCCTTCTTTATCAGAGAGCTCCCTTTCTCTCTCTTTTTTTAATGATCAGGACTTTGTTCCAGCTTAAATGGGATTTTCCATAAAAGCCACAGTAAACACATACTTCCCAGGCAAACGCTTCCTCCCCATAATTTCAGTCAGCTTTGCCTTTATGGCAGCCAGAGAGCTATAAAGTGAAGGGGCAGCCGCGTCAGATCCCAGTGTTAATTGTTTTCTCCTTTCACAGAAAGACTTGGAGTCATTCTTCAACCAGGGTGTTCGAGCTCGCCTCCGGCTTCAGCTGCAGCTAATAGAAGGATTGTCATGTTGGTGTTTTGTACTTACACGAGCTGTTTGTGCGTGATCTAAGATCTAAGTGGTGTTGGTGGGGAAAAAGGTGGTCTGGGACCCATGGCTGCTCTGGATATTTGACAGTATCCTTCTTCTCCTTTGTGAAGAACATGTCATATAATATAATAGCAAGTAACACACTGTTTTCCTGGCTATAGGTGTTTGTGTGACTGTGGTAAATGCACAATAGAATTCACCCTCAGGCACGCTGGGTAAATACACACTGACAGCCTTCAGCGATTTGTTGTATGTAATTCTGAGGGAGGACTCTTGCGTCGTTGTGACAGTTCATAATAATATATTTTTCAGTCTTACAGAACGGCACCTAGCCTCCCTCTAGAGGAACACCACCGAGGTCTGCCAATCAGCAAGCAGCCCCCACCCACCCCGCACCCATGTTTGCACAAATGCCATGACCAGGTCGTGACACAAATATCAATCCTGAACCCCGCAGACCTTTGCCAGGCTGCGGAAATAACTCACACTTCTGGTTGAGCGTGGGAGCCCGGCTTCCAATACAAGAGCACCAATTCAAATGAAGCGTCGGCCTCCCTTTTCATTCCCCCGTTTCAAAGAACCCCGATCAATATAGCATGTACTGAGCGCTGATCCCACAAAGGCTGAAATATATGTAAACTTTTGTTTTACATGCAGTGTCTTTGGAATCTACTTCAAATGGAGGCTACTTCAAACACTGGGCGCCCACAAGACTTTGATCTGAGTGTGAATGCAATAAAGTTATGTTGCATTAAATTTTAAAAAGTGGACTTTAAAAAACAGGAGACCAGCAAGAAACCTGGACTGAAGTAAAAAGGAAAAAAAAGAACTCCTCCAGAAGTCAGGATGAGCCTCATTAAAGCACAATGTGTCTTTAGAAGTCAAACAATCGATCGCTGGCATAGACGGCATCTCTCGATGGATCTGACTGCGAATTAGAATAAACAGTACACAAATAGAAAAAGCCTTGAGGTTCAAAGAAAGCAAGGCAGATCTAATAAATCAGGAGCATGAGGAAGCTTCTGAGGAGCTTTCACAGAGGTAAGCTTGTGGGAAACAGTAAGAGTAGAAGATTAATTGCTGTACACTTTTTAGTTTTAGCATTACGGCAGAATGGTCAGCTGATACAGATGACACATGTTGACTTCTTTAACTTATTGCTCTTGTGGGACATGGTTCAAAGTATAAACGGTCCCAGTGGGTAACTTATGGGACATTCTGTCTAACTTTGCTACATTAATCCAATCTGACATATGGTAACAAGGACAAGGTTCTTTCGCATTTTGAGACATTTGGTTGAATATTTCATTGAATATAATCAGGCTAATAATACCTCATATGTAACCATGTGCATACCGTCTCGCACAATTCTGTACCTTATGAATAAGTACCATTAGACACTTTCAGTCTTGCTGGCAATAATCGCCCGAGCGTGCAACTGTTACTTCTGCCAGTGCCGTAAGAAAGAGCAAGCATGGCTGTGAAATGGCGGTTGCTAACATATTAGGGAATAATAATAATTTGGTCAGAAAGTGCGCCTATATTTGGGGTGGGGATCTTTTCCATTAGAGGGTGATTAAATAATGATAAGCTGGTGAATTTTTACTGTGGCATTACAGTGGTGGGAGCCCATGACCCACTTTAAGCCTTCACATCTGATGCAGATCTAGCTTTTGATAGTTCTTTCAATGCAGACACTATCTGACAGTCACTTTTGGGTATTAAAATATGGCTCTCCATCACTTTTTCCCTCCGCAGAGTGTGCACTTTTAAATGGCAGCCATGCAGATCCGTGGGCTAAGGTGAATGTGACTGAGTGATGTCTCCTATAATCTGTTGGACATGTTATTCTAGAGGAGGATATTGAGGCTGCCCTCATGAAAGATTTATCTGAGAAGAGTGGCTGAGGAGAGACAGAGTGAGAGAGAGAGAGAGATGAACACAATTCACAATTCATAAGAGGGACACTGACAAATGCCTGTCAATCAGTCACACGCTATGTTCAATTCATTCAATTGCAAGTACACAAGAAATCATATAGAGCGCATATTTGCAATACCAAGAAAACAGATGAAAAACACACTGTGGATGAGATGTCAAATGGCTGTAATAGAGCAATCATTGATATTGAACTGGATGAGGATGTGGAAATCAACGCTGTATACAATACACTCCTCTCAGAATCCAAGCCAGCTTCTCTAAACACACACACACACACTTCTGTAGCAGTACAATGCATCAAGCACGCTCAGAAAGCTTACAGAGGCTTTGTCGGTGCTAACTCTTAACTCTAAGCCCCAAGGCAGAGATCTAACACAAAGCTCATAATCTGCCAGTATGTTCTGTGTGTTGTGCTAGCGCTCAGCTCCGCGCTAGGGAGATGCTACCAAAGGAAAGATTCAGCCTTTCTCTGTTTCCCCATCAATCCCACGCAACCTTTAGACATATCAGTTTATACTGAGACATGCTAGAGCCCCGGTCTTATTGGATACAAAGAGTAATATCATCATTCAAGGTTGTCATTTTTTATGTTGCCATGTCTTTTAATGTTGCCATGTCTTTAAATTGGCCTTTGGAAAGATAAGTAACGACAAAAATGTGAAAATACGTTTAACGTACACTTAATGTTCACTGCGGTAGCAAGATATTATTCTACAGTTCAAAAAAGGCTGGGACATTATGCGAAGTGCAAATATTAAAATTTAACCTGTATTCAAACAGTGCGAATAGTTTCATCGTACCAACTTTTCTGTAAATATTCATTTATTTTCGGAAGTGATGCATGCAACCCATTCCAAAGAGGTAAAGACAGAGTCGATATAAGACTAGAAATGCTGTGAAGTGTTCAAAACAAGATGTAGAAAAACACACCAGTGAATAATCCAACAGTTAATGAACAATGTTCTGCAATGCATGACTGCATGTATTTTAAGTGTTCCACCCTCGGTGTATAATATTATCAAAAGATTCAAGGAATCCACAGACATGGCTGTGTGTAAGGGACCACGACTGAATGCTTGTGACCTCAGATGGCACTACAGGTTAACTTGCTGTATTTTAAAAGCCTTCAGAAACACTAAACACTCCATACAAGCTCATGCGGAAGTGCAGTGGAGACATGTATTGTGCTGTGGTGAGTTAACCTTTCAGACTGGTACTAGAACTAATTGGTGTCATGTTCCAGATTGTTACCTGCAGAGAGTTCAAGAACAGTAATGAACATCAGTGAACACACCATTAACACAGAAAGAGTGATATGCATTTAAGAGCGCTGCCTTTTAGAATAGGCCTTTCTGGGACATCCACTTATTTACACATGACAATGCATGCATGTTACAATAGCATGGCTATGTAAACATTGAGTTTATTATTATTATTATTATTATTATTATTATTATTATTATTATTATTATTAATAATAATAATAATAATAATAATAATAATAATAATAATAATAATAATAATAATAATAATAATAAATGCTTATAAGATATAAAAAAAATATAGTTTTTGCACTGTGTCCAAATTAAGAAGTTGTGAGGTTGGAATATGACTATTAGGACTATGTTTTACACCATATAAACATATCAAGAGTTCCTCAGCATGAGCACAAATAATTAATAGCAACAACATTAATCATAAGTGTGGCACAACCTGGTCTGACGCTTGGCAACTGGCCTCTGGACAACACAGAGGACAATTGAAGACATGCTTAAATGCTGATGCTGTTACAGCTCAAAATAATGAATAAAACTAAAGGGCAGAGACCATGGGAAGTAGTCAGGGCCTTGTCTGATTGGCTCTCAGGGTCCAATCCAGCGTGCCTAGTAGTATAATACAGAGAACAGAACCCATTAGTATAGAGTATAACATCCCTGTCGCCAGTATCCCTCCCTGTATTCACAGGCAGTAGCAATTACACCCAGCGAGGGCTAAATGGCAAAGAAACATCAAATCAGCCGGTAAGGTTACGGAGGGGTTAACATTTTAGAGGTCAGTTGTCTAATTTCATCCAGCGAGTCCCATTTTCAAAATGGCTAGTGTGGTTTAAAAGCTTATGAAGCACTAGAAGTACTGAATCTTGAGTACAATGTGTCTATCTCAACAATAAGGGTTAAGTTCGGGTCAGGCTTTGCTAAGTGAACACATAATAGAGTTGGTTTTAAAGTTGACCTCCATCTAAAACAAAATGGTCTCTTTGAAGTCAATTGATAATGATGGCCATTTGCTGCCTGTTACTTCTACCGTTTTAGCAAAAATGAGACTTTTCTAGTTTCCAGGAGGGAAGACAGAGAGGAAGATGTCCAGCTTTTCCCTGTTGTCTTTAGTTCCAGGGTCCTGCATAAACAGTCCTGCTGACTTGTTCACGTGGGTTATTTTCTCAGCTCTGAGATGTGAGATCATTAGGTTGTGATCCTCTGCTGTAATATGTGATGATACTGGGAATAAAAAAGTGAAAGCCTATTTTTGTTCCAATACAGCTTATTCAGCTGGATGGGAACATATTCCACTTCTGTGACTTCATATCCTAAAAGCAAACGTTTTTGTTTGCACTTTCTCTGAAATTGCATGTCTCTTCCTGACAGTGAAACTTAGACCCCAATGAACTGCATGTCCACATGTCCAACTTCATACCTGCCCGTTCCCTGCATTTCAGCATCTCTCTTTCTTTCTCCCTCTCTCTCTCCTCCAGCAGCCACTCCCTCTCTCTCAGCCCACACAGGGGTGATCAGCTGGAGGAAATCAAGCTCCACTCTACGTTTCCTCTCAACTGATTAAGATAAACTGCTTTTCAGCCATGGTTACCCCCGACCAATCAATTAAAGCAATCAATTAAAGGCCTGCCGGCTGAGCCTTCAGTAATTGAGGGTTGAATAAACATAGGCCTCTGATGGCGAGCGATAAAGCCATAACAAAACCACGGCTATGAAAGGCGCTTGAAAAATGTAATTTCTGGGATTTGAATAAGCTGGCATTGTAAAACACCTAAACAAGAGGAGGGCTGTGTGAGGGCTGCTTTTTTTTTTTCATCCTCGCCTCCCCCTTGTTTAGTACTGGGTGTTCCTCTGCACTGCCAGCAAGGGTGCCCCAGGATGTTAAATATTGAATCTAATCTTAAAAGGCTTTTCCAGTTGGCTATGGGCACAATAATAATAAAAAAAAATGTTTTTAATTCAAATACGTGTTGGGCGCCAGTTAGTTTTCCAGTGAAACAGAGTTACCGGACAGAATGAAGAGATTCTTTGGCCTGGCTGGGGTGGGTGGCCACAGTCTGCCCCAGGCTGCAGGGCCAGGGAGGGTACTGTTTCTCTAATTTAATCATGACGTTTAGGCCTCCTTGCCTCTTTCCATCTCAACAGACCAGTCCAAGGAAGAAAAACATCTTTTTCAGGCAAAACGTTTCCCATTTACATATACAGACAGGTAGGTAATACATAGCAACACCTAAGTAGCATACTTCTTTATTTGTTTAGGTTATGGGAGCTGGTAAAACGAACAAGATCCATACTCATGATAAACATTAGAGAGATATCCTCTATATCCCAGGAAAACGGTGGGCCGCCGTCTTTCACTCTTTATTAGTGCCTTACGAGTCTTTCAGCTTTTTATTGTGCGGTTTAACTCGTTGGCCGCCTTATAAAGAACAGGCTGTGCATTTGGTTTAGATTAGCAGGCTTTTGTTGAGGTTCGCTGATTGTAACTCCTCTGGGTTTTCCAGGATAATGGTGGGTAAATGCAAGAATATGAAATGAAATCCCACTTCAGATAAACTGCTCCAGTGAGGGATTCGATGCCAATCGGATTGGCTGAGGCAGTGGGAGCTGGAGTGGGAGGGACAAATTAAAGCCAGAGGGTGGCGTGATGGGTCCTCGTTTAAGCGTTTTAGATTTGCGTGACCCCTCTTCATCAGTAGGTCACCCGTTTACATGCCTACACTGTCGGGGTGAGGATCTGAGGCCCTTGCTCTTCCAAAAGTCTGCTTCCGTGTTTTGATCACTCCCTGCAGGGGGCCGCGTGGCCTGGAACATGAGAGGAGCATGTGCGCTGGGACAGGAAGCGTGTGTTTCGGTATGAGAATGCGAGTGCGGACAAGACAGAGAGAGTCACAAACCAACAGAAGGGAGAGACGGAGAGAGGACCATTGGGTATTGTAGCCCAGTTTCTACCTTGCCCGCCCAGTCTTGAATGATTAGAAAAACACTAGGCGCTCTCCAGCCACGCAACTGCAGTAGTCTGCCCTGACTCATTATCTGCCCTGCATATAACATCATCTAACGTTTCCTTTGTGTTCAGGGACACTGCTGCAATTAGCTAACAAGTGGGTCATCCATTAAACAAGCCGCGGCCCTGGGAGAGCAGTAGGCCTCTGGGGCAGCAACCCAAGCATTCAGCCTAGCAAAGCAGTTAAAAGAGAGAGAGGGGAGCCATTAGTAAACATTTACACAATCACACAGACCTTCCACATAACATCAAAGATCATTTTTACAATAAGAGCTCCAAGGTTTTGCTCATGAATTCGTTTCATAATGCAACTGCTGCAACTGCTTCATCCTCGGTTTTCTTTCCAGAGGTTATTTCAGTCATAGATTTCTTTGTTAGGCGACGATAAAATAATCAGTACTGTACCGTAAAAAAGGCTTCGAGCACTACTTCATAAACAAAATTGGAGAGCGAACGCACTTCTGACAGCTCCGAGACAACTATATCAATATGATATTAATCCTATCCATTCAGCTGTAGGATGCAAAGGCATGTCAGAGGTCCTGTACACTGAGGGATATTCTATCTCCAACAAAACCACATGTCCAAACATCATCTCGCCATCGACGCCTCATTCTTCACCTCACCCCTGTTGTTGAGCTCCATAAATAATGAAGGCACGCTGCGCTCGCAGAGATTGAAGTCCGTAACCCACTGCTACAATCCCTTCTCTGTGTGAAGAATACCACTGGGGCCAGGCTAGCAGCACGGCCCATATTGACCCACGACCTCCACTGTGCTGCCACACACACACACACATACACACAAACAGGCACGGACCCGCACAAAGCGAGTGTGCAGGCCTTCTCTCTGGACACTCGCCTCTGAAAGAGTTTACTTCAAAATAAATACTTAATGTGGAGCACCTTTTTTGATGAAATAATTCATTGACACACAGTAACATTTGTAATAACTAACCAGACGCCACGTTCTGAGAAAAACAGATTCAAGGCTGATCAATAGAGGCCTTGGGGGTTTATTTACTGTACCCTGATCAAGGCTGTGAGATTAGTATAGGTATAGTGCAAATAGGCCTGTGCACACATAAACATACGCACACCCTCTCTCTCTCTCTCTCTCCCTCTCTCTCTCTCTCACTTTCGCTGTGGTGTGGGGTGGAAAAGGTGATGTGCTCTCATTAATATGACTATGGAAAACAGCCTTCGGGCAGACAGAATGCAGAAGAGTCCTGTGGAGGGCTCTGCAGACACTGCGGTCCATCAGGACTCCCACACGCAGCACAATGGCGAAGGGTCTTCGGGTTTGCCTCTGTTTCGTATCTCAGCAGCTCCATTAAAAGGAGTTTGCCATAAAAAAAATCTATAATGCTAAGCAGAATGCATAATGCCACACAATAACACACACGGCCCTATCTGAGAAAACTGCCGCCGTAAACACGAAAGCCAATTATAACTAATTTATTGATGTCCAAGGTTCCATTCGTGAAATATTAAAAGGTGCAGCAAATTTTTTTTTTAAAGAAAGAAGGTGCAAAGAGAGTTTTGATGTGGAGAACAGGTGCGAATCAATTATACGGCCGAGTAAGGCTTGCAGCCTCTGGAGGTTACATTTTAAGTCTGAGGTGGGCGAGCGTGCCACCACGTTCCACAATCAAAATATACAAAAATACATAAACCAACATTTTATTATTATTATTATTATTATTACTATTATTGGAAAACAAAATTGAAAAAAAGAACAATAACAAAAAATCAATACACACATCCATGTAGTAGGAAAACTCATATAGGAGCTTAAAAATATACCTTCACTTGCCCACTCCTCTAACAACCTATCATTCGCTACAGCCATCGCTTTATCTAAATTATCATTTGCTGACCCTGGAGGGAGAAATATGAATTCCAGCAATGTTATTCCAGCTATTAAAAATGAAACCGGCTGGAAATAACAAACAGCATTTTTGAAAGCGCAAGGAGAGGACAGGCTCTTTCTTAAAGCTGTCACTGTGTGAGTAATTAGAATTGCCCTCTGTGTCAGATTGAGAGAAGGGTGCGCATGCACTCACACTTAGATATTCATCTTTTTTTTCCGTGCAGCCAGCAGCACTGATGGCAACATCTTTCTCTCCTGCTCCATCTTGCACTGGATTTGCGCCTCCTCACTCAAAGAGGCAGACAAGGCAAGTGTTACAAATATGTGTTTTATATTCAGCAAAAAAAAAATTATCAAAGTCAGATGGAGAGGTCTTGCAATGTAATGTGTAGAGGGCTCATGTGACAAAGGAATCACAACTGCAAGAAAAAAAAAGGGGTTGAGTCGGACACGTTAATTAGCTGATCGTGACATAAATGTATCACACATATGTTTAAGCTGTCCAATTATGCCAAATATTTCAATGGAATGCAAATGCGTTTACTTAGCAAATAAAACTGGACAGGGTGTTACTCGCCGAAAGTAAATTATTTACAATAGTTGTGAATTTATGCGAGCCTAATTGCAGGAATAGTTTTTGTGTCAGATATGAAATTAAGATGAACAGTACATGAGGTCTACACCCTTAAATAAGCAGCTCATTAATATTCATGAAATAAAAGCTTATTCTGAGGTGTCAACGCACCCAAACATATTTGTTGTGGATTATTTTGTATCTAAATTGCATTGATATTCAAATATATGAAGAAAATAGTTTGAGGAGGAAAGAAAATAGGAAGAATCGCATATACTGTGAAGATAGGAATTATAGATTATAGGAAACGAGTGTATATACTGCTCATCTTGTTTCTCACTCAATAAAAATGAGCGTAAAAAGACTGTGGGTATTGAGTGATGTGCTGCCGGTGACAGAGCGCTGTTGGGGCGAGTGTGCACGCGGTGCAGGGCATTTTCAGTCCAGTAGATGGCAATATACAGTGCTTCTGACTTGTGTCTGAGATCAAGTGTGTGCATGTAACTGACTTCACACAACTTGTGCTACAGGTTCATCAATACTACTACTTTTCACAGAAGCGACTGATTCGATTGCTCTAAATAGGACAGAACAAGGGTGCCCAAACTGTTTTTGTTTTGTGGACCACAATGCATTGTTTGTGATGAGGGTCAAACTGGAATACACATAAAAAACATGGATAGGTTTAAAAAAATAAGCTTTTTTAAAAACTATTTTATAACCACTCCATACTGTGTACAAAAACATAGAACTTTATAAGTTACATAGAGTATAAAATACGTTTACTGGGTGCAGGTTCCTGGTGGGTCAAATTGAACATCCTTACAGGCCAGCTTTAGACAGCTCTGGTACAGAAGCTTAACTATATACACATTTATTCTCAAAAGTAATTCTTATTTAGGTGTGAATTAAAAAAAAAACTTTGATCAACACCATCATGTTCCTGTTTATAAGGGTCTCATATGTACATATAAAGAAATTCTGTGGGGGGGGAAGCATTTCTAAAAAGTGCTTGTTTGATTTAAATGACTGCTTCTGAAAACTACATTTTTTGTATAAATTACAATAATTTAAAATATCCAATATTTTCAATATTTTCCAGAAAATGGATTTCACACAACTTTTGCAGTAAAAAAAATCTTTGTGCGTGTTTAAGCATGTTAGAGGAAGATGCACACACACAAACACATTTATATGCCTAAAAAAAAGTGTTGTTAATCAAAACACAATTAAAGAAAATAAGCTATGAAGTGCCACTAAGCCAGGACATGGAATGATGGAAAGAGAAAAAGAGGGAGAAAGAACAGAGGATACCGCAATGACAGTGCCATTCGTGCTATCTGCCCACAATAGCAAAGCCAGCAGATAGTGGTGGTGGAAGCATCTGGATCCCAACCCTTGGGCCTTTGGGTGGGGCACGGCAGACTCCAAATGCAGGCTGATGGAGAAGCCAGATTATTCCTGTCAAAAGTGTGAGCAACAATGCCGCCTGGTGCTTTGTTTTCCCCCCTCTCCGCTTTTTCAAAGGCGTTTGTTCTTTGATAAGGCCCCGGAAGCGCGCTCGCGCCATGTTGGTGGGAACCTATGGAAAAGAATACACTTTCTATCAATTGTGTTGTTCTTATCCCCTAGAGCTGTGTGGCTGGGTGTGGGAATAGCATGCATTCAGTGTGCTGCTGCGGAGCGATAGCATTCACAGCCCAGGGCCGGAGAACAGAGCGCATTCAGCCCAGGGAAGCACAGGCCCGGCACCAGGGCATTGTACACACAGATGGACAATATACACTATATTTGGTTTAGCCACAAAGAAACAAGAAGAGGCTCAATAGTGAGGGCTCTGGCAGCGAGGGCGTGTTGACAGCGCGCGAGTGTGTGTGCAAGTGCTTGTGTAAGTGTGTGTTTTTGTGTAGGTGTGCGAGGGGTGGGGTGGAGAGGGTGTGTTTGTGTGTGTATGGAGAGAAACTGTTGCGAGCCTAGGTGTGTGTGTGTGTGTTTGTGAGACAGAGTGTAGGATGGGGTGAGAAGTTGAGCTACACAACATGGCCAAAGTACAGCATGGCTCTGTACAGGTTTGAGGAAAGGAAACTATGGCCAGGTACAATATTTCATTAAGCACAAAAACGAAGATATATTATACCTTACTCTGAAATATCTACTACTATCTATTACTAGTTAATAATGATTTGTTTAAAAATGACTGGCAAAATCTATAAATGTTGCTTAAATTTTAAAGGACATACATTTATAGGACCAATATGAAGCAATAAGTACATATAATAATGTGTTCCACCACTTTTTACAGCTTGCATTTTTCAGAAGGCTTGCTTTGAGATTTTCATAGAACACTTGAAAAACATACCTCACACCTCCAAAAGTTCAGTCTTAGAAGTTTGTTGGAACTGCTGCTTCTCATGATTCAAGTACCCTGAAACACATTTCATGAAATTCAGGTGTGGGTTCTGGGGTAGTCAGTCCATTGTTCTGAGAATATCTTCTTTGTTGGATGGGCACATGTGCAAAATCTTCTTTTCTCAATGAGGAGCTTCTTGACAGCTGTCGTCACAATAGAAGGATAGACAGAAACACTTGCGGATTTGTTCATATCTGAAGCATCGGAAAACTCAAAAGTTAAAGATCTGATGGTCTGAAGATTAGCTATTGCAAAATTATCAGAAATCCCATTTTCTTTTAATAATAAGTTCTTTGACATTCCTGTTTTTCACTTATTGTCCATATTCAAGTGGATTATCTTGTTTCTTATTATTGGAGACAATTAATAAAATGCATATATATATATATATATATATATATATATATATATATATATATATATATATATATATATATATATATATTAGTTTATAGTTTTTTTTGTTTAGTTTGTTTATGTTAATTTCATGTTGTGTCATTACATATATATATATATATATATATATATATATATATATATATATATATATATATATAAATTCATATAGTTCAAATCCAACTTGATTTCTCAAAATATTTGCAAAACGCTCATCCAAAATCGTACTTAAATAAGACAGTGTTCAAAACACAAAATAGGCAAAAAAAACCCAGACATGTTTCAGAAGCTTCAGTGTTCAGCAGCTACGGCACTGCAAATGTCAATATTGTGATAACAATTAAGAAATGATATACTGTGCAGACCCCAGGAGAATAACAGAGAAAGAAAGAGCATATTCAACTCCATACAGCAGACATGCACGTTTGCGTGGGTGTCCAGACAAACATGCCCTCGATACAGTGATTTTATGAGGTGGACTCACTCATTTGGTCAGTGAGCTTTCTGTTGGTACCACTGTTTTTCTGTGCCTGCTGCAAAATTAGCCAATTACAGCCGAAGCAAAAACTCAAAAGATTGAGATATTGATCCAAGGTTCTGCTGTGCTCAGTGGTGTTACAGTAATTCTGGAAGGTAACAAATCCTAATATAACCTAATATACTTTGTTACAATCAAGAAGGCCCGTAATAGGCTTAGGCTACAATAGCCTCCAGCCGTTGAAGGCACTGAGTCAAATAATCCTGCATCACACAGCCACGCAACATGCTCCAGCGGCGTTTCAAACACACAGCACTTCAGCTACGAGCTGCCATTTTTCGGGGGAAGCACTACAGCAAGACGTTGGATTATGGATATTAACACGTACCACATAAATCTGCAAGAAGGAGGAAAATGTTTAAAGTAATGTGCCGGGGCATTAGGGCTGTGAAATTAGGGTTCAGAAACAATTAGAGCAGCTGTAAAGACTCTAAAAAAGCAATCTGTCCCCTTCATTCGATTTGGAAAAATGTGCATGGCGAACTGGGAGGAGCGCTCTGTCGGAGCAGGAAACTGAAGTGATTAGCAGCAGTAATTTGGCTCCGTAGTTGCCGCGGCACTCCGCTTCACATTGTCTCCAATGTATTAGAGTGACATGTCAGGCTGAGCACTTTTCATAAGGGGGGAGGGAGGAGAAAAAAAAGGAAGAAAAAATAAAACTTGGAGCCACCACTGCCACCCACAGAGGCACCACAGTGCATTGGGTAAATTAGTATTATGATTTTAACGGATAAATACCCGTTCCACCTAATTAATCCCGCACATCACAGGGGGATATGACACCACGGGCCAAAGAGATCAAGGAGTACACATCAAAGCTGCCACCGCTGTGAGGGTTCTACAGAGGCACGAAAATCGTTTTCTTGTTTATTTTTATGTGCGGCTGGTCAATGAAGCAGTGGCAGAAGAATGCAGGGACAGGGACAGTTAATTCCTCGCTGTGGACTTAAAGGACAGTGCATCATCAGCAAAGCCTCTAATTAGGCTCCATGTTTTGGAGGACTTCAGTGGAGGGAAGGGATGTGCAACAGTGGTAAATCACTACCACAAATGAATATTATGCGTTTACTGGGAACTGGAGACAAATGATGAGTTAGGATAAAACAGGCTGGTATTCTGATAACTAGAAAATGCTAATGTTGATCAGAATGCGTTCAGAGAGTCCTCATTTGCTGGATAAGCTTTGAGATTCTTCAGAGAAAAAAATAAAATTACTATACAGTGACGCCGGTTCACACTACTGGCTGAATATTTACTACACCAATCACCCCCAGAAAGTTGGAAATAATATTCTCATATTTGTCCAAATAAATCATTTCAGCATGCCATTTACCTTTTTCATTATGAGCAGTAATCTGCCAGGGGCCCGTGAGAAAGCCCTGCATAGAGGGCTGGAAGTAAAGGTTACCTCTGAATAAAAAAGAGAATTTACACAGCATTATCCACACAAAAACATCGATGACATTAGAGCAGAGAGAGAGAACTTCCTTGAGAGTGACTTCAGCGCCTCCTTCACTTAATAAGAGACCGAGATATAAGACTAATGTATAAGATTCCAAGACTGCTGCAACAAAAGACGAGGCTTTAATTAAGACAAGTACGGTTCTCCTCTAATTTGCGCTGCTCTCCAGTAGTGCCTTTTTATGAATTCATAGCTGCAACATTTGCAGCTCTTTAGAATGGTTTAATAAAAACAGGGTATGAAATTATCATTTACTTGAACAATGGAAAACAAGCAAACAAAAAATAAGCAGCAAGAGCTGGCTAGCGCCAGAGCCGATACAAGCCCCTGCAAAGTGGGAAAAGGGTGTCTCCTCTGACCGAAGGGAGAGGGGAGAGTGGGGAGAGAGAGCCATAGAGCCTCCCTTCTCTTTATTTGACACAAATTGTCTGTGCACTCTAAAGAAAATGCTGTGTCCTGCCAAGTTGACCACATATTTACTGTTTACTGCTGGCTGTTGCACATGTGGTTTCTGCATACGCTCTCCTCTCCTAGTTAAATCATCTGTGGTCCCTGGGCTTTCTTCTGACATACGCTGCCTTGGCCCGCCGCCGTGCCTTCATTTTTTTAAGCAAAGAAAAGGCATTTGTATGAAATAATAATGACTGTTTCAGACATTCAGATTAATGTGGCTCAGATTTGTTTGCCGTATTTCTTTATCTCATGCTTTCTTATGGCCATTCTCTAGCTCACACTCAGCTCTTCTCCAGCTAGTTTCTTTCTTTGCATAACTTATAGATTAATTGACCCAATGATAACAATATCCGTGACAGACTTACTACAGCTGCATTGGTAGTGTTTTTTTAAGAATGCAAATATTTTCAAACTTTTTAAACGTTCATTTGTTGCCTGTATTAATGTCACAACAGAAAAAAAAACTTTCCTTTTAATAATAATTCTAGCAAAACTGTGGCATTAAAGGTAACATATTTTTGTCTAGGGCTGGCCTCATAACACAAATACAGGATGCTCCTCGTCCTCCTCTTATCTACTACCAGCACTAGTACAAGTCTCACTTTATAACTATCCATGCACCTCTGTAGGGCTTCTCATGCAGGCTGGCAGGTTTTGATTTTTTTTAATGTGAGCACGTTGGAGTGGTGTAAAGAGGCTGACGAGTTCAGCGTGGTGCGGCTTCTCTAGCTCCCCTCCGCAGCTCTCTGAAGCCTGCAGCTGTTTGGAGTCATAATGAACTGCTAACTACAATCGCGTGGGGCTCCAGTGCCACGGCACCTCTGTGCCTTTTTCCACTTCTGCTGCCGCTTACTTACAGCAAGACTGGCCCCCATGAAACCAGGGAAGCTAGGGCTGATTAGGAATTACACACATAATGATTTGGGGGGATGTTTACAATGGAGAAAAATTATAATGACACTAATACTGATCTGTTTGCTCCACCTTAATGCTCTGCATCATCAATATAGAATAAAATAGTTTTGTAAATAACAACATTATCACAATGTGTTGTACCATGTTAATGGATTATTGTACAATTTATTGCATCTTTCTAAGATTCTCACAAAGGGATTTCTTATTATATGCATCAATGTATACATTGTGTATACATTTCATTTGTCTATCCAACTGAAGAGCCTGCGCTCTACTTGGCCCAGCAGATACAAAGTGAGATTTCCAGATGCTCCCATTAATTGTATCGGACATCTCCAGTTTAGCGTATGAACCCTAGTGCTTCAGCAGCTCAGAGAACAAAGCCAGCTGCCATGTACTTTGCCTGAGGGGGCGAAGCTTTTACTGGCAGTGTGTGTGAGAATGTTAGACAATGAGCAAGCAGTCAGCTGACAGCCGCAGCTCCCACACGGAGCTGCAGTGTCATTCTGCATGACAGTCCCGAGTCTGAGAAGACAAGGCCTTGTCTGGCACTCGACTGCTCCCTACGCCACATCCTCTCACCAGCATGACTATAGTACATGCAGTATGGGTAGGGCAGTGGTGCAATCAAACTGGGCGCATTACAAAAAAGAAACATTTATAGTGGAGCTTACCGGGAGCAAAACATGGGAACGAGTATTTTGAAGGTCTTCAGGCAGAAAGATCCCACTTTTAAGTCGTGGGCAACCCCTGCTCTGGTTGTATGAATCAAAGAAGAATTGAGTCACCGCAAAGGCTCTGACAGCGGCTGAACGTATGGCTCAGTGACACTTGAGGCTCAAGAACTCTTTAATATTACCCTTAAGTACATGAGGGCTGGCCTGCCCAAGCCTTTGTGTGCATGGATCCCAGTGTAACGCATGGCACCCAAAGGGTCTGTAATTAAACCCCTTTCACGGACCGTTGCTGCTGCAGGCAGCGGTGGATGGGATGCTTGGGACCGGCACACTTTTGGCCCCTGGGAGACGTCGCCTTGCTCTCATGCCGAGTGTGCTGGGAGGAGGGCTGGGCGTGGGCTGCTGCTGCTAACCAGCGGGGTTAAACAGGAGCAGATGCCCCAGCAGACATGTGGGTGTGTGTTTCAGCCATGGGAGCCTAAATAAGTGCTTGTGTCTCCTCCGTGCTCAAATGCTCGTCTATTCCCCCCTCAAAACCCCACCCCATACCAAATAACGAGAGGAAAACGCTGCAATTGACCCCTGCTGACCTAGAGCAGATAACACCAAATCACAATCAAGCGCCGACACGAGTGTTTACTTAAATCTTATTTCACCCTCCGTCTCGTCCCCTGCTGCTGCTACCTCTCCTGCTTTTTCTGTTATCTGCTGTTTTAGCAGCATGTCGCATTAATGTTACTAAAAAGATTATATAATGGAAATGGAAACGTTGCTCAGTCTGGTGTGTGATAGAGAGAATATCCAGATTCACCAATTAAGCTCTAATTGGCAATGCGGAGATGAGGCAAGGCTGATAATGACCGGAGTGATGGAGGAAAGGAGAAGTGGGGGAGGTTGGGGGAGGTGGGGGGGTGCGCCCTCTCGATGCTGAAGCCGTGTAACATCGGGCGGCTGTCTGCTACGATCAGGTCCCCGAGCCGTCAGGGGAGGATGCCCTCCATATGCCTGTTTGGAGGAGTAAGGGTCTGGCACTCAGGGACATATGGCCCACAAATTCTGCATCTCTCTCACTCGCTCCTGCGGCCAAGGCCGACACTTTTCTCATTAGTCCGGGCCGGGGCGCTGGATAGTGCATGTCAGGAGGCATGTCTGAGAGCCACTCGATATGACAAGGCGAAAGTGAGGGCCGCGGGGCGACATATGGCGCTGATTATGAGTGAAGTATTCAGGGTTTTCATCTCCTTAATCAGGCATGTGCCAGGCCATGCATCTTCTCCCTCCCAATGAGCAGCATCAGAAAAACAGGAAGGTTTCAGTTTAGACTTAGATCCATCACACAAAGCCATTAAAACACAGAAAAAGTGCTAAAAAGCTTTGATGCACTAAATTCATCTCATTTAAAACCTACGTTGGAAAGTAGTACTAAACTTACGGAGACATAATCACGTTCATTCAGGATAAAGCCCACATTTTTACATGATATAAGCCTGGGCATTGGATTAGATTAGGTCTTCTAGGCTTTTGCATTATTAGTTAGCAACAGCAAAGAAGAAAAACCCAAAAAAGAAAGCAGCATCAAAAACACTATCCTATTATATTAGCAGTAAATACAACAGAAAACCTTTAACAATGAAACACTAGCAAAGGCTTGATGCAAAGATTATATTTATCCTATTATATCAGCAGCAATTAGAATCGAAACCCAAAAAAGAGACAATAACCGAGACATTAAGACAATGATATTTATCCTATTATATTAACAGCAATTATAATCCTGTAATAAAACAGATTAGCCTGCATTTGGTACAGATGCTGCACATAGCGTGAATTTCTGGCAAACAAGCTTAGCGGAATTAATGACAGAAAAACACATTTCAATCCCGCCCATGGGAACCCTGTCAAATCGAGACGGATTGCTGCATGCACTAATAGGATGGAGAGAAAAAAAATGCCAAAAACAAAATAATAATACATATAATATCCAAGTATATATATATATATATTCTATATCCTACCAAAGAACACAAGGCTCGAATTTCCAGGCAAACTCTCCCCCAAAAACAAAACTTTGTGTGCCATAGTCTGCGGCAACATCTGGTTCCTTATGTAGGCACGTATTAGGATCAAATTAAGTAGAAATGAATGGGATGCCACATGACAGGCTGCAGATGTTCCAGACACCAGTGTGAAAATCTGCAAGCGCAGAGCAGCATAATGAATTCGGCCCCTTACAGCAGGGGTGCCGTTCTGGGTTCACAGGTGAAAAAAAAACTACACAAATTTAATTTAATCAGGTCCAACTGCACTGACACAAGCAAAACGTTTTTGACTTTTATCTCTCAGACTAAAGGGGTGTTTTCAAAGGAGAACAATGTTTGCATTTGTTCAAGTCTGGGGGTTAATTGAGCATGAGATAGAAAACATGTGGTATGTACTCGGTGGCACTTCTGTTGTGCAAAATCAGATGCAGGATGAGAGCACAGCTCACTGCTATCAGTGTAAAATGAATGAAATGGAGGCAGATTGTTCTTTTTAAATTATATATAGTATCTTATGAGACAGTCGTGGGCTGGAGGTTAGGGGACCAGCCTTGTGACCGGAAGGTTGAGAGTTTGATCCCATGAACCTACAGGACACAACTGAAGTACCCGTGAACAAGGCACTTAACCCCCGACTGCTATCCGGGCAAGTGTGCTCACTGGCCCCTAGTGTGTCTGTTCACTAGTGTGTGTATATGTAAGTGTTTCACTGCACGGATGGGTTAAATGCAAAGATCTTGATTGAGAATTTCCTTCTAGGAGCAATAAAGTATCTATCTATAATGCTGACTCAATATACAGTACTGTACAAAATCAGAGATCACTCTTTATTATAAGAAAGCAGCTATTTGGTACACATTTCTCATTTTTCATCAGAAACAGAAAAAAAACATGGACAACTTAATACAAGGTCAAATATGTGTATTTTCATTTTTGGGGAGACTTTCTTTCAGTATTTAAATAAAATCTGCAGGGATATTTTTCCACACCTCTAGAAATTGGTTGAATTTTCTGCTTGTCACGATCCAAAAAACCCCAATCACGTTCAAGGATATTGAGGTCTGGACTCAACAGTGTGGACATTTCAGTGATCAGCTGTACCAGCAGCTTTTTAGTTTGACTTGCAAATGTTCCTCTTTTTGCCTTTTACTTTTTTCAGTAATGTCTCTTTGATAGCTACGTGTCCTTGCAGACCCATCTTTGTCTTCTGGCAAAGAACGGATGCACAGAAACACCTGTGGATTTTTTTCCGGGCCTAAAATAAGACTGAAGCTTTAAGTACATTTATTTTATGATGAGCGTATCGTCCTGATAATCCAGTAGGTTCTCCACAGCTCTTAGGGGTCCATTTTCTCTTTATCTGTTATTCATTCGCCAGGTTTGGGAACACCTGTGTTCACTTATTTCCATTTGACTTTCTCCTTCTTTATGCAAATGAATTATTTTGTCATCTCCTCAGAATGTCTTCTGGAACATAAATAACTCGTACCTAATGGCCATTTTAAAGGGTGATTTTGTGCAATTTTCGTTGGATTTTGTGTGTTTTTTTTTTTCCTTTTTTTTTTTTTTTTACGTCACATGTACATCTTAGCCTACTGATGCCACCTGGATAGGCTGAGAAAACAGGTTCAGCTCAATGGCATTACAGAATGTTCTTTATTACTGTGTGCAATTACACATTTCCACCAGAGAGGTCTCCAAATCCCCACATGTTACACAAGGCAGCTTTAATATTTCTTTTATACAAGAAATCTACGTATACCTTTTACAAATGAAAACATAATGTTTGTGTTACATCAATTACCATCTGTGAAAGTAAAGTGGGTGCAAATATTACAATTTAAATGTAAGAGGTACAGCAGCTAGCTGGTACAAAATCTGGTAGATTGTTGCAAAACACAATGTAGTCGATACATTTTTGCAGCCTAAATAAACAAAAACACAATCATCATAATTAATATGATTAATGTAATATATGGAAAATATATTGTACACAGCACTGACTCCACACCATACTTAACACATATAATGGACGGGGCTAGCACACCTGTACTGTACTATACATAATTCTGGCAGCACATTTCTGTACACGTTTTGGGATTAAAATGAAATTGGAAAGTTCTGGTACACAATTGTCCACAATGTCTGACATGCTTGAAATTCTTATTAACAAAAATCTTTGTCTCTGTTTATTAAGTAATAATAATCGTTTTATCTTCACATTTGCTCAAAACAATAGACCTTTGTTGGTCTAAAAGGAATATTTTACATAACTAGTTCAATCCAAGTCTACACTATTGCAACAAAGGCTATTATTCTTTTATGATATTGTTTCCCTTGAGTAGAATACTGCCATTAAAAATAAAGTCAAATTTAATTGTAGCACATTAGAAGAACAGCTTATAATTTTGACTGCTTCTATATTGAAAGAGGAATGAAAGCTGCATCATATTTGTTATAACTATTTTAAAAAATGGTCACAAAACATGAACTGAAAATTGAAATATTTATTTATTTTACATGACGTAATTAATTTAGATAAATCTGCTCAAAAATAATATTGAATATTAAGAAATATCTGTTCAATTTCTTTCAAAATTCACAGACCATGTTTCTACTGCAGTACGAGACTATTACAAAAAAAACATATTTTACTATTAACCTCTTTAACTATATAAAATATCCATGTTACATGTTACCCTGTAGAGTAGTGTATATTGTGAAAATGCAAATTATATGCTTACTGCCCAACTAACTCCTCTCAAAAACAAATCTGCAATTATTTACAGGATTTTTTCTAAAACAGAACACATTCTATTTCACTGAACAAGAGCTCACACCTTCCAGACTTCCAGCATCACTGCTCTCCATCACAGCGGCTATGCACTGAAATGCACATTTGCTGGCTGCGTGTAAATCTGCCTCGCCACCTCTCAATCCTATGCCTTGTTAGGTTACATTTATTTGGCTCAATAAATGAAGCCTTACACAATAGCTAATTCAGGGCTGACTAATAAACCTCTGTGGTGTATTTGGAGAAGGCTTCGTAAGGAGCCTAGCCCACCGCGGGGCTCTCCAGGCAGCCTGCCACATTGCCCCCAACGCCCCAGCCAGTAAGCGCCGCCGCTCTCAGGTGACAACAACAGGTTGCTATGGAGCCGGCTGCTAGACTTGCCACGCTGAGATGTGATCACACTTCTTGCAGCGACTGGAAGGCGGCGTTACTTCCAGCTAAATGACATGATCATGACCTCATTGTTGAATCACAATCCGCTTAATTACAGCCTGGAGATCTATTATTTGCTTTTATTTTCCTAGCGTGGCGAAGGGGGCTGCCTCACCTCTAAATCAGCAGATCTCACACCGCTCATTAATGTCAACCCGTGGTACCTACAGTGTTACATGGGGGCCAGGCGGGGCCAGGGCTAATTTACACATTTGCACCAGAAGAATGTTTAAGAAGCCTTTTTCCCTGATGAGTGGGCCGCTCTACCATTGTACAGTATCGAGTGTAGCTCAGTGACATGGAGGCATGGGTTAAACACATAATGATGCAATTTTTATAGGGTCTGAATATCAACGAACAGTGACATGCATCACAAATGTATATGTGTCAGCAGGACAGTGCCCACCAGATAACGGATTTTTGTTTTTATAATGATTTGATTTTTTGTTATATGTTAAAAACAGTACAGTCAAACCAATTTTACAGACTGGAAATGTACTAAAGGGGAACATTGGGAAAAAGCGTAACGTGGCTTCGTGTTCAATATTTTATTTTCTGGGTTATTTTCTAATTGACACATTTTCACCAGAAGAATGTTTAAGAAGCCTTTTCCCTGATGAGTGGGCGGCACCACAATTGTACAGGATCGCGTGTAGCTCAGTGACATGGAGGCATGACGCAATTTTTATAGGTTTTGAATATCAATGAACAGTGTCACACATCACAAATGTATATGTGCCAGCATGACTGTGTCCAACACAAAGTATTTTTTGCTATATGTTAAAAACAGTACAGTTGAACCAATTTTACAGAATGGAAATGTATTAAAGGGGAAGAAAATGCTTACCGTGTCTCTGTGTTTAGTACTTTATTTTCTGGTTGCACTAAAGGCACACTTTAAAAGAAAGAACTGAAGAGCCTTTCAAAAGGACGTCTTGATAGTCTTTCCAAATAATGACCAAAAAACGAAACACTTTCACAATCTTGTCTCCAAAATAAGTTCAAATCATAGTACCTGTGGAGATAAAGGCACCGAACACCAACTTTTTCATTCAGTACAAATACAAGATGAATTAGTCTTTCCTAAGTTGGCCCACAGTTCAATATGGCATGATATTCCAAATGCATCAGTTTTACAAAGCTGTGGTGTGGTCTGGCATCTGGTTGGGAAAATTTAAAAACTAATGTTACGAGGCCATAGATCCAATAAAACACAGCAGTGGACTGCAAAATACAGCAGTGGACTGCACCATAGCAACAGCTGGGAACGCAATCTTTCTTCTAAGAGTGACCAAGCTCAAAAAGTCATTAGAAGTTAGACTTACATATGCTATTATCCGACTACGAAAGACGCAGCTATCTGAGAAAAAGGGCTTCTCGTCTGGTAAACTCATCATAGCTGAGGTGAAATATAAAGCATACTGGTTTGCTACCGCTGCCGTAGCAGAATGAGCTGACTAGGCACTGAAACGTAGCTCATCCACAGAAATCCTCAAAAAGCAACTGCTGTATACACAACAAGAAGAGGAAGAACTAGAACTTTGAATTTCAAAGTACATATTAACCTAACAATACATTCTGGCCTCTCTAAAGGCAGCCAGAAAAAGACTTTTCACTGAAACTCCCATGCTGAGGACAGGTGAGTTATTTCACTTGACGCACTTTGCACGTTACCGTATTCACAGAGCACTCAATAAAAAAACAGGCCTGTTTCGCAGGACTAGAGCCTGAGGCAGCACTGGCGCTATACATTCTTCCAGACAGGCAGCCATCTTTTTCGCTGGCCCCCGAGACATATCTGCCCCTTGTTGATGCCTGTTTACTGCCCTGCGCTCTCTCTGGCTGCAACATCTGGCAGAAAGGCATAAGGTCTTCTTGTATAACGCGTATTACAGCTGGTGATACAATGCTAAAGTAAATATACGAGAGGTCTGTGCTTACAGACCGTTGACTGCAAAATACATAGTCCAGAAAATATGGGAGACCTCCTTTAAAAAAGTCTCGTTTTTTCCAACAGTGTTATGAGCCTCGTCCAGACCACTACCACCAACACCGCAGACACACGCACACACACAGACAGACACACACACACACACACACACACACACACACACACACACACAGGAGAAAGAATTAAAAAAAGGGAGACATACTTAAACCCACTTCAGCCAGTGTAGTCATTCTTTCTGGGCTGGCACTTCCAACAGGAAACTGACAGTATTATGTGACACTGTGGAATGCTCTGGAGGTTCAGGCTGGCAACGCTGACTTACTTACAGTAACAATGCCCCCTTTTGTTTAGCGTTTACCAAAATTTCACGTACATTGTGCAGTTCATGAACAGAAACCAGGTTACGGGTTTGCCTTTTCACATAACGTCCAGAAAATACTCCTATACATCCCATTTACTCGGTATTACTAAACACAGCTAAACACAGCAGTGGCAGATCTATAGAAACCACTGAAAGTCTATAGGGATAATGTTCTATCTTCGGGGTGGACCGGCTTTTAGGGAGTTTATATTTTAGACAGGAAAATTTTATTTACTTAAATAT
The DNA here is from genome assembly GCA_021613375.1 of Megaleporinus macrocephalus. NCBI lineage: Eukaryota > Metazoa > Chordata > Actinopteri > Characiformes > Anostomidae > Megaleporinus > Megaleporinus macrocephalus. Next base: position 17,971,360 of record CM038721.1, on the reverse strand, counting down.
TCAAATAGTATTAATATAGTTAGTAGTTCTTTTACATGTCACTGTGTTATTTAACCCTTTCCAAGCTTTTCCTTGTGGCAACCCAGTTTTTTTGCAGTTATTATCTAGTACCTTCTTTGATTTCTTCATTAAGCTAAATCTTTTCTAATCATATCTGTTTGTTTTCTGGTGAAAATACACCTATTGTTAAGATAAAGGCTTTTTGAGACATGTACATATAGCTGTATGCAAAAGGCTAAGTTTAAAATCACGAACAGAAGAGGAAGAACAGAAGGAATAACACTCAAAATTGATCTTGTTGTACAGACGTTTTAACATCAATTTGAATGGATTTAACCACAAAATGATTTAGACTCTTGAATATTCATATTTCTTGGTTTTACTTTTTTCTCATTGCACTCAATGCAAACGTTTTTATTTTCAAGATTTTAAAATGTTCTGCTATTCAGGTTTAAATTTCCAGATTTATACTACAAATATAATTTAAGATTTAAGATTTGTACTTTACTCAATTATTACCAAAATTAAATCCTGCATATGTACTGAGCAACGTTTCCAAGTCTTATTACTTTTTAGATCTTCAGTGCATTCACTATACATCCCAAGACCATGAAATTTCCATGAGATATTCTTTTACCAATCATTGAGTTCTTGATCATCTGAGTGTCCCCCTTTTACTAAAACAACCCATATAATTTATGTAGATAAAAAAAGTTAATGGAAGATTCAAAACACCAGTACACAAGGTTCCACAATAACCAGATAATTTGGTAACATAATTGATAATTATGCTTGTGTAAAAAAGGAACACAGATAGGTTGCTGCTCAACACTCTAAATACTACATTTCGTAAGAGCTTCGGCAAACAGTTCAAAACACTCTACCGTACATAACATTGTGCAAAGATTCAGGGAATATGGAAAAAATCTCAGCCCATGTAGGGAGAGGCAAGCTATCTATGAGGGTTCAGACGGCCCTGTAAAAGAAACTACCACCATGCTGTCTTAAATATAGTCATATGAGCACAAACCTAGACTCAGAAATGCAACCTAAAACTCTATTACCCAAGAAAGCCAAACATCACTCATATACTGAACTCCTCTCAAACAGTGGAAATGCCTGTTGTGGTCAGGATAGTTTACGTTCCAGCCGATTTCATAGACGAAAGGCACTGTCCAGATTTTTACCAGTCAATAGTGCAAAAGCCAACCTCTCGTGCAACAGTGCACACACGGCTTGGGTGACTCGCATATGTGTCTAAGCACCATCGACACAGAGTGGTATATGGAAATTTTGGATTTTATGCTTAAATCAAGAGACGCCGTCTTTACCCAGGATGTCCATGATTACTTCAGCAAGACAATCTCAGGCCTCCTTCTGCACATGCAACAACAGTGTAGTTTACTAGACACAGAGTGCTTGACTGGCCTGCCTGCAGTTCGGATCAGTCTCCTATTGAAAATGTATGGCACTTCACAAAGAGAAATATAAGACAACAAAAACCACAGACTGTTGAGCAGCTGAATTGATTGTCCTTTTGCAAAACTTCAGTTCTCAAACTAAACTCTAAATTTCTTAATTTTTACTAAATACTATTAAGTTGGTCAGTGAAAACATAAGAAATCGTTAAACTTTGTCAGTTAAATGAGGTTCAGGAACATTAACAAATCACAGATTCTTCTTTTTATTGCATTTTACTTAATGTGCCAATTTTTGCCAATATATTTTTATTACTACATCTTTTCACAGGCTCCATACTTTCAGTTTTAATTAGTTATGACTTTGACGCAGTATCAATATTTTCACCACAGTACAGCTCTCTTTAAAGGTGCTTTTGTGTTGCCATTGTTTCCCCAAGCCAAGCAGCTGTCGTACTTACTATATTTTCTCCATTTACTCATTAATCTGAAATCACCTTCTAATGACTGGATGTACCAATGACTGACATTTCTAAGCTGCAAAGGCACCCAGCAAAATGTATATGTAACTGGATATCAGTTGAAAAATAAGTGGAATTTCATTTAAAAGTGAACCAAATTACAAAATCTTCTTTCAAGCTAAAATAAATGAATACACTGAATAAATTCAGTTAACTTAAGTAATACTTTTTCCATCCCTGGTCTATACACAATCTATGTACACAGTGAATAAAGTAAATGAAAAAATCAAAACCACATATTATGATAGCTGGCAGTTTCGAAAAAATAACAGCCAATGAGCAGTAAAATGAGAGTTATTGCTCTCTGTAGGATGCTGATTGAAGTTCACCAACTATATACATGTCAGAAGGCTTTAAGTTTAAGTGATTTGGAAGCTTAGTAAGAGAAACTCAGGTCACCTGCCAAGTTTTCATTTGATTTGAGGAACAATTTTCATTCTTTGGAAGCCTCGGTCATATTGGTCTATTCCAAACGTGCTTTTAGTACCAAGCACACAATGGCTAAGACTGTCATCGAGGTTTGAGAGTGGTGTGGCTGTGTTTTTAAATTTGAAGTAAATGATGATAAAGTATTTTCTTTAGAAATGACCCCGACACAGCCAAAACCCAAACGTCTCAGACCGATATTAATAAAAGCCGAAATAATAGGCCTACTTTTCGAGACTGTGTCTGTGTTTGTGTGCGGTTCAGAAATCCTCAAACATCAGGAGAATCTGTTATCATAGCTAGACGTGCTGATTTCCACATGAAGGGCCGTAATGAAAAGCATATGCAGATGAGAACTGTCACATCAGCGCATACCTTAAGCTTTCTGATACAGTCAAGATAAATGCCAGCTTCAATTTGAATTCTATACAGCTCTTCACATGATCACTGAGGAGGAACTGAATCTTATGGAGATGAAAAGGGCACTTAAAACTTATACCAAATGAATTCATTCTTCAGTGTATTACCATTATCATTTCAAACTCTATCAAATTAACTGAGCTGACCTCTTTTCTAGGACATAATACTGAAGATGTGCTGATTAAAAAATGAGGAAGTCAACATTTCGCTGGAATGTTTTTCTGCTTTCGTTTTCAGCTTGAGCAAAACACAGCAAAGAGGATGGATTAATGATTAAGTTGTCTTTTCGAATTTGTCCTAATATGAGGGATTTGAGGCTTGTTTTGGCTGTACTGAGACTTCAACTACACAGCAGGACAGAGATAAGAAAGGAAGAGCTTTGAGGAGAGAGAGAGAGAGAGAGAAAAAAAATCACAGCGCATTAAAATCAAATCTACTGAGGGAGCCACCAGCTTAGGAGAATCAAGACGATTAAAGGGTCAACGGTCCTCTGACAGGTGGTCTACCTTATGTCTCTCACCTTGGTTCCAAGGAAACTTCTCTTCTATTCGAAAAATGGCACACTTGATAGTGAAGGGCACCGAATGCCGCAATAACAACAATCAGGAGGGATATTAAGCCGATCGGCGCAGCGTCTTGAGCACATCTCAAATACCCTCTGACACTTCAAATCGGTTTACACAAGGAATTTTTTTCAAACAGCATTACAGACTCACAACAGATTGAAAACTGCTGTAAAATTGAACATTGTGCCCTACGACTCAAAACCCTCTGAGAAAGAGGGGCAGGAAGTTAAGTGTATGAAACAAGCAGAGGAAATGAGGATGACTGCCTCAAACATGAAACAGCAGCCGGGAGAAAAATGAGATAAAACAGCCAAAGACCCAATTTCTTATAGAGAGCTATTCTATGGCTGTTACTGTGAAGACACTGCAAAGGTATCATGTAAACATATAAATGTTGATAAAAAGTGAACTGGCTACAAAAACCTCTTCTTTTGGCAGATATATAAACCGTTTGCTTTCATTTATTTATTTTTTTCAAAGAATGAGACAATTAAGGTTGTTGTTTTCATCCAGGACGTTTTCAGGCCGGAGCACAGTGTGCTGTTCTGATTAAAACAGAACAGTGGAAGGTCACGGTGACTTAGATTAGCCCAGTAGCCCGCAGCAGGTCTTGCTCTGCATTTTTGTCCTCCACGCGAAACAGTGCGAACTCTGGGGTGGAATGCGGCTCCTGTCTTTTTGTATCCATAACCGTCTCTTCTCCTCTCTCTCTCTCTCCCACTGTCTCATGTCACAGGTACCCTAAAGCAATCCCTCAAGCCAAGGCCTTGCTTTATCAAGCAGTGGATTTAACAAGACAGCTCTTTTCATGCTCATTGGCTTCTTGAGTGGTAATGGATTTTCTCAATGAGTCGCTCTTTTCTTTTCTACAGGTTTCACACTTTTTCACAGGGCCCCTGGGCTCCACTCCAGGCCAGATCCTCTACCAGTGACTTTGATTTGCAGAGGTAAGTGATCCGTCGCTCCAGGCCCAATGAACGCAGCCTGAAATCTGGCCTCACTTTGGCTCTCTGCGCCTGATATTGTACACTCTAATGCAAAGTGAAGTAGCACGTCTAAATAGCCTGTCAATTTCCACCCCCCACCCCCGCCCCCCCTCCTCTCTCTGGGCTTCCAAAAATCCCCAGATGGGACTCATTTCCAGCATGCTCGGGAACGTAAATGATACAGAGATATTAAGGGGCATTAAACTACTTGATGACATTTTGGTCGCGCTGATGAAGACTGGCATGCATTTTAAGAGGAGGACAGCCAGCAGACAGACGAGTGACGTGATTCCCTTTTGCCACAGGCAGACTAAGAGAACTTTTAACGTAAACTTTTGCCGACCTGATCCTCCCAAGGAAACCACTTGTGGAGGCCTCTCTTTCGCTATCTGTGTACCCACGTCCCTCACTTTTGTCCTGGGTCCACGGCATGCTGAAACTCCGGCAGCTGATCCCGGCCATGGCATTTATATTAACTGTTAATGACAAAGGCAACCCTCGCTCTGTGTGGTTTCCTGCCTGCAGTTTGGATCGTTTACAGAGCCCCCCTCTTCTGCTGATCAGAAACGCAACCTGAGACGTGTGAAAACAGACCGCATATTGTTGTTGAAATGGCCGTCTCTGTTGCTCATCCCCTGTCCCGGCGCGTGTGCTGTAGGGTGTCTGTTCCACAACAGGAAAGAATAAACCCAGGCTCAAATCATAGGAAATTCATCAAATCTGGTTCTTGGAGTCGTGTCTTTCAAGCTCTGTTTCCTTGCCATATGATCTCTATAAACCAAATCACTGCTGGCTTCCTCACAGGCAAGCAGGCGCCTGGGGCAAGCACATAATCAAAGCCAAATGCAAATGACAATAGAAGCAACATTGAGCAAAGCGTAGGAAACCTCAACTTCTTTGACTTTTTTTTCCCCCTCCTTGGCTGGACGGAGGTTTTTGTTTGTGTGTTTTTTGGGACATTGCTTTCCAGTTCTGTCTGACAGAGAACTTTTCCGATACAAGGTATCGCTTGTAGATTAATGGGAGAAAATGCTCAAGAGCAACCCATTATTTGTGATTGTATATGCCTTAAAATGCTTTTAATAGTAAATTGTAATTCTAAAACTGTATTATAGGTTTGTCAGAGAGTGTGCAACATGCTACTGGACGATTGCCCCAGCAGCTATTGCAGCAGCTGATCGATGATGGCATCGATGTGGGGCAGGGACACGGTGGCAGGCAAAAGACAAAACCCCCACAAAACATTGAACCTTTTCTGCACCACCAACACAAGAAAGAGGTGTGAATACTGAGGGCCTGCTCCCAACACGACTCTTCACTACAGCAGGTAATGTGGTAACACCACATTAAAGCCTGCAATGAAATAAACCGCTTCTGCATTCATGAACCTGGAAGCTAACTTTGTTCTTGCTTGCTGTTTAGTAGTTCCATTTTCATTCATTTGGTTTAGTTCAATGTACATTCCCTTCACTGTTACTGTAGCCTATTCAAATTTTTATGCTTTGTTTTTTGTTTCCATAACCACAATGTTAACACTATTTATGCCTCCATTCAAATTTTTTTTCTTCCACGCATGGAAGGTCGCATTACAGCGTTATCTGTAAAAACCCCTTAGAACTGCTATGAACATGCTCTACACATTAAAAAGAGAGAAAACGTTTACTTTTGTGCATCTCAAACCAAACCACGGGCGTGTTTCCACGGGCATGAGCATTTAAATCATCCAATTTGGTTGGTACTCGCGAAAGACTGAATGTGTTGGAGATGTGTTGGCCCATCATCTATATGTATGGACGAACAGATTCATATGGTGTCTCCGTCAAAACTACACAAGCTGCATTGACGGAATACCCTCTGCTTTCATGTCACGGGAAAAAGCCATTGGAAGCCTAAAAGCATGTGTCCTTTAAGTAGTGTGAAAGGATATTAGAGCTCCGCAGAGACAATGTATCAAAGGCTTGCCCATGTACTGTGTACGTGAGAACATTGTTTGCGACAGATTAAATGCTGGTTCAAATGCTAGGCTGATTGATTCCCTCCCTATGACTTTAAGAGCAGCTCTTGGGCATTTCTTCTCCCTATTGGTTCGTTCCTGGTTTTCAGAGATGAAAGAAGAGTGAGCAGAGCCTCTGTTTCACAAGGCTTGTTAAAAGGTTTTAAGTACAACATGCTGCATCCTGCATTGCACTCTCCTGCCTATGCTTGGTCCCTTGGAGAACGGCAGGAAACAAGGTCCATTTCACAGAAGCACAATGACATTGTGCTGCTCTTATGCTATCGTGTTGTTCACAGCACCAAGATAAGACATTTTTTACTAATCACGCTAAACATCTCTTTTTTTCACCTATAAGCCTCATCCTTAGCTTTTCGTGAGTCATTAACAGAACAAATTATTAATAATGGTTATTATGAGGTCGCCTCTCTCACCCACTCCCGATGCAATGGGTGTCATGGCAAGGTGCCACGTCAATGATAATGAATGTCTTTTTGAATCAAAGTCTTCTGGTAGGGTTCATAGGAAGAAGAATTTTGAAAGCACTCCTGCCTAAAGCTTAAAAGACTCGAGTCATTTAGTTCTAATAGTTTGTATCTCTTTTGACACGGCGCACAGGTAAGTCCCCACTGATCAGTGGCAGTGATGGCAAACTTCAAATAGTTATACAGTACTTTACTCATCTGCATGCAAATATATGGGCGCAAACGATGTCTGACTGGTTAATATCGGCAAGGCTGAATAAATTTACTATGTGACTCCACAGTGTGTGTCTGTGAGTGACTGCCTTTTGATACGGTGAATAAGGAGCGGGATCTCTAATCATATTGCTGTATACTGCCATAATAAAGGAGAACTCTAAAGGGTGGTCGTAAGGCTCCAAATGCGAAGAGAGAAGTCAGGAGTCAGTGCCATATTCACAATAGATGACTAAAGTGGGTGACTATACTGGTAAGAATTGCTGTCCTCCATGGTGACACAGTCAGCATGCTAGAAAACAATCAGCAGAGACGGGTAAAATAGATATCGCTGACTGATGAGACAGTGTATTGATTAAAAAATTCTACAGCAAATATTGTTTATGTTAGGAATTTTAATTTGATTTGGAGACCAATTTAACTCAATAATGAGGAAACCACCGTTTAATGAGCCTAACAGCCTCCAGGTTTCGCAGTAATCTGAAAGTAATGCTACATAAACTTCATAATACTCCAGCAATCATACGTTTTTGATTAATGAATTGGCAAAAGCCTGCAAATGTTTTCAGCCACAATGAAGATCAGGATAAATCTATTTGGCAAATTAAAGCAATTCCCAGGCCAGCATCCTGTAATTGTTTCCTTATTTGACCAGGCAGCTTAGAGCCACAATAATAAAGAGCCATAATAAAATCCCAAGAAGGTTATTTTCAGGCACATGTAGCTTTAAACTCAAAGGCCAAATGAGCCTGCTTGCGATCTGGTAAGATCTGAAAGTCATCAACACTACTGAGCTGGTTAAACAATCACTGGATGTTGTTTAAGGTTTTATCTCATGAAAACATGACAAAAAGTAAAAAAAAGGTTGCTGTACACTGTTTTTAAACAAACCTGGTGCTGACTGAGGGGGCTAAAAACATAATGATGTAAGAGAAAGCTGGCAAAATCTGTAGAATAAAAGTAACTGAAAACCTTACAAGGTTTAGAATCATTTTTATGAAAATTGTCCAAACCATAAAAACAAGACAAAGTAATAATGGGCTATATATTGTCGCTGTTCTATGAAAAGCAGGTATCTCCAATTTTGTAGATTTTTTGTTTTTTGTATAATTTAAACACAGCTTTTTTTACATTGTGTGAAAATTTTATAATGAATGGATCAAATAGCATGTATTTCATGTATGTATAACATGTATTTCCATTTTTCTACAATATTCGAATGCAGCAGCTGCCGATTACATTGTGTAAAAATTTTATGATGAATGAACCAATACAAAAGCTTTGGAAATATTTTTTTTCTTTGGACAGCGACTATATATATATATATATATATATATATATATATATATATATATATATATATATATATATATATATATATATATATATTCACTCACAACGTCACAGTGTTGTTCATGTTAAGCTAGATGTGCTTTTTTTTATGAATAAATTATTCAACTTTTCTAATAATTCTGCCTCTGATTCAATCAGAGATAAATTTAGAAATAAATGGTGCAAGAAACATATATGAAATCAGATTGCTTTTGCTTACATTACTTTTACATTTATTTCTCAGTTAAAAACTGTAACTAAATAAAATATGGTTGCTATAAGGATTGACCTGTTAAATAGTTTAAAGAGTATATACAGTTAATGAAACGCATTATGAAAAGCAACTTTATATTACTTAATTATCATTTAGTGGTTCATTTTATTTACATTTTTTGATAGTAAAATGTTTAATTACTTCCCAACTGAAGGGGGTCTGTCTTTGATGCCTGGGCAGCACATCACTGACTAAAGCTTTCATGATTAAACACTATGTCTGACATGCACAACATGATTTTATGGCTGTATATTTCACCGATTTTAAGTGTTAATGCACAAATCACGTCCGTCTGAAGGCATCCTAAAACAAGTCTAGCACTGTACTGAGCTGTAGTGTCGCATTGATTTATCACATTGTACTTAACAACACAGGGATGCTTCTTTCTTACTTTAGATGGTCTGTTTTTCAACTATTACACAAACATTCCCTTTAACGCTTGGCTGGTAGTGTACCTAAAACGTATGACTGGTAGTGATCTAAAATGTTTGACTGGTAGTGGACCAAACCGTATGACTGGTCACTACCAGTCATAAAACGTTTGACTGGTAGTGTACCAAAACATATGACTGGTAGTGTACTAAAACGTTTGACTGGTAGTGATCTAAAACGTTTGACTGGTAGTGTACTACAACGTATGACTGGTAGTGTACTAAAACGTTTGGCCGGTAGTGTACTAAAACGTTTGACTGGTAGTGTACTAAAACGTTTGACTGGTAGTATTCTAAAACGCTTGGCTGGTAGTGTACTAAAACGTTTGACCAGTAGTGTACTAAAACGTTTGACCGGTAGTGTACTAAAATGTTTGACTGGTAGTGTACTAAAACGTTTGACTGGTAGTATTCTAAAACGCTTGGCTGGTAGTGTACTAAAACGTATGACTGGTAGTAATCTAAAAGGTTTGACTGGTAGTGTACTTAAACGTTTGATTGGTAGTGTACTACAACGTATGACTGGTAGTGATCTAAAACATTTGACTGGTAGTATTCTAAAACGCTTGGCTGGTAGTGTACTAAAACGTTTGACTGGTAGTGTACTAAAACGTTTGACTGGTAGTGTACGAAAACGTTTGACTGGTAGTATTCTAAAACGCTTGGCTGGTAGTGTAGTAAAACGTATGACTGGTAGTAATCTAAAACGTTTGACTGGTAGTATTCTAAAACGCTTGGCTGGTAGTGTACTAAAACGTTTGACTGGTAGTGTACTAAAACGTTTCACCGGTAGTGTACTAAAACGTTTGGCCGGTAGTGTACTAAAACGTTTGACTGGTAGTGTACTAAAACGTTTGACTGGTAGTGTACTAACACGTTTGACTGGTAGTATTCTAAAACGCTTGGCTGGTAGTGTACTAAAACGTTTGACTGGTACTGTACTAAAACGTTTGACTGGTAGAGTACTAAAACGTTTGACCGGTAGTGTACTAAAACGTTTGATTGGTAGGGTACTTAAACGTTTGACTGGTAGTGATCTAAAACGTTTGATTGGTAGTATACTAAAACGTTTGACTGGTAGTGATCCAAAACGTTTGACTGGTAGTGATCTAAAACGTTTGACTGGTAGTGATCTAAAACATATGACTGGTAGTGATATAAAAGGTTTGACTGGTAGTGATCTAAAACGTTTGATTGGTAGTGTACCTAAAACGTTCGGCTGGTTGTGTACTAAAACGTACGACTGGTAGTAATCTAAAAGGTTTGACTGGTAGTGATCTAAAACGTTTGGCTGGTAGTATTCTAAAACGCTTGGCTGGTAGTGTACTAAAACGTTTGACTGGTAGTGTACTAAAACGTTTGACCGGTAGTATACTAAAACGTTTGACTGGTAGTGTACTAAAACGTTTGACTGGTAGTATTCTAAAACGCTTGGCTGGTAGTGTAGTAAAACGTTTCACCGGTAGTGTACTAAAACGTTTGGCCGGTAGTGTACTAAAACGTTTGACTGGTAGTGTACTAAAACGTTTGATGGTAGTGTACTAACACGTTTGACTGGTAGTATTCTAAAACGCTTGGCTGGTAGTGTACTAAAACGTTTGACTGGTACTGTACTAAAACGTTTGACTGGTAGAGTACTAAAACGTTTGACCGGTAGTGTACTAAAACGTTTGATTGGTAGGGTACTTAAACGTTTGACTGGTAGTGATCTAAAATGATTGACTGGTAGTGTACTAAAACGTATGACTAGTAGTGATCTAAAACGTTTGATTGGTAGTATACTAAAACGTTTGACTGGTAGTGATCCAAAACGTTTGACTGGTAGTGATCTAAAACGTTTGACTGGTAGTGATCTAAAACATATGACTGGTAGTGATATAAAAGGTTTGACTGGTAGTGATCTAAAACGTTTGGCTGGTAGTGTACTAAAACGTATGACTGGTAGTGTACTAAAACGTATGACTGGTAGTAATCTAAAAGGTTTGACTGGTAGTGATCTAAATAGTTTGACTGGTAGTGATCTAAAACGTATGACTGGTAGTGTACTAAAACGTTTGACTGGTAGTGTACTAAAACGTATGACTGGTAGTGTACTAAAACGTATGACTGGTAGTAATCTAAAAGGTTTGACTGGTAGTGATCTAAATAGTTTGACTGGTAGTGATCTAAAACGTTTGACTGGTAGTGTACTAAAACGTTTGACTGGTAGTGTACTAAAACGTTTGACTGGTAGTGTACTAAAACGTATGACTGGTAGTAATCTAAAAGGTTTGACTTGTAGTGATCTAAAACGTTTGACTGGTAGTGTACTACAACGTTTGACTGGTAGTAATCTAAAAGGTTTGACTGGTAGTGATCTAAAACAATTGACTGGTAGTATTCTAAAACGTTTGACTGGTAGTGTACTAAAACGTTTGACCGGTAGTGTACTAAAACGTTTGACTGGTAGTGTACTAAAACGTTTGACTGGTAGTATTCTAAAAGGTTTGACTGGTAGTGATCTTAAACGTTTGACTGGTAGTGTACTAAAACGTTTGGCTGGTAGTAATCTAAAAGGTTTGACTGGAAGTGTACTAAAACGTTTGACTGGTAGTATTCTAAAACGCTTGGCTGGTAGTGTACTAAAACGTTTGACCAGTAGTGTACTAAAACGTTTGACTGGTATTGTACTAAAACGTATGACTGGTAGTAATCTAAAAGGTTTGACTGGTAGTGATCTTAAACGTTTGACTGGTAGTGTACTAAAATGTTTGACTGGTAGTAATCTAAAAGGTTTAACTGGTAGTGTACTAAAACATATGACTGGTAGTAATCTAAAAGATTTGACTGGTACTGATCTAAAACGTTTGATGGTAGTGATCTAAAACGTTTGATGGTAGTGTATTAAAACGTTTGACAGGTAATGTTCTAAAACGTTTGACAGGTAGTGATCTAAAACGTTTGATTGGTAGTATACTAAAACATTTGACTGGTAGTGATCTAAAACGTTTGACTGGTAGTGAGCTAAAACGTTTGACTGGTAGTGATCTAAAACATATGACTGGTAGTGATCTAAAATGTTTGACTGGTAGTGTACTAAAATGTTTGACTGGTAGTGTACTAAAACGTATGACTGGTTGTGATCTAAAAGGTCTGACTGGTAGTGATCTAAACGTTTGACTGGTAGTGTACCAAAACGTTTGATTAGTAGTGTACCTAAAACGTTCGGCTGGTTGTGTACTAAAACGTACGACTGGTAGTGTACTAAAATGTTTGACTGGTAGTGTACTAAAATGTATGACTGGTAGTAATCTAAAAGGTTTGACTGGTAGGGATCTAAAACGTTTGACTGGTAGGGATCTAAAACGTATGACGGGTATTGATCTAAAACGTTTGACTGGTAGTGTACTAAAACATTTGACTGGTAGTGTACTAAAACGTTTGACTAGTAGTGTACTAAAACGTATGACTGGTAGTGATCTAAAAGGTTTGACTAGTAGTGATCTAAAACGTTTGACTGGTAGTGTACCAAAACGTTTGATTGGTAGTGTACCTAAAACGTTCGGCTGGTTGTGTACTAAAACGTACGACTGGTAGTAATCTAAAAGGTTAGCTGGTAGTGTACTAAAACGTATGACTGGTAGTGTACTAAAACGTTTGACTGGTAGTGTACTAAAACGTATGACTGGTAGTAATCTAAAACGTTTGACTGGTAGTGATCTAAAACGTATGACAGGTATTGATCTAAAACGTTTGACTGGTAGTGATCTAAAACGTTTGACTGGTAGTGTACTAAAACGTTTGGCTGGTTGTGTACTAAAACGTATGACTGGTAGTAATCTAAAAGGTTTGACTGGAAGTGATCTAAAACGTTTGGCTGGTAGTGTACTAAAACGTATGACTGGTAGTAATCTAAAAGGTTTGACTGGTAGTGATCTAAAACATTTGACTGGTAGTGTACTAAAACGTATGACTGGTAGTAATTTAAAAGGTTTGACTGTTACTGTACTAAAACGTTTGACTGGTAGTGCACTAAAACGTTTGACTGGTAGTGATCTAAAACGTTTGACTGGTAGTGTACTAAAACGTATGACTGGTAGTGATCTAAAACGTTTGATTGGTAGTATACTAAAATGTTTGACTGGTAGTGATCTAAAATGTTTGACTTTTAGTGTACTAAAACGTTTGACTGGTAGCGATCTAAAGCGTCGGACTGGTAGTGTACTAAAATGTAAGACTGGTAGTAATCTAAAAGGTTTGACTGGCAGTGATCTAAAACGTTTGACTGGTAGTGTACTAAAATGTATGACTGGTAGTGATCTAAAAGGTTTGACTGGTAGTGATCTAAAACGTTTGACTGGTAGTGTACTAAAACGTTTGATTGGTAGTGTACCTAAAACGTTCGGCTGATTGTGTACTAAAACGTATGACTGGTAGTAATCTAAAAGGTTTGACTGGTAGTGATCTAAAACGTTTGGCTGGTAGTGTACTAAAACGTAGGACTGGTAGTGTACTAAAACGTTTGACTGGTAGTGTATTAAAACGTTTGACTGGTAGTGTACTAAAACATATGACTGGTAGTAATCTAAAAGGTTTGACTCGTAGTGATCTAAAACGTTTGACTGGTAGTGTACTAAAACGTTTGGCTGGTTGTGTACTAAAACGTATGACTGGTAGTAATCTAAAAGGTTTGACTGGTAGTGATCTAAAATGTTTGGCTGGTAGTGTACTAAAACGTATGACTGGTAGTGATCTAAAACGTTTGACTGGTAGTGATCTAAAACGTTTGACTGGTAGTGATCTAAAACGTTTGACTGGTAGTGTACTAATACGTTTGACTGGTAGTGATCTAAAACGTTTGACTGGTAGTGATCTAAAACGTTTGACTGGTAGTGATCTAAAACGTTTGGCTGGTAGTGTACTAAAACGTATGACTGGTAGTGATCTAAAAGGTTTCACTGGTAGTGATCTAAAACGTTTGACTGGTAGTGATCTAAAACGTTTGACTGGTAGTGATCTAAAACGTTTGACTGGTAGTGTACTAAAACGTTTGACTGGTAGTGTACTAAAACGTATGACTGGTAGTAATCTAAAAGTTTTGACTGGTAGTGATCTAAAACGTTTGACTTTTAGTGTACTAAAACGTTTGACTGGTAGCGATCTAAAACGTCGGACTGGTAGTGTACTAAAATGTAAGACTGGTAGTAATCTAAAAGGTTTGACTGGCAGTGATCTAAAACGTTTGACTGGTAGTGTACTAAAATGTATGACTGGTAGTAATCTAAAAGGTTTGACTGGTAGTGATCTAAAATGTTTGGCTGGTAGTGTACTAAAACGTATGACTGGTAGTGATCTAAAACGTTTGACTGGTAGTGATCTAAAACGTTTGACTGGTAGTGATCTAAAACGTTTGACTGGTAGTGTACTAATACGTTTGACTGGTAGTGATCTAAAACGTTTGACTGGTAGTGATCTAAAACGTTTGACTGGTAGTGATCTAAAACGTTTGACTGGTAGTGTACTAAAACGTTTGACTGGTAGTGTACTAAAACGTTTGGCTGGTTGTGTACTAAAACGTATGACTGGTAGTAATCTAAAGGGTTTGACTGGAAGTGATCTAAAACGTTTGGCTGGTAGTGTACTAAAACGTATGACTGGTAGTGATCTAAAAGGTCTCACTGGTAGTGATCTAAAACGTTTGACTGGTAGTGATCTAAAACGTTTGACTGGTAGTGATCTAAAACGTTTGACTGGTAGTGATCTAAAATGTATGACTGGTAGTAATTTAAAAGGTTTGACTGTTAGTGTACAAAAACGTTTGACTGGTAGTGTACTGAAATGTATGACTGGTAGTAATTTAAAAGGTTTGACTGTTAGTGTACTAAAACGTTTGACTGGTAGTGTACTGAAACGTTTGACTGGTAGTGATCTAAAACGTTTGATTGGTAGTGTACTAAAACGTTTGACTGGTAGTGATCTAAAACGTTTGATTGGTAGTATACTAAAATGTTTGACTGGTAGTGATCTAAAATGTTTGACTTTTAGTGTACTAAAACGTTTGACTGGTAGCGATCTAAAACGTTTGACTGGTAGTGTACTAAAATGTATGACTAGTAGTAATCTAAAAGGTTTGACTGGCAGTGATCTAAAACGTTTGACTGGTAGTGATCTAAAATGTTTGACTTTTAGTGTACTAAAACGTTTGACT
The DNA here is from genome assembly GCA_021613375.1 of Megaleporinus macrocephalus. Lineage (NCBI taxonomy): Eukaryota > Metazoa > Chordata > Actinopteri > Characiformes > Anostomidae > Megaleporinus > Megaleporinus macrocephalus. The sequence goes on along the minus strand of CM038721.1, from coordinate 17,956,108 downwards.
GGTAGCGATCTAAAACCTCTGACTGGTAGTGTACTAAAATGTAAGACTGGTAGTAATCTAAAAGGTTTGACTGGCAGTGATCTAAAACGTTTGACTGGTAGTGTACTAAAACGTATGACTGGTAGTGATCTAAAAGGTTTGACTGGTAGTGATCTAAAACGTTTGACTGGTAGTGTACTAAAATGTTTGATTGGTAGTGTACCTAAAACGTTCGGCTGATTGTGTACTAAAACGTATGACTGGTAGTAATCTAAAAGGTTTGACTGGTAGTGATCTAAAACGTTTGGCTGGTAGTGTACTAAAACGTTTGACTGGTAGTGTACTAAAACGTATGACTGGTAGTAATCTAAAACGTTTGACTGGTAGTGTACTAAAACGTTTGACTGGTAGTGTACTAAAACATATGACTGGTAGTAATCTAAAAGGTTTGACTCGTAGTGATCTAAAACGTTTGACTGGTAGTGTACTAAAACGTTTGGCTGGTTGTGTACTAAAACGTATGACTGGTAGTAATCTAAAAGGTTTGACTGGTAGTGACCTAAAACGTTTGACTGGTAGTGTACTAAAACGTTTGACTGGTAGTGTACTAAAACGTATGACTGGTAGTAATCTAAAAGTTTTGACTGGTAGTGATCTAAAACGTTTGACTGGTAGTGTACTAAAACGTTTGACTGGTAGTGTACTAAAACGTTTGGCTGGTTGTGTACTAAAACGTATGACTGGTAGTAATCTAAAAGGTTTGACTGGAAGTGATCTAAAACGTTTGGCTGGTAGTGTACTAAAACGTATGACTGGTAGTGATCTAAAAGGTTTGACTGGTAGTGATCTAAAACGTTTGACTGGTAGTGATCTAAAACGTTTGACTGGTAGTGATCTAAAACGTTTGACTGGTAGTGTACTAAAACGTTTGGCTGGTTGTGTACTAAAACGTATGACTGGTAGTAATCTAAAAGGTTTGACTGGAAGTGATCTAAAACGTTTGGCTGGTAGTGTACTAAAACGTATGACTGGTAGTGATCTAAAAGGTTTCACTGGTAGTGATCTAAAACGTTTGACTGGTAGTGATCTAAAACGTTTGACTGGTAGTGATCTAAAACGTTTGACTGGTAGTGTACTAAAACGTTTGACTGGTAGTGTACTAAAACGTATGACTGGTAGTAATCTAAAAGTTTTGACTGGTAGTGATCTAAAACGTTTGACTGGTAGTGTACTAAAACGTTTGACTGGTAGTGTACTAAAACGTTTGGCTGGTTGTGTACTAAAACGTATGACTGGTAGTAATCTAAAAGGTTTGACTGGAAGTGATCTAAAACGTTTGGCTGGTAGTGTACTAAAACGTATGACTGGTAGTGATCTAAAAGGTTTGACTGGTAGTGATCTAAAACGTTTGACTGGTAGTGATCTAAAACGTTTGACTGGTAGTGTACTGAAACGTATGACTGGTAGTAATTTAAAAGGTTTGACTGTTAGTGTACTAAAACGTTTGACTGGTAGTGTACTGAAACGTTTGACTGGTAGTGATCTAAAACGTTTGACTGGTAGTTTACTAAAACGTTTGACTGGTAGTGATCTAAAACGTTTGATTGGTAGTATACTAAAATGTTTGACTGGTAGTGATCTAAAACGTTTGACTGGTAGTGTACTAAAATGTATGACTAGTAGTAATCTAAAAGGTTTGACTGGCAGTGATCTAAAACGTTTGACTGGTAGTGTACTAAAACGTTTGACTGGTAGTGATCTAAAACGTATGACTGGTAGTAATCTAAAAGGTTTGACTGGAAGTGATCTTAAACATTTGACTGGTAGTGTACTAAAACGTATGACTGGTAGTAATCTAAAACGTATGACTGGTAGTGATCTAAAACGTTTGACTGTTAGTGTACTAAAACGTTTGACTGGTAGTTATCTAAAAGGTTTGACTGGAAGTGATCTTAAACGTTTGACTGGTAGTGTACTAAAATGTATGACTGGTAGTGATCTAAAATGTTTGACTGTTAGTGTACTAAAACGCATGACTGGTAGTAATCTAAAAGGTTTGACTGGTAGTGATCTAAAACGTTTGACTGGTAGTGTACTAAAACGTTTGACTGGTAGTGTACTTAAACGTTTGACTGGTAGTGTTCTAAAATGTTTGACTGGTAGTGTACTTAAACCTTTGACTGGTAGTGATCTAAAACGTTTCACTGGTAGTGTTCTAAAACGTTTGACTGTTAGTGATCTTAAACGTTCACTGGTAGTGTACTAAAACGTTTGACTGGTAGTGTACTAAAATGTTTGACTGGTAGTGATATAAAATGTTTGACTGGTAGTGATCTAAAATGTTTGACTGGTAGTGTTCTAAAACATTTGACCAGTAGTGTATGTATGCATAAATATATATATATATATATATATATATATATATATATATATATATATATATATATATATATATATATATATATATATATATTTAAAGTTTGGAGCTACAAAATTTACAGTGTGGACTTTAAAGGGATTTTTAACAAATTTCATGGCACTTAAGCAGTTTATGACAGTTAGCAATTATCATCTGCCTAAATCGTAATCCAACTGTTTTTGAGACTGTGTATGATGTTAATATGTAAAGACATGATTTAAAACATGGCTCCTGCAAATTCCAACATGACACCTCTGACTTTTATATTATTATTTCCATATTTTCACAGGAGCGTGCAGAATATTATTTCTTCTGGCTCAGTAATGCTACTTCTTCCAGTTTCACTAAAAACATCTTACACAGTGTAGCTTTAATAGCCAGTCTCATATACATAGTCATATTATTAAAAATTAAATATCAGGTTTATTCTATCAGGAACAAGTTAATACATTCATGTTTGGGGTGCCATGATTTTCAATGTGGATTTTAAAGTGATTTTCATCAAACTTCATAGCGCTTGTCCTTTGGCAGTGCAAAAGCTCAGCAGTTTAAGACAATTAGCATTTATCATCTACTTAAATTGTAATCCAGTGTACACATGTGATGTAAGAAGCTGATAACGACTGCGAAGCACACCATAATTCTGTATCCTGTACACTTTAAACTTACAATAATTGTGCACATGCTTAAGGATAGGAGAACGAATCAGAATAAGCTCTGATGATGAGCGGTCCGATGGAGTGCTATCATAAATGACGTCCTCGGCACTGAGAGCCTTGAAGAAGGAGGCACTGGAAAAATCACATCACTATTTAGTGGACTACTTGAAAGCTTTTAAAACCAGAGCCTTAATACGAAATAGATTGCAGTGCTGTATTTACCCACGAAGACTGCAAAGAGGAAAGCACGTTTGAAATTCACAGCTCCAATTTTGCTAATCCACTGAATGCACTGAAATAACTCACAAATGCACTGAAATACTTAACTTTTTGTTGTTGTTCCCATAGTGCGATAATTTATATATGACACATCAGACAGATTCTTCAGACGCACAGAAGCCCAAGCCACTATTCAGCCAGAAAGCCACAATGAAGAGCTGCCAATTTCAAAATGAATAGTGCTGAACTGAAACGCCAATAAAATCGCAAATAATTATTTCTAATGTAATCTGAAAATCATTCCACATTGGTTCTCCTTGTCTACCTTCAACTGCATACCCAGTGCAAGTGGCAGAGCATTATGATTTCAGAATAGCTATAATTATATACAGCATACTGCTCTAATAAATCTAATAACACATTGTGGCTGACGAGGCAGCGTTTATTATTAATATCTTACAAACAACTTCACCAACTTCACTGCCTAACACTGAAGAAATTTTAATCCAGTGCTCATACTTTGGCAATTTAAAATGTTTGGAATGTCGTTTTGATAATGTCTGACCTTTTTATCTAACCATATCTAACCATAACTTACCTTATAATGTAGGTATCTGTTTACATATGTTGCTTAATAAGTCTTCTGCCTGAGATTTGATCTCAACAGCTTCCTTGTTCATTAAGGAACAGCTCTTTTTATCATTCTGGGAACATTATTTTTACAGCTGAAAACTAGAAAGCTGTAGCATAACTACATAGTAATAGAATAAGTAATAATCCAATAGCTAAAAAAGTGATTCCCAACATTTTGAGTTTCAGAAACAGTAATTATGGTAATGAGTAATGTAAAAAATAAAATAAAATAAATAAATAAATGAAGCTGCTGAAGATAAAAGCATATTATAACGTTACACCCACATACAGCCCCAAAAGCTGTGTGGAATCAGTGATGAGTGAATTCCTGTTTTAAACTAAAAATGGTACAAAAACACAATATCTTATGTTTTACCTTACAAAAAGTTATTTTATTGTAAATTTCTGCTCCTTACAAATTTGATGCCTGCAAAAGTTGGGACAGTAGTATGCTTACCATTACTTACATCATGTATCCTTTTAACAACATTTAATATTTGGGGACTGAAGATTCTTAAATTCTTAGATTCTTTAATTGTCGCTGTCTTATTATATTTATATTTTATATTTATATGTTATTTGAACACGACAGCTGCTCTTTATATCCTGTGAAGGTTTCATGATGAGCGGACCAGTAGAAATGCTCCAAAATAGGTTGGAAATACGTCTGGTTTCACTGATTTACATTGAAAGTGAAGACAGTTTTTGTCCTCTCCTGTAAAGTGGCCATTTTGAAGATTCTTTTTCTTTGGACAGGACGATGTGCTGCTCCAAAATGTGCTTAGAAACTAGCTTTGCACTTTACACTGGAAATAATTTAAAATAATCTGTCTTTGTTTTTGGCGCTGAGAACTTAACATGCATTATTACCATAAACAATAAATTATTTTTCAGACCACAATCCACTTTTTTACTGAGTCAGTCCATTTCAGATGAGTTTGATTCCAAAGAACTCGATGGAGAGTGTCTATTGACAATGGTTTGTAAAGCATTCCCTTGCCCATGTGGTGATATCATAGAAACATGCCTGTATTAATGATTAATAACTAATTAATAATTAATAATTAATGTACTAATTAATAACAAAATATTAATGCATTGCTGTCTGAGGGGTTGAAGGTCACAAACCTATAGTTGTAGTCTAGGATGAAATATCTAAAATCCTTGAGAATGTGTTTCCTGTTCTTTAAAGCGTGTTGCAAGCATCAGTTTCATGAAAATGTATATATTAAAATATATATTTATAAAAAACAATGTTGGTAAGATTAAATATATATAATATATATTATATATATATATATATTATTGTGATGTTTTTGTCAACATAAGTAAATTTACAGAGCCTTATGAAATTACCCCCCCTCAAAGTCACCCAAGTCTCTTGAGTTATATATCTACTGGCTTAGCATCTAGCCACAGGGATTTCTGCCCAGTCCTCAAGGCAAAACTGCTCCAAATCCTTCGAGTTAAATGGGTTGTGTTGCTGTACAGTAATCTTCAAGTCATGCCAAAGATTCTCAATTGGACTAAGGTCTGGGTTTTGACTAGGCAATTCCAAGATGTTTACAAGTTTCCATTTGAACCACTCCACTGTAGCTTTATAAATATGTTTAGGATCATTATCCTCATGCGGACTAAAACAGTTTTCCTTAAGAATTGCCCTGTATTCACTGCTATCAATCCTTCAAACCTGACATGTTTTCCTATCACTGCTGATAAAGAGCATCCCCACAGTATGATGCTGCCACCACCATGCTTCACTGGGGGAATGGTATTCACAGGGTGAAAACTCATTTGACCTGAGCACCTTCTTCTTTGTGTTTGTGGAGTCTGGCACATGCTATTTGGTGAACTCCAAAGATGTTTTCTTATTTTATTTTTTATATAATTGCTTTTTTCTGGCCGCCCCTCCGTAAAGCCCTGGTATGTGGAGTGTATGGTGAGCCTGTGGACAGATACTCCTATCTCGACTGTGGACCATACCAGCTCTGCCAGTGTTATCTTTGGTGTCTCTGTTAGTTTTAGTGGTCAGCCTTGTGAGGTTCGTGCCACATTTTTCCCATTTTGTTGGAATGAATTTCATGTTTCTTTGGGGGATGTTTAAAGTTTGGGATTTCTGTTTGGAGAGCCCATTAGTGCTTGCTTAGTGTTGCTGCAGATGCAACAGCATTTAGAACCATGTGTATTTATTAGTATTTACATAGTTTGTTATCATGTGACATTTTGAATGCATACAGTCAGACCCTAATCAGCTGATCATGTGAGGCCGGGTGGTAACGTGCTGGACCAGATCTTATTTAGTGGGGTGATCTTATTAAAGGGGATAAACCATTGCACTAATGTTTTTTTTGTTTTTAATTCTGTTTTTAATTCATTTTAATTGTGTTTTCTCATTCCACCTTTTCTTTACCTTATCAATTACATAGCTTATATATAAAAATCCTTTTTAATTTCTGGTTGTAATGTAACAAACTGGGAAACCATCAAGGGGTGAAAATTTTCAAGGCACTGTATAAATCACTGCTATTATTATTTATATTTTTTGTTTTCTTGCATTTTACCCACTGTTTGTAGAATTGTAGTCTGGCAAATGGTCAAAAACACATTTAGAGTATTAAGGAGAACCTGATTAAATGAGGAGAACGTCACAAGCTACATATTAAAAGCCAGTAATAGATTTATTTATATAGTAAGCATCAAAACACAATTACTTTAACCAACTGAAAATTAGCCAATGTTATCTAACAGTCTTAATCAAAGAGGATTTGATTATTTGCACCGATATCCTCACGTATGGGTTGTGGTATTATTTTTCACATTTCTGTTCAGTCCATAGTCTTAAATTATCCCTAATTGATCTAGCATCATTACTACTATGAGCAATATATGACTATGTTATACTATCTCTTGAAAATTAATCAGTATGGTGTGGGGGCGACATTAATGAGATGTATTAGAATGACGGCAGATATTCAAGAAGGCAAATCAAAAGCACTGACACGCTGGGTAGAGGGCAATTAAGCTGGCTGGCTTCTTTTCCTTTTCATCTTGCTAGCTGACCACATTAATTCAAGTTGAGACACGTTTTGTTCTGTTGGTTTTGCGATGGGCCTGTACAAGTTTACAACAACGATTATTCATAGTTGATGTGAGCCTCATGTGAAATACAACTTCATATAACACAGACCCTGGAAGCCAAAGGCAACTGGTTCTACATTTATCTTCTGGTAAATAAATTTCCTTGCCTTTCCAATGAACCTTACTTTAAGGCTCCATAGTACTGACTTAGGCTTGTCTCCGTAGACAGATACTGCTCTAATATTATGTTATAACGCTCACAAAACGACTCCAGTCATTTGTAGCTGATGGGGATTCTGTCAAAATTATGCTCATGAGCTTCACGGCACATTGATATTCCCTGTTGAGCGCTCGCATTATTGTAGTGATTCTGTTACAAAAAGCCTTTGGCATTTCCTGTGATATGATATTGATAGTGCACCTCCTCCTGGTTGGAACAAAGGTTTTTTTTTTTTTTAATAATCCAGCGTTCTCTTATAGTTAAAGGGGCATGTTCGCAATATTAGCACGCTCAAATACAGTGGATTAATGAATGGATGCACGCCAGCGGAGCCGTCATCTGCCTGAGCGTTTCCCTTTGATGCCTCATCGCTCAGAAAGCTTTTTACAAAATGTTTGAAGTGTCTGCCTGTGTAATAATGATTTATAATTCTCTTGAACTAATGCAAAATTTGCTGGTAAAAATAATTTTTGAAATAAAAATAAATTGTGCCCGGAGGGTCAGGCTGGGTTTCAAAAGGAGATCACCCAGGAGCAGCAAATGATTTAATAAGCCACCAGCTCCAGAATGGCGAGATGGAGGGGAGCAGAACGAGGCATTTCAAAGTGTGTCTAATTAACATCAGTTTATTAGTGTGTCAATCTTTTCAGCTGCAATTGGTGAGCCAAATGTGAGTAAAGGGGTGGGGGGTGGGGGGGTCATGGAATGGACGTTCTGTTTGGGCAGCAACTCTTAACTGAAGCATGTATGTTTTATTTTTTTTATTTTCTGCTTAAGATTCTGTCACTGTACTCACCATGAAGCACAAAATAAACCTCTTTCTTGTTAAAAGTACTTCCCAGCAGCAGCTTTTAAACACATAAAGAAATAATGACAAATCCACCCCATACCATAAGGAACAAGCCAATAAATATTTAATGACATTTGATGATGCAAATCTGAACATTCTGTGTAATTTTGCTGAGGAATGTGTGTTTAGTGTGCAAAGAGGTAACAACGGTTGTGTCACTGGAGCAGTGTTTTAATCACATTTTTTAATAAGTAATCATTCGCAGACTCTCAGCTGGGGAGGAGGTGGTAGGCATAAAAAGGGTAATCACCCTTCTGTAGGAAAGGGGCTAGTAATATTTTCTTGAAATGCATTTGGAGAAAGGGTCAGTCGGTTCACAACTGATAAAAGCTCCTTTTTTATGGCCCTCTACTACTGAAGTCATGTTGCACTAACAATCATCGATATCAACAATGACTGGGCCATCTTTTCACCTTGTGTATTCTAAGCAATTTTTTTTAAGATTAGTTCATGGAGAGAAAATCATAACTCTGCTGTACTCAATCAAAAACATTTTAGGCAATGTTAAAAGCATTTGTTATAAACAGAAATTGCCTCCTGCATAAGGTAAATAACTATATTTACCCAGACTTGAAATTGTGCTTTGTAACTAAACTCCACAAACATATCCCACGAAGAATAAAATCTAAGCAAATAAGCCATGCAGTCACATCAGTCCAGTAAAAGCTTCACGCACACCACCCCCCCAGTATTCAAAATATATTGCGGTTTTATTTAAAGTAGCCGTTCTAATGTTTTGCTTCGGAATTGTAAAGTGTTCTAACGTTATCATTATGGCACATTTGTTTGTTTCTTTTCACCGTCCCTCTCATATTAACGGCACTGGAGAAGTCCTCGGGCGTCATCTCCTTGGAGCGCACTCATGTTTACATCCAAGATGTCCCACTGCCATTTACATAAATATATTCCTTAGCCAACAGGGAGGTGGTAACAAAGTGGCCGCATCCAGGAGGTAGCAGACTGTAATCCCAAGAAAGGCAACGTCCCCGCACGCTTGTCTGCGGCTCCCACTTTCATGTTAAATTCATGCTCTTGGAATGTGCTGCAGCCAGCGCGCTAGATCTGCCGAAGCTGACTTCTCACTGTGCCGCAGCGGTCTCAGAAAATGCTTATGATTCAGTGAAGGGGGGGCCTTCATCAAAAATCCAAATAGTCCCTCCATCCTTCTATACATGCACAGAACAGAAGTAAACAAAGGCATGTATCCGTTTATCCTTGCGCAAGTGCTGCAGTCCCAGAAGCAAACAGTCCGTTAAATTCAAGCGATTATCAAAGACAAATAAGATCAAGTGGGCCTGTGTATACTGACAATATTCCAGCACAGAAGGAGAGGGAAAAAGGAATGACAGACTGCTTAGTGGATTAAATGTAATATTAACAGGCTCAGCTGTGCAGGCTGACCACTCCTGTCCTAATATGGACAAGACTACTTAATGCAGGGTTTGTTTCTTCTTTAACATTGCATTCAGTACGACGCAGAAATGGCTGAATCCCCTAATCTCCGAGCAGCACATCAGAGCAAGGCCTGAACTGATTCAGAAGACTTAAGCAAGCCAACAACAGTGGAAACGGGAAAGCCAACACTTGCTCTTTTGCTTTCAAGACTACAGCATTTTCAAAATAACCAATTTACTAAAAGAAACGGATATCTGAGATACAACAAATGATAATTCGTCATCACCCGCCATTGGAAATGTATCAGCTTCGTGAAAAATGCATGAATTACTAATTAATGAGGCATTCTGAGCAGATTTACATATTCATAAAGGTGTGGTTGAGTAATTGACACATGCATGAGAGAGCGGAGTGATGGATTTGAGATAATAACACAGGCCTACATAAGAACCTTTATTTTGCTAAATTCTTCAAAATGCAGTGGGAGTCAAGATGCTTTTAAATTTGCATTACGTATTCATTCTTCCCAAAAGAAATGCAGTCAAATGCTTTGAGAGATAAATACACTCAGGAAATGCAATGATGTGAAACAGTATGTAAAATTACATTTTGTGAAATATGGCCCGATGCGGATTCTTCAAAAGTTCATTTAGCAAACTCATACGCGCAACAACCACGCTTAGAAATTCTCGACATGTTGCTGGATCTTAGACAGAACATACAAATCTGCCTTCAGTGACAGATGAAAAGAGAAAACCTAACTAAATATACATTTCACATGGAAGCTCAACTGTTCTCATGAGACTCAGTTCAACAAACTGTGTGGGGCTTTCCTATCGCCACTGTCAAGCCTTACAGGGCTCTTATACACAAAAAAATATAAAAAAAACTACATTTCCTCACTTTTTTGAAATCGAGTAGTTTGATGTTTTTTGTAGAGACATTTTTTAAGCTATAAACGGAGCCATTCACTTCCTACTTCATACTTTTAGTCCATACATGGGACTATGCTACTCACATCCCATTGTAAATTCATGTTTTTGTGATGTCACAGTAACCAGACATTTACATACATTTGCCTATTCAGCCTTCAGCTGTTTAACTACTTCTTTTCTGACTAAGCAGTTTAGCCCTGATCAGTCCACCTACATCAGTTCAGTCCTGTCCATCTACAGCAGTTTAGCCCCGACCAGTCCACTTACATCAGTTCAGTCCTGTCCATCTACAGCAGTTTAGCCCCGACCAGTCCACTTACATCAGTTCAGTCCTGTCCATCTACAGCAGTTTAGCCCCGACCAGTCCACCTACATCAGTTCAGTCCTGTCCATCTACAGCAGTTTAGCCCCGACCAGTCCACCTACATCAGTTTAGTCCTATCCATCTACAGCAGTTTAGCCCCGACCAGTCCACCTACATCAGTTCAGTCCTGTCCATCTACAGCAGTTTAGCCCTGACCAGTCCACCTACATCAGTTCAGTCCTGTCCATCTACAGCAGTTTAGCCCTGACCAGTCCACCTACATCAGTTCAGTCCTGTCCATTCTGCCTGATACAGTTTTGCTCCACCCATTAAATCTACAGCAGTTTATCCCTGCCCATTCGTCCTACACCAGATTAGCTTTGTCCATTTTGCCTACCACAGTTTTGCTCCAAGCATTCAGCTAACAGCAGTTAACCCCGTCCAATACACCTACATCAGTTCAGCCTGGTCCATTCTGCCTATTGCAGTTTTGCTCCACCAATTCAGCCAACAGCAGTTTAGCCCCATTCATTCACTGTACAGGAGTTTTGCTCGATCTATTCAGCCTACAGTTGTTTAGCTACACCCATTCAGTCTACAGCAGTTTAGTCCCATCCATTCAGCCCACACCACTTTAGCCCGGTTCATTCAGTCTACAGCAGTTTAGCCCCATCCATTCGGCCCACACCATTTTAGCCCCATCCATTGAGTCTACAGCAATATAGCCCCATCCATTCGGCCCACACCACATTAGCACTGTCCATTCAGTCTACAGCAGTTTAGCCCCACCCATTCACTGTACAAGAGTTTTGCTCCATCTATTCAGCCTACAGTTGTTTAGCTACACCCATTCAGTCTACAGCAGTTTAGTCCCATCCATTCAGTCTACAGCAGTTTAGCCCCATCCATTCACTGTACAGGAGTTTTGCTCCATCTATTCAGCCTACAGTTGTTTAGCTACACCCATTCAGTCTACAGCAGTTTAGTCCCATCCATTCGGCCCACACCACTTTAGCCCCATCCATTCAGTCTACAGCAATTTAGCCCCATCCATTCAGCCCACACCACTTTAGCCCTGTCCATTCAGTCTACACCAGTTTAGCCCCATCCATTCAGTCTACAGCAGTTTAGCCCCATCAATTCAGCCCACACCACTTTAGCCCCGTCCATTCAGTCTACAGCAGTTTAGCCCCATCCATTCAGTCTACAGCAGTTTAGCCCCATCCATTCGGCCCACACCACTTTAGCCCTGTCCATTCAGTCTACACCAGTTTAGCACAGCACATTCAGCCTACAGCAGTTTAGCCCCATCCATTCGGCCCACACCACTTTAGCCCCGTCCATTTAGTCTACAGCAGTTTAGCCCCATCCATTCAGCCCACACCACATTAGCCCTGTCCATTCAGTCTACACAAGTTTAGCACAGCACATTCAGCCTACAGCAGTTTAGCTCCATGCGTTCGGCCTACAACAGTTTAGCCCCGTCCATTTGTCCTACAGTAATTTAGCTCCACCTATTAAGTCTACAGCAGTTTAGCCCTGTCCATTTAACCCACACCACTTTAGCCCCGCCCATTCGGCCCACACAAGTTTAGCCCCGTCCATTCAGCCTAATCCAGTTTAGCCCCGCACGTTCAGTCTTACGGTAGTTTAGCTACACCCATTAAGTCTACAGCAGTTTAGCCCCATCCATTCGGCCTACACCAGTTTATCCCCCCAACACTTCTGCCTGTCACATTTATTCTTGTTGAAGTTTTAAGAAATGTTTCAGCCCAGACTGCTTTTTAAATTAGGCACACGGGACAGCCTATCAGAACAGAGCTCACTCACATTCAGTTTTAACAAATTAAACAAAAAGCTTTAATTCTAGAGACACAAAATGACCATGTAAAAATGTTTTGGTACCTAAAATCGCCAAGAATATAAAATACAATATTATTGGATTTAGAATATACACCTATTAAAAAAACAAATAGAGACACAACAAATAGCGCCTTTAATAAAAAAATAGCACAAATAGCACCTTTCTTTACTTCTTCAGTCATGTTGCTATTTTTCTCTCTTTCATTTGTCACAAATTTCTATATACCCTATATGTCATTTTACATTTGCACTCTATCTTTAAGAGTCTGTTTAGAGTGAAGTCCTCTCGGATAGCTGTCGACAGCATCTGATTAATAGCATCCCGTTGAGCCATGAGGTCAGCTTTTTGGAGACCTGCTAGAGATGGGGCAGGTCCAAAAGGGTTTGGACGGAGCCAGTCTGTATGTCACTCGGAAAGAGTCCTTCCCATTGTTAGGAGCTCCCCAACAAAAGCCATGTGAAAGCTGACCCAAATATGGTGCATTAGAAGAGCACAAATAACATTCAGATGGTTCCTAGGCTTTCTTTGCAGCTATGCACTGGCGAATGACAAGTTCAACAAAAACATGTTGAGTTTTTCACCCAGGCCTATTGTGTTCCCACATTAACTCCAAGCTGGGCTCTTTGAGCTTGTCCAGAGTTGTGTCTGGACGCTGTGGGCCTGCGATGGCTCTGTCAGCGGGCTTGGCCTACTCTGCACACCACGCCGTCTCCTTCACTGTTCTTTTCATTCCCCTCCCCTTTTTTTCCCCTTCTCAGTGGCTTGGCTTCCACTCACGGTAAAGCAAGCGATTGATGGGGTGACGGAGAACTTAAACAATTAAAGATGGCCTTCCGAGCCAACTGTTTTGTGCAGTCAGTTCCATGCTGAGGAGAAGCTTTTGTGCTCGCAGTCATTGTTTGGACTGAAAACGAAAGATCTCATCAAAGCACAGTCACGTCCAAGCTTTCTTTCTGTAGGCAGCTCCGCCGTTTTCTGAAGGCTACTGGACATAACAATCAGAAGAAAACATGACATGAGGTAAAAACTGAGCTCTGGAATATACTGAAACGAAATATAGCCCACCAGAATGAGAATATCTATGCGTACAGAGCACAGCTGTCAGACTAAGCCAAAGGGGGACCAAAAAGTAATTGCAACCAAACTGGCACATCTGTGATAGTTAAAATCTTAAATAACGAGGAGGGAGGGGTGTTTATCAATCATGCACCAGCTGATCACTGTCCCACACAGGGAACTAGACAGTAGAGGTGAAGTATCACAAATTAGGGGCCGCTTTAGAAAGGCAGAAGTTTGTGTTTAACCTTGCTGGACTTTTGGAAGGCACTTCCGAGTCTGGGAAGAAGAGTTTTGGCAAAGGAACAGGGAGCCTGGTGGGTCTGCACATCTCCGTGTGGTGGTACTCCACACTAATCTATTTTAAACCATCTGTGAAATTAGCAAGATTCCTTAAGTCCTTCACCTCCAAGGATTAAAAATGGCTCTGGGCCGCAGCCATCTTTACATATGTATGCATGTCTGCTTTCCGGAGGCCGAAGCCCATCCAAAGTTGTAGTGCTGCTCCACGGAGAATGCACTAATAGTTTGCCTTGCATTGCGGGCGTACAAAGCATTGCTACTTGGAAGACATGATGTTTATCAGTATTTTTCTCAAAGCCTTTTGTGCAATCCTTGAAATATGTTCAGTCTGCATTGCATTACACTACATAAATGTGAGCTCATTCATCCTGCAAATAACTACACACTTCAAGGATGAATAGCAAATGTGACTAACAGCCTCGCTCGCAGAAATGTATTTCGATTACAAACCATTCTAAATCAAAAAAGACATGAATTTCAGGAGTCGGCATTTGTAAATCTGGGAGACGAGGGCAAATTTAAACCAACCGCTTACCAAAGTTACCTGCAACGCCGGTGCCCATAAACGGCTGGGGAGTGCAAAGCTTTAGCGGTGCGCAGGCTCTGCCAAAGGCCGTACAATAAAGTCATGAGTCAAGTCTAACAAGAAAATCAGATAAATAGCAGCTGGGCTTGGGGAGCTGGCACTCCCTGACTGATTCACTGGACTCAGTTGTAATAGCACAGAGCTTGGGAGGAGACAGCATCTCTAAAACACTAAAATATTGTTCCAGACAACCCCCCCCCCCAATGTTTAGTCATCAGCGCCATGAAATAACAGGACTGTCGCCTCTGTGTAGCAACACAGAATTAATTATTATTTGCTGCCCAAACACCTACATCTTATACTAACACTGTGACAGTTCATCCAAACAAGCCACTTAGAGGCTGCAAAATCGCTCTCCATACTCCTGCGTACCCCCACTCCTGCCCCACTCCCCATCCACCCACAATCCCCTTCACTTGTGGCCCATCCACAGAGCTATGAAGCATCAAAGAGGATTAAAAAGCAGGTCTGGGGGAAATGAGAGTTATCGTCTCTTATATGAGATTAAAATGTCACCAGGCCAGCCGTCCCGTCTACGTGTGCACACATGCAAGTGCGGAGAAAAAAAAAAAAAAACACGAGGGCGCGCACACAATGCCAAGACTGCTCTCAGGGCCAACGATTTGTAATGCAAGCTTTGTGAATTACAATAAGATTTATTGTGCAGCAGTATATGTCTAATTTTCCATCTACCGTGGGGCGCTTCAGCTGCAGAGAGCTGACACAGGCGACTATTATACACCACCACAGTTAAAATGTGGTTTTTACGCATGCTCTTGGGAAAAGAAGCTTACAGCACTTTTTGGCGTAGGACAAAAAATGATTGATGAAGACAACAAAAGGCACACGTAAATGGTTTTCCAAAATGTTTTGAAATAAGTTCTATTCCAGAATCCCTTTTTTTCCTTGCATTGGCTAATCGAAGTTAAACAGATGATGAAAGGCCTGCTTCCTTTTTGGAGTGTTAGAGAGACTTCGTTCTTTCTTTCTTTTTTTTTTTTTTTGGGGGGGGGGGGGCGCAAACGAGTAATACCTAAAGAGAGAAGATCTCAAAGAAATGAATTCAGTGTGAAAATGCTCTATTGTGACATATGTAACGCAGTTTAGGAAGACATATCTCAACAGCTAATGTATTTAACGGTTTAAATAATCTATGCTGATTTACTCCACTATCTTAACTAAAAGGCCAAATCAAAAATGTGCAACCCAGAAGGACGTGGGCCAAAAGATGAAAAAACACACGCCGTCTACAGGGCATGGGTTCCACTAGGACTTTCCTCTATTCCTGGCACATGCAACAGTCAGACTGTAGGAGCACACGTGCATTACGGGCTGCCCTCTGAACATGTACCTGCTGTAGGTCAGAAGGTCTGCTCTAACAGTCTTGGCATCATCTGATCTGAAGTCTGTCCCCACATGAAGTCAAAAACAGTAGTTCAGGTCATTCCTTGGCATGAGAGAAGAAGTTCTGGGAAAGTAAGGACAAAAAGATAAATTAGGGTAAAGTTACACTTTGTGATGTTTAGTACTTGAAACCAAGTCCGCTGAAAAAAGTACAATAGCATATCTAGGTGAGAGCGTGCAAACGTGCCCAACTTTGGTCCTAAATACCTGGAGTACACCGCACCAGCTGAACGCAGTTTATCAAATATATTTGTTAGGGTTAGGGTTAGTTGAATATCAACAAACTGACCTAGCTATTATGCCATTTGCATACGGGTATGAAGCATTTATGTGCATGTTTATATGCATATATAATCATTAGCCAATGTTGGTCCTGCCTCACAATGCAAGTCAAGTCACTTTATACTCATTTTAATGGCACTGTGCATTACTGTGCATTTAGTATTTCACAGTATGGGGGTTTCTACTCTAACTAGTTTGTTGTTTGTTTGTTTTGTGTACCTGTGTTGTATATAAGCTACTGGTAGCCTAAATTTCCTTAAGGATCAATAAACTACATATCTGTCTATCAATCTACTTATCTATCTATATATAAATTTATACATCCATCCATCCATCCATCCATCTATTAGCCCACCAGGGTCAAAGGTGAGCAGATCAATTGGGCTAGGGTTAGTAAACTGCAAACTTGTTTACAATTTCTCATTTACTATAAAATGATCCACTATAGTTTGTCATCCGTTTAAAACAATTTAATTAACTGATTTGTAAAACCTAGAGGTTGTCTTCACTACTAATTATTTTTATTGTATTTTATTTTATCTACTATCCAGTAGAATCAGTGAACCTATGCATGTTTCTGTGCTGTAATGTTCATAATGATAAACAGTAGTAAATCACAAAAGTTTTGACTGGGTGCTATTTTCCCTTTATAAGCATTTCAGGCATCTGGTTTGTATTATTAATGCTATAAAGGACTCTGATTCAGTAATTTTCCCAAGAATGCCATACTTCAAATCAAACCACATTGAATGATTTCTGAACTGTGCAGAAATTTTTAAACAGTACTGCAATTCCACTAAGCAATCACCATCTCTAGCAGATTGGCCTGGTAACGATATCTACTGAATATACTGCCAGTAGTCTAAAGAACTTTTACGGTAGCATTATTAATATTCTTATGGGTATTTAATATGGTGATGAGCTTGTTGTAATCCATGAAGTAACCAGCTATTAACAATCACGTCTCAGTGGAAATTGTTGTTGAAACTACCACAACGCAGCACCTCCATCTAAGAAACCTGTAAGCAGAGTTATTACTGAACATCAACAAAATCAGAATAAAACAAACCTTTCTCTGCATCCTAAAACAATCATGAACACAAATTTTAAGCCATTTTTCTTTCTGACTCATGGAATGAGGAGGCTGATTAGCAGATACAAAGTGCTAGATGTTAGACTAAAGCTACACCTGTAAGGGCAGCTGATAAAATAGCTCAGAGCCGTAAATACTTATTTTCAGTTCTCAATAAAACCATTTATATTGTAACGGATTGCTGTATTCATAGAAAGTGCAGAGCCACAGGTTGAAGTTGAATAAATATTAGCCAGTCACACTAACAATAGTTGAGCTGTTATATATATATATACATTTGTACAATTGTATATATGTATACTATTGTACATATGTATACAAACATAACAACAATAAACAATATATCTCTCTTATATGACAAAATGACAGATCTGATTGTCTTACACATAAAGTGTCATTTGTTACTTTAACCAAAAACCATTTGTTTTGCAATTCAACTTACAATTTTAAATTCTGTATTTAGTTGTTTATGTTAGTGCTGTAATAAATGCCACAGAAGAAATATAGAAGTATTTATGATAACATATGTTATTTAATTTTCATATATGACAAAAATTTATAGTTCATGTCTAGAAGTGTATCTCTTCTTCCATGAGTGCACTGAGACACTTTACGGCTCATGGAAGGTAGTTTCAAGTAGAGGAAATATCAGAGACATATATCAGAATATCAAATATTAGAGAAATATCAGAGAAATATCAGATTAAAGCGGGGGCGACAACTAAAACGTTACAAAGAGCCATTTTAGTCCAGTTTTTTATTTTTATTTTTTTTATAAAAATCATTTTTGTATCACTGCCCTTCTAACACACAACATGGGTCAAAACAAACACTTATTTTCACTATGGAATTTGATAGGAACTGTTGACATTTGTAAAGTCAGGAACGTATTTGCAGTCAGGAACATATTTACAAACACTATTTTTGTTGTGATAGCCCACTAAGGTCCCCAAATGTAATATAAACATGGATTGAAGTGTGTTGGGGATTTAAGCATTCAGTTAAATTTTTTCAGCACATATATAAGAGTACATTATGTTAACTGTATTATGTATTTTGTAGTAATAACTCTCTGATTCTTAGATTGCCACAGAAATTATAAATTTGTTGTATTTATTCATTTTAGAGTTAAGGATGGTTCACTAAAATCCAAAGACAATTATTTTATGAGCTCATAAAAGGTTAAACTCTTTGTTAATATCCTATATTTTATGTAAATAGTCAATAATCTTTTAAACGTATCCATTTCTATACTTGGAATGCACACTAGTGAAGAAGAGTCAGACCTTAGGGTAGGACTGTTTTAACATTTTTATTGATCCCACTGTAATGTTTCTGCTGCCTTCTTTGTCTATCCCTCAGGAGCCATGTCTACAGCATGGGTCAGTGGGTGGTGGTTTAGAAGAAATGCAGGCTTACTGAGCATGTCTTTATAGATATGCCTGGAATTCTGGATAATGTGGATTGCATCTATAACCTTTCTAGGGGTAAACCAGGTTTGTTCAGAGAGCAACATTTCTGTGTTTATATTTAGTGTTGAAATATTGTCATGTGTATTGTAAAGTGTGATTTAGAATGGGAAATAGTGTAGTCCAGTTAGGTGGAATTCCTCACAGTCATAGTTAATGGTGAATGTACCCTGCAGTTTCAAGTAGTTTGACCCATCATGTTAAAAGAGGTCATGTTGCCATAAATGCATTCTTCTGTCTTTCTGGCCAGAATTCTTTTGTATAAGTTTTTTTTGTGTAAGTTCAGAATATTCTGATTGACTCCTCAGTGTGCCTTCTTGTCTTGCCTTTGGTCACACCACAACATTTGTAAAGAAAGTAAATAAATAAGTATTAAAATAATAATTTATGATTTAATCAAAAACAAGATTTTTAATAAATACTTGGAACATTAAGTAATGAAATAAACTGATTTCAATGGATTTACTCAGCAATACATACAACAACATAGGAATATAGTTCATCTAATAAACCAATATGGCCATTCACACACATACACTACACATACAATGAGGATGAAAATCTGTACCTATTAGGCTGCCATACGGTGCAGAACCAGCTATCACTGACAGGTGGGAACAGAAAAAAGGGGGGCGGGGATTAGAGCCTTAGAAAAAAATAAGACTTATTATGATAACAGCTCAGTAATGGCAAAGAGATGCACATATCAGAAACACATATGTTCTGCACACACCACAGAGCACGTTCAACTTCAGCTTCCACTCCAACAACAGTCACTTGCATTGTGCTGTGCTCTAAACAAGTGTCATTTTAGCATCAGTTAGCTACAACAAAGCCTGCCCGAACGCCACAGAACTGGTTTGATTTTAACTTAGTCAATCAGGCTGCCACTGTTTGGGTCTGTAGCCTGCATGTTAAGCTAACACTAAGTTAATCAGGCTTCAGGTTTTTTTGTCCTTTCAGCAGCTGTTCTGTCAGATTTGAATCAGCATTTGTAATGACCTGAACCTGTGTTAGTGCTGTACGGTAGTCAACCAGTGTCTTGTTTTCTTCCTGAAATGTCTGTCACATACCACACAACAACCTCAATAGGGCTCATAAACAAAACATTATGGATCAATACTGTAGAAATACAGTAACTCTATTATCAGTTTTACTAAGCAAAACTAAGCATTATATTTTTTCTGAAGGAGCAAATAATCTTAATCGGCAGTAAACATTTTAGCTTTCAACTTTCAAAATTCTCAGCATATTACTTTTTATTAGAACAGCCCATAAACTATTTTAGCTAATCATGTTAAGTGAAACAACAGAATCTTTAGTGTACTGATTCTCGGCATGAATATTTCAGTTTACTGTAGAACTACTAGTTTTATGTCCACCTTAAAACGTTTGCCTTCCACCTTAAAACACATTTACACTTCCACCTTAAAATGGCACATACGTTACATTAAGCCTCAGTAGATACGTGTTTTATGAGTTTTAGACATTTGTTCTCATGTTGTGCAGACGTTACCAAGAGCCCACGTAAAACTGGATTCCTTTTCGAATGTTCTGTTCCACCTTAAAAGCCGAAGACGTTAAGAAGCCGTGTTGCCACAGCAGCATTTAAGGTGGAATGGTAAACAATCAACAATCTAATCTAACATGTTCATGTGAGTGATCTACTGAAGGTAAAAACGTGTATGTAAGAAAGCTGAACAGCAGCTACTCACACGCAGAGCCTCGGCCTGGGCAGCTTGAGTACCTAAGTGAACACTCAAGCCACGTGACCAATAATTACACGAGACAGGCAGAGGAGCGGGAAAATTATTAACTTTGTGGAGAACAGTTCAACATGTTTAAAAACACAAATAAATGGTTTCACACATAAATGTACTTATATGTCAAATCTGTTTTCTGGACTCTCCCCAAATTTCTAAACATGCTAATGATCCACAATGTCATTACATCAGACTATAGTCTTATTTCTTAAGGCAGTGCAGTACCCACCCTACACTCCACCACTTCAACACTGATACTCTAGCATTCAACCAGAATATTGGTTTCACATAAACACAATCACCTCTAACAATAAAGTATGAGACATGCGTCCACTCAAATCAATTCAACTCAAAACATACAGTTACAGATATCCCCCAGTGAGCCAGAGGTGACGCTGGCAAGAAAAACGCCCCAAGGCTCGAGGAAGAAAGACTCACAAGTGAATACCCGTCCTCCTCCGGTTAAAAAGTATTTACAGCTAAATTCAGAATAAAAGCTGAGAGAATCTCTGTTTGAAGGTAAAAGCTTTAGAAACTGCACACATAAAGTCTCTGACTGAGTCTGTGTAAAAAGTGGGAGTGAAATGAAACAAATAGTCATAGACAAAAGCATTTCGGCAGTCATGAAACGTGTTTAGTCCGTATCTTACCATAAATGACTCACACTTTGTTGTAAAACAACAGTTTATGGTAAATGTGCATAAAGACGGCTACTTTTATTTTTCGATGGATAGAAAACAACATACATTAAAGATATGTGGTAAATTTGCCGGGCTTAAGGCTGAAGTTAGCTTCAAATTTCAGGGTGTGTCTCAAAACCTAGTAAGCTGGCTGCATAGACAGCATTTTACGTCATAGTATGCGCGCTCCCGACATATTTTGGCATGATTTTAAGGAAGCGTCGAACAAAGCATTTGACGGTTCCTTAAAATTAGGCCAAAATAACCAAAAATAAGTGCCTCCGCCGCTAAGGCCATGATGCAATGCAGGTAAATCTACAAACAGTGAAGTCGTTTTAAAATGTAAGTCATTTCGATTCTCTCTGGTGTTTAATGTGTTTCTTGTCATATAGTCACGCAAAACAGCATTTTATTGACCAATTTGCAGTTTTATACTCTTGTATTATTGTGTGTGGATGATTTTAGCCTGCAGTATTCATGTGTGGTTGATAAATAAATTATGTGCCACCAGTTTATCAGCGGCTTTGCCTGTTTTTCAACGTCCCTAACTCGGACACTCAGGATTCACTGAAAAATCACTACATTTGCACTAGGAAATGTGACATTGTGCTGGTGTTGAGCTAAACGACTATATATATATATATATATATATATATATATATATATATATATATATATATATATATATATATATGATCGTTAACTAAAAACAAGTGACCTAGTGAGCTAATACACAAATAGCTCTAACCATAACGTGTTGCGCAAAAATAGAAATCGTGGGAAATAAGAGTATGACCGGAATGCTGGCAGTGGTGAAAAAGGGGACATCATGCCTGGACATGTCACATGATATAAGTATTAAATTTGAGCTAATGTTAGCTGGCTGTGTGTGGGCTGCTGCACTTAGCTTGTTGTCTACTATTGTCAACAGCTGACTAGTTTGTGGTGTTGGTGTAAAATTGCTTCCTAAATTGAACAATTTGTCTGAACATACAACATATTTACTACGTTAATCCGCATGAGTGAGTAGTACATAACTGTTAGCTTAGTAGCTAACTAATCAAGCACACTACCAGGCAAACCCGTGTCCTTACCTTGTTCTACAATAAATGGCACTGCGTTTATGTTGTGGCGCCTGATGTGTTATAGTAAATGCTGCACCACTTAAGGTGGAACGCTTCACAGACGGTTAAAATATATGAATGGATTAGGATGTTGCTCTGTTTCTGCTGGACAGGTGGGTAACATTAAATGATTTTTGCTGTTACTTATTAACAATAGGTTAGTACTGTTGCTTCCTATTTGCAAATGTCATAGCTAGATTTAAGGCAGAACAAGAAGATTAGAACAGGAAGCTGACTTGAGCTGCTGGCAGTATTTTTGCAAAGGGAATTAAGGCAATAAAAATATCTAACCAAAAGGTTTTATGAACAAGTTATCCATAAATATGCATCCATCTATAAATCCTCCAGAGCACCAGTGGCTTCCCCCACGGCAAACGAAGGCCCTGCTGCCAGGGAGGCCTGGCTCCATCACTAACTGCTGCAAACCTTGTCTCCTCTCTAAGCCAGTGTTGCCTTCCGGAAGTCAAGCACCATCTTGGCTGCCAGGAGACAATCCAAACCAACTGTGTATAGATGCAAGCCCGTAGCTCAGCCCCTGTCCCACCATGACCAGGAACCATTTTCTTCCTCTTGCGAGATGATGTCACCTTGTAACAGAGAAAAGTGCTGAAATTCCAGTTAGGCATTTCAGGCAGAAAGTTGTTTTTTGTGGTGAGCCACTGATTTTACAGAAACAAAAATGTCATAAAATTAATAGTTTATTAAATGATTATTGTTTTGGTACACAGATTTAAGAGCCACCTCTGTACATAAACTAAGCTAATATTAAAGTTAAGTTTAAAAAAGTTAAACATACTTTTTTACTTCTGGAGACTTGTTCATGTTTGTTTCTGGGAATTATGTGTTGACGTACAGATCCAGTACAGAAGTCAGGAAATTGGCGGAAGAACCTGTTGTGTGACCTTTGGTATGACCACTTCTGCTCCTTTTCATAACTCCTTATTTACCAAAAAACCAAACCGCCATCACATTATCACCCCCCACCAATCCTCACAATCTTTCACAAGATGAAACAGAAGTCAGTGTTACTGGGTAGTTTATGAAAAGTAATAAAGTAAAGTTTTAGCCTTTTACTCTTAAACCATGATGAGATCTTTATAAGGCGTGATGCTTATTTTATGAAGGTTACAAATCACTTTAAAGGCTGAGCAGCTTTTTTATGTTTTGCTGCTACAGTTGGTTTGATATTGCTTTCTGTTATGCTGATTGACTGTGTGTTTCATGCTTTGAGCACTTTTGGCCTGTTACTGCTTACTGAGACTGTGTGTGTGTGTGTGTGTGTAGAGAGATTGGGTGTGTATGGATGATGCAGATGGGGAGGTTAGGGGAAAAGGTTGTGAAGGAAGATAAACGGGCCAGAATGTGATTATATAAGGAAGAATCATTAATGTGTGTGTGTGTGTGTGTGTGTGTGTGTGTGTGTGTGTGTGTGTTGGTGCATATGTGTAAAAAACAAACAATGTTTAGATAGTGAATAGACAGCCAATAATTTAGAAATGTATTTTATTTTTGTGCCTAATATTAGTTCTAATATTCTCTTGTTGATATAGATAGACACATAGAAATGAGGTTCATGTGTACCAAAAATGAAAGAATGTAAATTCAGTTCTTATGATTTTTTTATGTTTGCTTGTGCATATGAACAAAAAAATAGAAATGTCAAACATGGACTTTAATGGGTTAAAAAACAGAAATAATATATACACTTTTAATATATAGGTGAAAGTACACATAGTAATTATGGTTTATAATCAGTCTAAAACCGATGCCAATTATTGCCACTTAATGCCACCTATATTTATATATTTAATTCTTTTCATAAACGTTTATAAATATTGATATTGATTGAACTAAATTATTTTATATTTTAATATTTTGTGTGTTTTGTAAGTGCTGTCAGCAACTTGTCAGTTGCATAAATCTGTATTTTGTGTAGAAAGAACAAAATATGGAAGACAATGTTAATATACAACATATGTTACTGACATAATTGTAGTTTCTGTACATTTTTCATGTTTTGAAGGTTTATTTTATATTTAATATTTCCTGAAAAAGTGTGTCTAATTAATAATTATTATCATACCAGCTTACTAAAACCAGTTATCCCACATTAAGGTCCAACACACAGGCTGTGGTACATTGTAATCTGTAGTATATTTGCACAACTGCTCTTCAAAAAAATCTCATTCATGTTATGTACTGTTATATATTATTTCTGCTGGTACTATGTTAAAATTAAATGACAAAACAATTTACTTTAAGGTGAACGCTGAGACATTCTGGCATTAAAAGACTGAGACAACACTAACATTAAGGTTAGACAGTGAGGCTTCGTCCCAGACAGCTTACTTTGGAGTTTACATATTACGCTGCTGAAAGCACTCCTAATGATGATGCTCTATTTTTTACAAGCTATTTGAGGTGACAGTGTGCAGTTTGGGACGTGGCTGTAGACCAACGTTACCTGATGTTTCAGAATGCTTATCACAACTTGTGCGTAGTTAATATTAACGTTAGTTAACCCAAACCTTCCTGGTATGTTACAATAACAAGCAGTTACACACAGGCCATTTTCATAGCTTTAACTAGCCATCGTTGCTGTTTGTTGTGCTCTGGCACTGACTTCTGTTGAAAGCTGACGTCACTAAAAAGCTCTGACAAGGCAAAAGCTGAGGCCAGTGAAGTTACTGATTGAAATATATATTCAAACATAGCAGGATTTTTTGTGCTTCCATTTTGAACAGGCACCTCAACACAAGACATATATAAAAAAAAGTTGTCTGATTCACTGGCAAAATGCACCACCTACCCTCTGCGTCTCATATTTCAAAATAAAATTTGTAACAAATACAACTGTTTCCAATGTTCCACTCGGTTACTGCACCAGTGTCAATGCTTAGAATGTAGTTCAACAGAAAAAAACAAAACATCAACAGGAAGAGCTTATAAAATGCTTAACACTGTTTACCATTTCAGTAATGTAATATGATACAATACGAATGTTATTAAATTCATTTATACAACGATTTTTATAGTAAGTAATGTAATTACATTGCAATAACTTGTCAATTGATTACACTTAGGACAGATTATGCATAAAAACATACAAAAACATACATTTTCACACACCAACATATAAATTGTAGAATTTTATGTGAACATATAGTTGAACTGATTCTAATTGCAATGAAGTGTTTTGTAATATCCAGCTATCAGCAAGTGTGAGACTGTGGACGTGCGGGAGGCTTGACCAAACACACAGGTCCATGGCAAAGTGATGCAGTAAGAGAGAATTATTATAGCTGTGTTTCCTGCATCTTCTAATGTAATGCTGGTGCCACAGTGGTGTCAGAAGTGGGAGTGTTCCCAATGAGACTGGTGACTGGAGTCACTGCAGGAAGGTCCAGCCATGCCATGTGCACCCCAGGGACCCTGGCCAATCTTTGTGGGACAGTTCTTTAAAAACGGGAGAACAATGTAATGTCCTGCTACTGGCTATCGCAAAGCCTTTGATGTGCAGACATTTGAAATGTGGACATGCAGGCCCTTGGGAAGATTGCTTGTGCTATTCTGTGCTGGGCTGAGGAGCATTTTAGTGGGGTTGTGGCGTAGTGTTGGTGCCAGAGTTGTGTAGCTGTTAATGACCTGTCTGTTATCCTGACTGTTCAGCGTGACGATGTAAGCACTGAGACAGCAATGTATTGTCCTGCCAATTCTTTCTCTGTGCCACAATATTAACCCTTTCAAGCTAAACAACCCCCCTCTAATACACAACATAAGTCAAACTCGACCTTTATTAATTTCTATGTTTTTTATGTATTGTATCTCTTTAGTAAATCTATTGAAATCGGTTTATTTAATTATTTAATGTTCCCAGTGCTCATTAAACATCTTGTTTTTGATGTCCTTAAATCATTATTTTGATTCTTATTTATTTACTTTATGAACAAAAATATTTTTGGTAAATATGTTCCTGACTGCAAATGTCAACAGTTCCTATCAAATTCCATCGTGAACACATAAGGGTTAATTCTAACCCATGTTGTATGCTAGAAGGGTAGTGATACAAAAATTTGTGATGATCAAAAACAAGTAACTTGAGGAATTCATAGAAACTTTAATAATGAAATTAATTTATTGCACAGATATAGAAATAGAATCTCAGTCGGGTCACTTTGATCAGTCAAAATCACACTGTATCATCAAAAATGAGTTATAATTAGCAAGTAGTAGTTTTTACAATTTTTTTTAAATGTTACATTTTGTTTTGCTTTTCAATAGCAATTTTATTCTTCTGCTGTAGGAATGCTTCACATCAGCTTCATATTAAAAATACTCAAAATTCATGAAACCTCTTTAAGTAATTTTCTTGACCAAATTAATTTTCCATTTTTGGTCACAAAAAAATAGTGCAAAACAGAATGAGTGTAGAATGTTAATTGACTAATAAGGTAAAAGAAAACAGATAACAGTTTAATGCATTTAATATTCCATATAGTTGTAAACCTCTTTGTATTGCTTTTGTATTTGTTTTAATATCCCTGTGTGGACCAGAGGAGGATGAGTGCCTTTCTTTGAGTCTGGTTCCTCTTGAGGTTTCTTCCTCTTGCTCTGAGGTGGTTTTCCTGCCACTGTTGCCCACTGCCTTGCTCACTAGGGGCTTGAACCTGGATTCGCTGCAAAGCTGCTTTGTGACAATATCTGCTATAAAAGGCGCATATAAATAAATAAACCTTGACTTGATGATACAGAGGATGTTTGCTGCTCAGTCCCTGTACATGTAGGCTTACAGTACATTTAAGCACCTCTCGGTCCTCTAAGCGCACTCAGTGTAAATCTGGCAGTGAAGGAAAAGTCTTCAGTTTATTCTGTAGGAAGTTTGAACTTGGAAGAAATCTTGCAAGAACACATATCCTCTTATAAATATATACGGGGGAAGCCTACAAAACATCTGTTTCCTTTTTTTGAATCAAATAATCACAGAGCAGGGACTTGAACTGCTGTCAGTCAGGCTTTTCTCTGGTGTCTGTGGTAAACGGCAGCAGTCGGATTCAGTCCGCTTTATTTCAGTTTATAACTAACGAGACGGAGGCTGAAAAGTATAATTAAAGCAGTTCAGATTCTGGACACTAAGAACAGAAATCTTCTTCCCCAGGTTTCCTTGTGTTCGACTAAACCTTATTGAAGGTTATTAAAGGAACACAGTAGTCTGTAGTAGCTTCATAATACCTTCACTACATGGAGAGAGTAATTAAACCAGCTTACTCACACACATACACATGTGCGCACAGAGCAGTACAGAAATGTTTGATTATTCATTTTCATGATCAGCAAAAAAAAAGAAAACATATTAATAATTACACAGAGGATCAACTAAATAATATTTTTTTTTAGCATTCAGCATGTTCATCATTAGCTTTTGTTACAAATTGTTTTCAGGAGGCAAAAGATTTAAGGCTGTGTTCAAACTGCAGGCAAATCCTTTGAGACACTGTTATTTGCAAGTGATCAGATCGGATTTGTGTGTCCAGACATCACTAATGTACCCGCATGGGCTGCTGTGCTAATGATGCAGGCGTTTGCCGCATTGTGAGCGACAAAAAAGACACTTTGAAATCTGATTTGAGCAGCCAGAGCATTCAGACTGACACACGTCTATAAAAACCCTGGTCCAAATGTGGTTTGCATCTGATTTGCAAAAATGGAATTGTACATGGTTTTTACTGTAAAGTCTATTAAAAATGAATCCTGATTCACATCTAAGTGTTTATTTAATGGTGCTGTTTATTTGGTGGTCTGGCAGGATTTTTCTTAAGTCTATATATTCTTTAATGTTTTTCCATGTCTTTTGTCCTCTGTATGTTTAAGGTTTATTTAATACATTATCTCATCAGTAAAAAACAATGTATTGACCATTTTACCTGAAAATTAAATCAATTCTCTGCATAGTACTGGGTATTTTAAGTGAAGCCTGTCCCTTTAAACAATGAAATACTGCTTAATAGAAACAAAATAAAATAAAAAAATAGTTGTAACTTACTCATATTTGTTTCTATATATTTAACATGCCAAAACAGCTTTCCAATGTCTCATGAATTTAAAAAAATTATATCCTCAATGTGTTAGCCTAACCATTTTCAAAGCTCTCTTTGTGAAAGCTCAGTATTTATAGTTACCATCCAAAACCTCCCTTCAGCAAATCAGTGAAATTAAATCAGGTGTGCTACTAAGAGGAACTTCACTGAATGTCAAAAAATCCACTCATAATTTCAACTAATTTTAACTCATAATTAAATGGTTGAAATGCAAACAAAGTTATGTAGAGTGGTTTGATGTAAAATGCTTCATTCTGGGGAAAGAGTTTAATGCCTTCTAAATCTTCCTTTCAGATGACGTGGAAGAAAACATATTTTTGGATTTATGACATCATCACTGCATATAAGAACTTACTGGTGGTTTTGGGTAATAAACGGCTGTATTTGTGTTGTGACACGCGTTCCCATCACCAAGAACTGTATTTCTTTTAAAGAGAATGTTAATTTTTACATAGAAAACAAATATGTTTTACATTAATTAATGTGTTAATTTCTTCTGTATGCATATGACTGTATATAGTACTGTGTATTTAAAAATGTACATATTCATGATATCACATGATCATCTTCAAGATGCATTTTTTGTTGGGTTGGATGTTTAAAAGAAGAATCAGATACACACCATTTAAAACAAAATGTCTCTTTAATTTGTAAGTGTCAACAGCAGTACAAAAGATGGAGTGATGGTGAGACTATTTTCTTGTTTTGTGTGTGTGTCTGTATGTTTGTGTGTGTGTGTGTGTGTGTATGTGTGTGTGTACTCTATCTTTACGGAAAAAGAGGAAACTCTTGAGGTAAATGAGCAATAACAGGCAGGAACTCCCTCTTCTGCCATTGTACATCAATGGATTGAGTATACTGTAGAAATGGTGTTACATTACAATATGCCAAAATGCCTCCTGTGGGGAGAACGACCTAGATTATTGTACAATCCACTAAGGTGCCTAAATACACCAAAATGTGTCACTCATCTGGTATATTTTACTTATATTAATTAATACTACCATTACAGAGAAGACTCGTCTCTGAACATACAACTGTAGAATTAATTTATCTTTAGTTTACCTCACGTCAATACTGCACATGGAAACCAAGAAGTTGCTGGTTTACATACTGAAGCCAAGCAAAAAATATTTTTAGTACCTTTTTTGTCTTTTTTTTTTAACAATAATATCCTTAGCAAATAGCTGTCCTTTGTACTGTATAAAGAAGAATGTGAACACAAATGTGATGGCAACCTTTTTTTTTAAGTTCAATTAAAAACTTTACACTGGACTGTACAAGATATGATAAACTATGTACATTTTTAGACTTTTTTTTGTCTTTTTCAAAGCAGCAACAGACACTATTTCTATATCTCTAACGCCCGAACAATACCTGCCATGGGCCTAGGTACCTGCCGAGAAACCGGTCTCTATGCCAAAACAACAAAAAAAAAGAACAAAAAAATAAAATAAAAAAATAAACAAAAACAAAAAGGCTGCCAGCGGGATTCAAAACAAGAGCGGCCCTAGCGACAGAGGAGCCACGCACAGTGTTGCTTGAGAGACAAGAAAATCTACAAAGCAAGAGTACCTTTGACAACAGCATTAAAGTTGTCCCTGACAGCAAACGATTACTCTTCTGAACAGCAGCTAGCATGTCAGTCCAGCATGTCAGTGAGTTGTGCTGATTAAATTAACAAAGAACAATCCCACAATATACATCACAAAAAAGTCCAATGACAGAAAAAAGAACTACAGTAAGATAAGAAGAAACACCATACACACTTTGTCTTCAGTTGTTGTACCTACATCGTTTTGAAATGGCAGTGAAGGTTATGAATTTAACACAAAGGTAATACGGACCGCTGCTACTGGCAGGCCTTCTTGGACAGGATATTGGGGTTTGGTTTTTTTTTCACCCCATTAAACACTAAGAAGTAACATGTGAAGACTGTGAATGCACAGAGTTGGCATTATTCAGCAATAAATATTTGTTCATCCTCACAAACAGAGTTCACCAAGAACCTCACTTCTGTTTTCACATGATGCTAGATTTGTTTGTTTTGTTGTTTTTGTTTTTTTTAAATATGATTTATCAGGTATTTCGTGTTTGAGTTTAACGGAACCAGCAAATGATTAAGCACAATCTGCTCATGTGATTTTCTCAGCGTTTACTACTGAATGCACTTAAAGGGGTGCGCCAGCATGAAATACAAGGGTTTGGACTGACTCATCACAGGGCGTCATCACTGAAACACAGCCAAGTGAGGTGCCTGGTTGTCTAAGCTGCATCCAATACTGTTCAGTCAACAGGGACGTCAGTTCAGCATCTACATGAGGTACAGTGAATTGTCAGTTTTTTGTTTTGTCTTTCTTTTTTTCTAAAGAACAATGAGCAACATACACAAACACGAAAGAAATCAAGAACAGTCAAATACATAAATTATACTTCAGTAAGTATCCATGAACAAAAATAGAATTCTATTTTCCTATGTTATATTTACAATTTTAAAAACTGATGAGATGGTGAATTTGTCCAAAATGGAAAAAAAAAAAAAAAAAAAACATCACAAGAAACTTTTGTTTTGAGTTCCAATTCAGGTTCCGATCCCACTGTTATTTATTCTTTTCTCTGATTGTCCTTTTATCATGTTGTACTGACACTTTTAGAGCCAACAATGGCTAATAAATACAATAAAATGTCTATATGCACTATATAGGTTCAAATACAATATACAACACAAACGTACATGACCGATAAGATGCGCTATTGAAGTCCGGTGTGTCTCGGCTGACCAGTCTCTATGCAAGCCTTCTGTCGAGTATACTGCTCTTTCTTCCCTTAGGCAGCACTGGAGCTTAAACAAAGTGTTCATTCATCACGTGTCTTTGCATAAATAAACAAAATAAGTTGAGAGAAAAATGACTCAAATCTGGCAACCGTGGGCCGTGCCCACATGAGTCCAAACAGGTCACTTTAGTTCGTGTAGTTTTTTTTTTCTCGCACGACGGCTTCACATTAGTCAGAATTGATAAAAATACCATTTATATCCAGTGCTTGTAACACTTATGAAGCATTGTCTCTGTGTGAGATTGACGTTGTCTCTTTTTTTCGTCCCCCCCGCCCCCCCCCCCAACCCATTATAGTTTCAGTCCCAACAACAGTCCTTTTCATCAACCACCAGCCTAAAGAATTGGTTTGGCATGGTCAAGAAAATATGTACAAAACACGTAGAAGTCAACCAGTCTACCAGAAAACAGATATAACAGCTTTAAACAAGACATGTTGGCCTATGAAAAGAAAAGGAAAAAAAATCTGTATAACAAGGGGAAACCCTACCAAGCATTGTACCTTATGAAAGAATCACGACAAGCACTAAAAACAACATAAATCAATTAGAGAAGTGCTCAAAACTTCTAAGACTTGAAGTAAATGCTTTTTGATTTCAGGGCTAAATATAATAGTCGATGCCTCCAAATGCTGAGAGAAATAAGCGCTATCGGTACCCTTTTGACCTTTTGGAGGCAAATGCAGTGACCAGCAGCCCCAGCCCTGGCGTGAGAGAATGGTGCTGGCCATTTCCATCTATTCTAATCGCTGGGTTACTGATGGGAAAAAAGACAGGTTCAAGGGCAAAGGGAAAATAGCAGGCATCATGCATTAATAATGCCGCGTTTCAGATGATACCGACTCGTCAGTCATTTTAATAATCCCCCACAGCTTGATCTACTTGTTCCATCTGCTCGCCAGCACCTCGTGGCTGCTCCTGGCTGCAGCCTCTTTCTGCTCCACTTTGATGGAGAGAGCACAATAAACTGTCAAGGCCCCCCTTCCCCATTGTTCGGTCGCCTCTCCTGGGCACGGACCTGTGGCGGAAGCCAGATGGCAGCCTCTCGGGGCAGGGCGGCCACTGGGCAGAGGTGAGGCGAGGGCAGTGGATAGATGGGGGTGGGCAGAGCTCCCCGCTCTACGGGGGCTCACCACTGGGCCACGGCCTCAAACAAGAGGTCCTGACCGCTGGCTGCCTCTTGGCCGTCCTTCCGCACCGGCAACGACACCGGCTCTGTTGTACTGACAGAAACCACGGCGCGGCTCACAGAGAGTGGAAGTCTGCCTGCTTTAACAAACCAAAAAGTTCAAAGTCAAATGTTTTTTTTTTCCTTTCCCAAAACTGAATATTCTCCTAAAATTCTTCTAATTGTTAAAGAAGCCAAATATATATATATATATATATATATATATATATATATATATATATATATGTAATTATTGTGAGATGGTATATATAAAATTAATTTCAGTTGCCTGCTTTCAACAAAACTGGCAAGAATCATCCACATGAACATCTCTTTTTCCCCTTAAGACTTGTTTATGTACACATTGCACAAACTATGATCTGCTTTAAGACTTTCTTGTATCAATTTAAGTTTACAATGTTCAAAAGACTTTAGCCTGACAGAAGGCCTCGAAGGACTGGGGAAAAACAGGAGCCTAAGGATTCAAACAGAATGCGCCTGTACATATTGTACAACAGCAATTTGTGATTGTAATGCCACTAAAGCTGCCTTTTGCTGCCCTTCCAATTTCACAGATTGGATGCCTTTGGCCCCTTGGCATGCTGGCCAGATTACAATCACTCTGATTAAGAACTTAGTGGGTAAGACTGAACCAGAGGGCAGAGGGATGAAGGAGGCTGGGTGATCACTGCATTGGACCTTCGAGATCAACAGTGGAACTTGTGAGCAAGGTTTTAGAGACCTTTTCATTAAAGTCCAGCATCTAACGCTGCCTCTAAATTCCTGAGTACTTTGCTATGGTAGTCAGCGAAGAGGGAAAGAAGCGATTGGGTTTTTCTGAGTTTGATAAGATTGCAAAGGATTGTCTAAGACTCATGCAGTCTCCTCCTTAAGACTTTAAAATTTAAGATTACACTAGAGGGGAGCTTATGAAATGTTTGGCATGACTGTTCTTTAAAACGTAGTGAAAAAAAGAAAAACAAAAACAATTCATAACAATAAAACGGTATAAGTGGGAGTTTGTGTAAGGACTCGAATCGATTTGTATTACCAATTTTGAAATGAAGTTTTGCTGTCTTTCTTGTTTGAAGTAGTTCAAATGAAAAACATTCACAAGCTGTTGGCTGGCACAGCATACCTGAGAGAAATATAGAACCCCATCAAAAAAAAAAAAAAAAAATCCATACGAAAAATGAAAAAATGTAAGACTGTGAGAGCTATAATTTCATATCAAAGGTTTCAATTTTCAAGTCCTGTCCTCCCTAACTTTTTTTTTACAGGCAGTATTCCTAATTTATTTAAATGTCCATAATTAAAACACAAGTTAAAATAAGATAAGAATAAAAAAGCCAAAATAAAACACAATCAAACTGATTCACACTTGAAGAAACATTTAAGACCAAATAGCTGTTGAATCTGTGGAGCCACATGTGCATGCAGGCTCCTAAAGGATATATTATCAGAAACAAGTTTTTCCTCTCTCTCTCACACACTTTTGTTCTGTAGTTTTTTTCATTATTATTATTAATATTATTATCATTATTATCGTTATCATTATTATTATCATTATCCTTCAGCACTCCCTCTAGTAAAAAGATGTTCTCTGCTGGGAGAAGAAGCCTCAATTGGCACTGACGGGCTCCTGCGTCTCATTCTCACTGCTGTAGTCCGATTTGGGCTCATCCTCAAAGTCCTCGTACATGTCCATCTCGTCCTCTCCATTAACCGGGTCGTTGGCCACCATGGTGCCGGGCTCCATCTTCATGCTGAAGGTGCTCTGGATGACGGGGATGGCGGGCTCGGGGCTGGCCGAATTGCTGGAGCAGTCCGAGGTCATGTGGGGCGAGGGAGTGGTGGTTGCCATGGTTATGGCGCCAGGGTAGACCACACCTGCGCTGGTGGTGATGGGGAGCTGAGTCTGTGGCTGCTGCCTGAGGCCGAAGCAGAGCGAGCGAGAAAGAGAGAGAGACAGAGGGGGATACATGAGACAGAGATTTACAGTTACCGAGCGCCATCTGAGACCTAGCCGCCGCTAACGACACGCACTGAACCTTAAGAGGTTTCGGCAGAAGGATGACAAGTTTAACGCCCATAAAGAAAAACAATTACAGGCGGAGGGAATCTGAGAATGGAAAGAACATTCGGTAGCGCGTGCAACAGTGGTCTCTCCGTAAACGTCTTCTATTTCAGCACTTAGATTGAAATCCCTGGCTTAACTGCTCTCTGCAGGGGTATATTTTGCAGCCAGCGGCTCTGCGAAAAAGATCTCGGATTAGTTACGACGGAACAGTTTCGGGAATAATTGCGAAAACGACACTCGTTCTGTGTTGGGCGACACAGGCAATTGCTGCTGGAGAGGTAGGCCCCGATCTAAAGCGGGCTGATTGATAATCCAGCGCTCGTATTTCTCACGGGTGAAGTGGGAACACCTGGAGTGGGCTTCCCCTTTGCTGACCACACTGTAGTAAATTACAGAGCCCAGCCTTCAGACAGCTGCCCTGCAACACTCACCATACTTAACCATAATATCGTGCTATTGTCTCAATTGGACAAATCATTACTATTTAACAACTGAGATAAAATGTAATTTCCTAAACTGCATTCAGGGTCAAGTTTAACAGCGCTTTCTGCCTGCAAGAAAGAGAGTGAAAAAAAATAAATCCCTACTGTTACCAACATGTGTAATCGCTATAGCCTGTGTACACAACGGGAAAAAAGCCTGCTTGTTTGCTTTAAAAGGCTGTTCATTAAAATTAAGTGCACGGGCCATATAACATAGCAGACATGGCTTAACGAGCTACACCGGTATATTACTCCGATCGAGCTGAACAGAGAGGTCACGGGTGCGGTGAGGAGAGCCGGCACACAGCAGACTACTAGACCCTGACAGTTCGGTCCACCTTTGCGCTTAACGCCAGGTGTGCAGAGAATAATTGCCTCCTCTGTCTGACTGGACCCTGCACTCTAGTCTTGGTGTTCTTCACTGTGCACCTACCCCACGGTAAAGAATTGCCGCATCTCCTGCCTCCGCGAGCGCATCATCTGCTTGTACTCGCCTATGCGCAGCTTCTTCCCATCTATGATGCAGGTGCGTTTGGGCCGCGGCTTGTACTTGTAGTTGGGGTACTTCTCCAGGTGGATCTTGCTCAGGCGAGCCTGCTCCTCGTAGTAGGGCTGCTTTTCCTGATTTGACATGGCTTTCCAGCGAGAGCCTGCACACATAAAAAGATGAAGAGTGAAGAGAGAGCACTTGAAGACTGCAAGTCTAATATTCTGATTCAGAGTGAAAACTATGCAGTAAAATTACTTGATGCATATAAGGTAAATGTTTCTTAAGATTTTTTTCTATTAGCAGCTCTACAAATTTTGACTTACAAATGCATCTTTCAGCTTATCCATTGTTTCATATCACTGAATGTAAACAATTGTGGTGAACGGCCCCAATGTGCCACA
This sequence comes from Megaleporinus macrocephalus, assembly GCA_021613375.1. Lineage (NCBI taxonomy): Eukaryota > Metazoa > Chordata > Actinopteri > Characiformes > Anostomidae > Megaleporinus > Megaleporinus macrocephalus. The sequence continues at coordinate 17,920,244 of CM038721.1, read as the reverse complement.
GGACGCCTACTGCCGCTGCTGCTGCTGCATTAGTGGAAACAACGGGCCAGTAAATATCTCCAGCCTTCAGTGTGTCCTGGCTGACGGGACTTTTAGTAGTCGTGATCTATTGACTCTCAGCACTGTGGGACGAGACCCATTTAGCCCCGTCATTTTTCATGACAAACACTGGGCCATGTGACGGCTCCTATAAATCCATCTGATTGAGCCACTCCAGCAGCGGCACCACTCCGCTGATTCAGACTGTGCTCGCCTGGATAAGGTATGTGGAGCTAAACTGGGATCAGGGAATCATTTCCAAAGGGAACACAGTCACATACATTCACATACACTAAACGAACCTGTTACTGTTTTTCATCGCGTGAAACAGTTTCAGTTGCCATTCTGTCTTTGTTCATGTTCTGCAGAGTGCCTGACTAAAACATAATTGTGGCTTCTGTTTGGCTAGATCAGAATTATGTGCTCGCTTTCTCTGTAAACAGTCCACAGTAATTCAGTTTGGCCTCCATCTTAAACAGTGAACTGTTTCAGTAGCTCAGTGCTGCCAGTCGGTTCATTTGCCTTCACAGAGTTTCAGTGTTTCATGAATGCCGTCCTGTTTCTACTTCTTGTTACCCGAGTATGTTAAATACTAGACATTTATCACTATTGCCAATATCCAAACAGTATAATGCTTATGAAGAGCTGAGAGATATGACAAATATAAAAGAGAGTATTACTAGAATTTGGTGTGTGCACCCTTCAAATACAAGACAAAGCCTTCATTATGGCGCGCTTAACAAATATTTATACTGCCGTCTGTACCTCAGGAGCTATTCCAAAGGAGAGCAAAGTCATTCAAGTATGCCAAATGGCTCTTTAAAAGACTATGCTAACACTACTTTTGAGTCAAAGCGATCCAACACAAACAAAGGCATTTTTCGACAAGTTGGAACCCTGTCTACAATAGATCCCTGGGCACCACTGTACAGACCCCATGCTGGAGGTCAGTTATTCTTGTGAAACATGGTGTCATCCAAAACGAACACAGGCAGCCTAGTGCAGACATGGCCGCAGCCATCATGCTAGTTTGATTTGAGGGTCTTTTTAGACTTACCCAGGATTTTGCTGATGTTGGAGTTGTGCATGTCTGGGAAGGCCTGCAGGATTTTGCGGCGCTCATCCTTGGCCCACACCATGAAGGCATTCATGGGCCGTTTGATGTGAGGCTCGTTGGGGTTCCTTCCACGGGATTCCCTGAAGACCCGGGCCTCAGTGGTGCTGGCGCCTCCTGTTGGCCAACAATAATACTGATGTGGTTTATCTGCAGAGCCATTGAGTTCCTTATTCCCTGGGAACACCGGAGCAAGAAGAAGGAGAGAGCGAGTACAGACCATTAATCAACTTAGCAGGGCAGAAGAGTCATCAGCACATCACTGTGACTGGAGTTGGACCAGGTAGTGGGCTCAGCGAGCACCAGGGGGGCATACTTCATCCTCTGCCCATCACTAAGCCAGACAAGCCCATGTATTCGAGGGCAGAACAAAGAGGCTTTGTGGGTCACAGAGCGCTGGCTTTAACTAACCCAAGCCCAGAAGAAGAGGCTATTGATTTAAATGCCTTTAAAATAGTCTGTCTGGCTCTTAACATGCTTTTCTATATCACTGTGTTCAAAACCCCACATGTTTGTAACAGCTTCTGTGATTCTCCTTCCTCAGGTAAGAAAGTCTGTCACATAAGTGTGGCGGACTTGGAGCCAATGGCTGCAGCCCAAATCCCAACAAAGTATACATTTTTAAAATGGCCATTCACAACACACTGTACGATGTATGTGTGTGGGTGTTGTGAGGGTTGACACACTGCAATGGCGTAAGCAGCCTCTCAATCAGGCCACTCACAATCAGTGAGTGAGCTCCCAGTTTCTGTATTTCATTTACAGCAGAGCGAAAATGATTTTTGCTTGCATGCGCATTTGCTTCCTTTTATATGTAAGATGTGAAAGAATTAAATAAAAGCTGTATGAATATTTAAACAAACAAAAACATGTTGATAAACAAGGCCTGAAAAATAAAACAAACCAAAAAGGGCTTTCCATATGCTACGATACATCTTTAATGATCCAAAAACTGGAAAAGAAGGCTCAGAATGAAGCATGAATATTTTATCATCCACATGTGATGCGTATTCATTAGGAACCCGCATCTTGCCTGTCTTGGCACGCGTCACCTGGTTTTGATTTCTATTCTTACTGCAGTTGCTGAACAAAATAAACTCTCTTAATGAGTAATGGAGCCTGGCACTGTGAAGATATTAAAGAGTAATACTCTGCACACTCTGAGACCAGTGCACTGCTAAAACAAGTAGTACAAGGAGGGGCATTGAAAGAGGCCACCGAGGATCTTCCTTTTATCTGAAACTTGTACCCAGTATGAGGCGCACACACACACAGATAAGACGTGCTGGTAGTCTTGAGGAGGCCTGGGGCCCTGAGCAGCCAGCAGGAGGCTCTATTCCAGGCTAAGGCTCCTTTCAGGGCTTGCAGATGCTCCCCCAAGCTAATATTTACCAATCAAACCTACTTTCCAGTAAAGGATCCAGTAAAGTGCTTTCTTTTTCACCTAGCCGACCAGTACGATTTGCTTAATGCCTGGTCTTGGTGCATCAGTCAAGGACCGCAGGCTTAACATGCTGTCAGCTGCTGTGCTATCAGCCATCTGAGAAGGAACTCACCGTTATCAGCTTCTGCTGTATACAGTATCTACCTCTCTCTCCCTCACTCTGATCCGCCCTCATTAGTCACGGGCAGAAGCAGCGCCGCCCCAGCCCCCTTACATCTGTCTGCCCAAAAACTACACCGCACAGACACGCGTTTACTTTGTACCACAACGTATGCTACAGCTACCCTTGCTGCCTCTTCGGGAAAAGAAAAAAGGAAAACATAAAGCCTCTGAGCTTGCCATCTCTACCAGCCATGAGGATAATACACTAGTTCCCCCACAGTACATTAATTTCATTTAGCACGCGCTCACTGTGCAGGATAAATTGATTTCACTTTGTTTGGTTTTGACAGCCATGTTTATTGTGCAATGAAATGTAGTGTGGCGTGGGGCTGACAGTATCCATCAACGCGGGGCAATCTGCTGACTGCCGGGGCCAGATGAAGGCATTCATTACCCCACCAGCTCAGCGCACCCCTCTCCTTCTTTCCCCTGGCTCTGGCTCTTTCAGCATCCGCTGGTTGGGAGGGAAGAGAGATGGCCGCCTCTAATTTACGACGTTCCCTGCCAATGCCATTACTTTACCACTGACACTGATTCAGCAATTTATATACTGGCATGCATGTCGATACGGGCAGAGGTGAACAGCTTATGAGTGCCGGCGCTCATGCTGGGGAAACATGACAATGTGTGCTACTAGCAGCGGAGGAAAAAAACAATCTGCTGCGCTACAGTTTTGCAACAGCCACCACTGCATCTTTTGCTTGTAAAGGCTTTTCGGAGGTCTGAGGGTTTGGTAATACACAAGCTGGCAACATAGTTCCCTGACGATTTGTAGTACTAAATAATAATATTACGTCTTTTGATAATTAAATGACATTTAAGGGTTTTGAGGGATTAACCTGGGATGACCAAAATAATTTGAATTCTCTAATGTTGGTTTGTTATGTTTGTAGTTGTTTCCTTTTATAGTATACAGAAGCTTTTTGATGGACTTGGGCTTGGAACACTAATTTAGCAGTGAAATATCAACTTGACTATTTATTTAGCTGAACTGAACTGAAGATTTTAAAAGGATGTACGTTATGGACTTACTTCTGTGTCTTTGTTGCTGTCTAGCTAATTAAGCAAAAATACAGTCAGAGTTTTTATCTGACATAATGCTATAGCATGCCTGTGTAACTCTGGATTTTCAAAAAGGAACATAGTGCACAATAGTGTAAAAGTGCAATGTTGAGAAAGAGTTATTGAGTACTTATTTAGAAATACCAAGGGAAATTTGAAGGTGGTAAAATGCTGTTCAGGAACGCTCTAGGTACTTACTACTTCTATAAATAATGGATATAAATAATTATTATATTATATTTCTTTGTAATTTATTTAATTAATGTATATATATATATATATATATATATATATATATATATATATATATATATATATATATATATATATATATATATACAAATTCTCATCAAACTGAATTTGTAATAAAACATCTCCTTATATCTTCTACTAACAAACAGAAATTTATAAGTTTAAAAATTTCTTTAAAAAGAATTTCTCTGCTTGTTCTTTGAACTGTGAGTGAGAAATAATTTATGTTGGATTACCACATGCTTTTGTTATTGGTAGTGACAACAGAGATTTCTAAGAACCCCTCCCACACCGCCCCCCACCCCTTTGTGCATGGATGCTCTGACAGGACAGCCCCACTCTCTGACACGGGTGGTCTCCTACAACCCAAATTTTCTTGCCCCGTCACACTCACAATCGTGCCTTAATCAGAAGCAGCCAAGGAGCTGGCAGCTGTGCCGGACCCACAGAGCGTCACCCTGCATCTAAAACATGCCGTTTACTGTTGCCTGCTATGGTATTCTGTTGTTACTGGATAATAAAAGAGAAGTGGCACAACTCTGACATTTACAAATTAGCATTAATTGATTTTTCTTCCCGGCCGACATTTTAAAGAATTACCTAGTTAGGTGCGTGATTGTGTAAATAAATACAGATGTTCAGAGATTCCACAGGGAGAACCCCTGGGGTGTGCAGCGAGGAGAAAAGCTGTTGGGGGGACTGGAGGTGGGGGGTGGGGGGTGGGCGTGATTTATGAAGCATTGTGTTCTAAGTGGGAGAGCGATGCTACAATCTCCATTTCATTTGTCTGTTCGGGTGAACACAAGGGACAGTGCGGATTAACTGAACTACACAGAGTAGGAGAGAGAGAGAGTGAGAGTGAGTGAGAGAGAGAGTCAAAGAAAGAGAAGAGCCCAGCAGCCCAGCACACCTGCCTGAAGCAGGCCCGGGCCTGACGAAGCACGGAACAGAGCCAACAGGTTCAGCCTCTTCGCTGAGGGCCATTCTTTTGTTTGGAGGGTGCACGCACATACACACAGACAGTCGTACAAGAATCTACTCCCAACGTTTCGCTCTGCTGAATGAGCAACAATCAGGCGATCCTGTCAGGTCTTCTGCGCAGGACCCAATCAGAAAATAAACACCTCTCCATAAAGATATTGGAGCAGCCACAAAGAAGGCTCTGGAGGATCAGCAGCGGCTTAATGTGCACAGCCAGATAGGGCACAATACTCGGCTCCCCATTCACAGCATTGCTCATATACTGCTAATTAAACCATTACAAAATACATGTGATCTAAGCCCCCTACTTCAACATGCCAGTCTCTGTTTTTTTTTTTCTTCTTCTTTTTTTCTTTCAGCTGGATGCTTGGAATTCTGCAGCATGTGTGCATGTGAGAGCGAGTGCATGGGGACAAATGCTTAACGTGTTACAACTTGCTTCCACCAGCTATTATTTCTGTCTTGCACGTCTCACCTTGGATGTCAACGCAGCTTTTTGAAGTGGGGGCAATGCTAAATTCCTTTTTACATCTCACCGTTTCATGGAGAATCAATATAAGGGGACCTGGCTTGGCTTGTGTGCTCATCCAAAGAAAACAGAAAAAAACAGAGATCTGAGACCCAGCGGTGGGAATGATGAGGATGCATACACACAGGAATACACATCCACTGTTTTCTCTGAATCTTGTTAAATAAGATTATAAAGTGCTTATGTTTTGTTCACTAATCGGTGCAGGCAATCCTGACATCATCTTCCAAACAAGCATGGAGACTCCTTTTTACTACACATAAACTGACAAAGTCTATGGGAATTTTTCAAGTTTTAAAGCTTTTATTGTCTGTTCTCTCGCCACAAGAAAATGAACTGAAGAAGTAAATTCCCATGATGCTTTTTTTCACAGAAGCAGAAAGAAACAGCTCAACTCCAAATCAACATCTCATAATAAGTCAATGACAGGCATCAGCTACCACACAAATAAATAATAAAAACAACACGGCCCAGGCCTGTTACACAAGTGACTGCATATTATTGAGTCGGCTGGCAGTTTCTGTTTAACCAGCCGCTCCCTGTTTTCATTTTGGCTGATATTGTCACAAAAGTGGGTTTGGATTACGTTGGTTTCCTGCCCTATGGAACCCCTCAACGCCCCCTTTGTTCTGCCAAGACCCGTCTGACAGAGGCGGCCCAAACAACTGTGCGACCCAATGCTAGTCATAAGCCGCCATATGTGAATGAACAAAGGGCCCATGCTGAAGCCCATTGCGGTATTTGTTAATGTTTTTCATCTGAGCTTAAAAAGACCTAATGACTCTGTGGCGAGCTGATGCATGTGGCTCGTGGCTTTTTCGCAAAATGAAGGAAATTCTATCTATTTCCATACCCTGGCCGTTATTTTCCAGCAGTCCCCCTCTCGTTAGAGCTTTGGCAGCTGTTAATTTGGTTGCCTGCATGCTTCGCAAATATTAGTTTAAGCAACCTAAAGCTTTCTGCACTTTACGGCTACGACAGAGGGCCGCTTTACGCCCCCAGGGCCCCTTTTTCAATGTGCCGCTTCTTTCTTGCAGACCAGGCCTCGGCACAGCGTTTTGCTGTTATGGATGTAGCGAGATTCGCTCAGTAATTTTCCTCTGGTCAGTAAAGCAGTGGCCACCCGCCCCCCACCCCAGGCTATGTTATGTCACACCCAAGTGGGTTGTAACAAAATCTAATTCTCTAGGAGTCGCTGGCTGGTCACTTGATAAATCACTTGATATCCACACCGTGTACTTCAACTTGAAAGCGCCTGGTCAAGTGTCCAGCCACTGTTACCAATACTTCTAGATAAGGTAAATTCATTAACTGATAATAACAACAGTCCTGAGCTCCTTCCTCTTTTTGCACTGCTAAGTGAAACACTGAGCTTACATTCTTTTAGGAGGAGAGGAATTTGTTTGCTTCAGTTCGTCGGTAAGGTTCCAAACACACAAACACCAAGATAAACAAACTGCATGTTTCCCTGCACATAAACACATTTTGGTTGTAAAAAGAGACTTTTTAATGTGGGGCGCATCACCATAAAGTGCTGTTCACATCTCCTTGTGTGTTTTGGCTAGCGGGGGATGAGTACGGAAATGAAATGGGGAGAGTCCTGGTGAGCTGGGAGCGCCCTGGCACCCATCCACCCGCTCCCCCTGGGAACAGGAACCCTCTGTGGCCTCTATCTGCCTGCCCATAATCCTGCCCCTGCTGGGAACTCGTCGTAAAGAGACGTCTGCCTTTGCCTTTCCCTCGTCCCCTCTTCCACATGAAATGCTTACTGCCCACCGTGGCCCCCAAAAATCCATTGCTGACTCCATCTGAGCTCAAAGAAGAGGAGTTCCCGCCAAGGAAAGGGTCTGTAACCCTCAATGCCAAGAGACATGAGAATGGGGTGAGACAATCCAGCTTAGTGAGAAAATACCAACAAGCCAAACATTTTTTTTAATTAATTTGAATCAAGCCACCGTAGTTTGCTCTGTCATGATGCTCTTCTATTAAAATATAATAATAACATAAATGATGTATTTAATTAAATTGTTAAATGTTTCTCATTGTATTGACAAGTATGTGTGTTCAGAACTGCCTGTTTGTTGCAGAAAAAATAAATCATAACAAAAACATGAAAAATGTTTTTTTTCCCCCTTTCTATAAAGCAGGACCATTTGCACAATAGCACAAAAATTCAAATCATAATAAAATATTTTCTTTTGTACATAAGAACACAAAACTTAGATTGAAAATTGTGTGAGGAATAATTAATATAAAATGCTAAAATGCTTTAGTGATTGCCTGCAATAACTGCAACTTCTGAGGGTTAAGACACCACATAATAAATAGCGGTGAATGTGAAGCTGCCGGCTATGTGAAAGAAAAAAATTCAATTGTACTTGTCCATTTTTTCTCCTTTGGTATGCCTCAAGCCTCTGGGCCATCATAAAAAGGCTGTGAAAAATGCATACCATTCTCATAATGTGCTCTTAAATAATATTGTCTTATTCATTTTCCCCTTCTGTCTTGGCTCTAAAGTGCCATGGTAACTGTTAAAAATATTTACGCTGCACAAACACTGGTGCACATGAACGTTCCTTGCCGCTGTTGACTCAGGGCCACAAAGGGGGATGACGCCTTGTCATGCGAGTGCTATCAGAAGTTACACCTCCTCATCCTGCGTCTTAAACAGAGGCAGTGGTAGCAGAGACCGAGCCTGGAGATGGTCCAGCTTTGACCTCCAGCCTGTCCTCTTCACACTTAGCTGCGAACGCCTTCAAACGTAGCTCAGTAGGCCGCCATACACACAAACATATACACAGCCATTGCTCTCTTTGCTTCCACTGGCACGAAGCATCTACAGTGGAATCCAGTAAGCTTGAGAAACGACAACCCGACCCAACCCAACCTGGCTTCTTTTCTGACTCACACTGGCTCTGTAATTTTGACAGGAATGAGGGCTCCGAAAAAAAAAATGTACAGGGTGAGAGAAGTTGAAAGCCATGGATGGTTGGATCAGACTCAAAACATACATTGCGTCTGATAGCTTTGATAAGGATTGTCCAAAACATGGAAATAAATAGAAAAACATACATTTTCCAGACATGTACAAACTGAAGGGATAGCTCTCCAAGAGCATGGGAAGTAAGCTTACCATCAAGATCCTCTGGCCGGGTTAGGTCAATGACTCGTTGTCCAATCTTGCCATCTTCACCCAACTTGCCCAGATGATGGCCCAAACTTTCAAAATGAGCTCTCTCCTGGACGCAACAAGAAAAAAGCAAATTAATCACATAATCTCTGTTCGAAACATTCTTTTACACCATTTTATTTCATGATGAGTATTTTATTTTAAGACCACTGGACTAACAGTAATAGTCTCATTAACTTTTTTTCCTAAAGTTACCATTTCAGAGAGAGCAGGTTTTGTTATGACAATTCTGATTTATCTACAAAGGAGTCCTACTTACTACATTCTAAGCATAAATAGAAGAGTCTGTCTATGGGTTTTGACATGTTCAAGTCACTTTTCCTTTATTATGTATGTATACATTCACCCCCTTCTTCTGTAGGGACTTGTGCAGATAACAGTAAGACAGACTAAAAGCTCTCGTTGGCAAAAAAGCTTTAAAACAACATGAGAAAGGACCTTCTGCACACAATGGGGCTTAGGACCTCTAGCAAAGCACTCAGACTTCTTTTTTTTTTATTATTCCTTCCCCATTCCCCTGTAATCTTTGCCGTGTGCTTGCGTCTGTCTTGGGCATCCTGAGCTCCCTGCCTATCATTTATTCAGAGCTTGTGCTTTAAAGAATACACCGTGTTTTCCCTTTTGTCGTGTTGCTTTCTGCTCAGATTAAACTTGGCATCATGTCGTACTTGACACACAATGAAACCCTGTCATTCAAGCGCCAGGGCGACAATATTAAATGTCATTTCCGTGCATGCTGACGGAATAAAATAACAGCTTTTGGGGGGCCCCTTCTGAATCGCCGCCGCACATTACACTTAATGTATTATGCAGAGGAAGAGGGGCCGACCGCTGCTCTGGCCCATTGTTAAATGACCTAGTTCTGCCGGGAGTGCGCCGGGGCATTAGCAGAGCCGTCGCCTCTTCTCTAAAGACCTGAGGAGGAGATGGACACTTCCACTCGGCATGATACAAATAATCTCTTCCTCTCTGACGGCACAAAAGCAGTGGAAAAGTGGCGTTCTTCTGGCAATTCAGCCTAAGAGCATTTGTTTTACTCCTGAGGAGAAGACATTCGGTTCCTGGCCAAAAAGGTGCAACGACCCGTCTTTCTTACTCCCACCTCCCGCCCCCCCCCCCCCCCCTCCCCCCCGCCCCCGGCATCTTCTCTTTCCTCCCGAGAACACCTATCACACACATTCTAAACAGACACTCAGGTGGGCTCCCGACACAATGCTAACAGGTTCTCATACACACACGGGAAGAAACAGACCCCGATGCGCACATCAATTTTTCAGCGGGCACAATTTGACTGTTTTGCCCATTTGTTTGTTTACACCTCTGTGTTGTACAGAGCCCACCAGGGAGCCGGCATAGTGTGGTTGTTCTTTTCGCAGCAAACGATTATTACCCCAGATCGAGTCATAACAGTCCATTACGATAGTGTGTCCACGAGGATGGGGCTGTTACATCAGTTACAAAGCCAAACACTCTTTTAATGCAACACTAAGCTCTTAAAAAAGTAAAAATAACAGAACACAGTACTCTAATACTATATATTTTTCTTGCCCGTACAGCAAGCTGGAGAATGTGTACTTGCAAAAGAAGACTCCTGTTCATACACTAAGGCCCACTAAGATAAAACAAACCACAAGCCATCTGTGAACTCTGATCCTCTGCATGTTTCTATTTTTATTTATTTCAAAACTGAAATGCAAAAAAGGAAGCCTGAATCAGAGAGAGAGCGAGAGAGAGAGAGAGAGAGAAAGAGAGAGAGAGAGAAAGAGACAGAAAGAGATAGAGGAAGATAGTGTGTGTGTGTGTTTGTGTGTATGTGTGTGTGTGTGACAGAGAGAGCAATTTCCCATCGCGCTTGAAGGAACAATCATTATTTATGGCCATCTGAGTGATTCTGATGTACAATTAACCAATACCTGCTTATGGGTTGTCATTAAGATCTGCCTGTCTTGACTGCTTTGCTTACTTAAGTGTTTTCTAATTATGATATACGCAGCAGTCCCTGCCGGCCCCGGGCGGCTTTGTAAAGACAAGATGGAGCGCCATGCTTTGCTCGCAGTGCTTTGCGCTGTGTGAAGCCTCCTACGCCACTGTATTCATCACCAGACCACATTATTGCACTTAATGAAAGGAGCACACAGCCCCTGATGACAAATTGACGGATACGCGATTAGTCGGACGAGGAGCGCGATGCACCGTGGATGCTGTGCAGAGGGAAAGGGAAAGGATGGGCAATGGGGGTTTGTGTATGCGCGTGTGTGCGAGAGCGGGGGGGGGGGGGGGGGGGGGGGGGGGGGGGTTCGTTATAAATTAGCTGCTTCTTCCCTCCCCTGCGCTCAGCTGGCCCTCTCTGATCAATCAAGTCCTTTTATAAACTCATGATCATTAAGCATCATGTAGGACCTGAGATGGAAAAAGAACAAGAGCCATCCATCACAGAGTTTCATTAATAACCGCCTGAGCGCTAAACTTTCCCCGCTGCACAGAGAAATAATTAAAGAACAAGTCAACAGGGAGCAATTGTACACGAAAGAGATTCCATCTTTATCTCTGCACCTCGGTCTTGTCAGTCTATTTAACCAGAGCTGGTTCAGTCGTAGCTGCAGGATTACAAGTAAATGGAGATAACTGGAGATTCTGTCTTGCGTCTGGCTAGGATGCATCAAAGAAAATGCAACTGAGAGTGTGCAAACAGACATTAGACTAAACGTGCACTGCCTGAGCAGTGTTTCCATTACATTTTACGCACTTTGTTTTATATACTTATTGGTTACAACTACAGTAATTTATGTTGCAGCATTAGCGTTATGGTAAAAACTGTAGAGATAATTTATATGCACAACATCAGGCTTTTTGTTCGAAGAGTAAAGAAAAAACTCTTGAACTACCGTAACTTTACTACTGGCTGCATCAAGCGGTGTGATAAATTAATGGCATTTTTATTATTTTATGGTGCTATTAAATTTTTACTGATCACTCTGCCACAGAAGCGCAATAAAGGACGTACAGTACCCTGGGACGGTCCTGTCCAGCCAGGCAGATAGTCAAGCCCACAGCTCTGTAACCAGCATGCTCTAAAGGATATTTATAATATACATTTACACCAGCAGGATGGCAGACACTTCACCTCTTTACATATGAAAAAATAGACGTAGGAGAAAAAGAGGGTAGGAAAGCAGGAGAAGGAAAGAGAACAGCAGAAACAACACTGAAAGAGATATAGAGAGAGATATAGAAAGAGAGAAAGAGAGCAAACGCAAGAGCAGGAGAGAGAGCAAAACAATATAAAGAAGAAAAGATGTCGTGGTACACTGTGGGACCCTCCCTTCTTAACCGCGACCTCTCTGGCACACGGCTGGCTCTTCCCTCAAATGCGTTCAGCATGCGGCCCTTCCACCCCACATCTAAAATTATAGCCACACACTCCAAGGCTGAAGTGGAAAAAAGACACCCACAATACCTCCCCCCGCCTTTGCTTTTAAAATTTGGTTCCCAAACACGTTTTGTTTCGACAATAAAATGGTTGCACGGTGAAGTAATGACACAGAATGGCAGGGCCGCTGGAACTTCTGAACGGCTGGACAGGGGCCAGCGCCGGGAGCCCGTGTCAGCGCTGCAGCGTGAGCTTTAATCAGGCCAGCCGCAGAACATGTGCCGGAGGACTCGCAGCGGCCTGGGGCTGGAGCGCATTGTGCCGGTGGCTAGTCTCTACTTATGCGTTGTGCTGCCACACCATGACACTCGCCTTCTTCCAGTATAAATAGGCCCGGCCCAGGCCATATGGCTTCAGCTCACTCAGCAGGGCCCATCCAAGCTCCAGATAATGCCAATTGTGTGGTGATTTTAAGCTTCACCTCAGGTCACCATTGGAAAATTTATTTTTCTGGTCTCATAGAGCAACCACAGCATGGCAGCAGAAGTATTGACGAGTTTAAGCACAACAAATAAATGACCTTGACAGGTGCAAAAGAGTGGAGTTCAGTAATTTGCTGCTATTGTTGTCCAGGTGCATGAGGCTAATATCATGACAGGCAGAATAAAAAGGACACAGATGACAAAATGCATGACAGCCCACGGAGTAACTGTTCATGTCATGTCCTTGCATTTTCGCTGAAAACAGAGAATGCAGTATTATAGCCTCAACACCTGGTCGAGAGTTCGATGACCACTGTGGCAGATAATGGAGGGCTTTGTAAAGACCGTGGTAGGAGTGTCGACAGAACAGAAACGGCAAGTTGCTGCTTTCAGCTTTCTTGAAAGCCTGTGGTAGTCCACTGCCTATGCGGACTGCTTAAGCAAAGTAACTTTACTTCGACATCCACTTCATCCCTTGTCTGCTTTTCATTTCTATTGTAACCAATTGCCATGTTATTTATAACTACGCAGCTTTCCAGTAGTTTCTCGTCTAACCTTAAGCATATGCACTTGTGTGGTAAGCTTGGAGTTCCTTTCATGCGGTCTTTGGACCTTTCTCCACGAAGCAGCCCTCCATGCATCAGAATCACAGGCTGGGGGTGCAGGCAGTAGGCAATAAGGACTGAGGCCAAGCCCTGCCTCTATAGGTCAGCACTTAATCCCAGAATAACGGGGCTTTTCTGGGCTTGGCCTCCAGTTCCTGCGAGGGAATCAGCACATTTATGTTGAGCAGAGGGGCAGGGTTGCTCCTCACTCCAATCAGGCAGCAAAACTGTACTGGCACGTCACAGACAGAGAGAACCCTGGCTGGGGCATGATGAGCTTTTATGAGCTTTCCCCTTTCCAGCTCATTTTCTATTTGGAGCAAGGGGATTCTGCGGCCAGTGATGCTGTGATTGTGCGTCAGCCTGACAACTTTGACTCGTTTATAGAGAGGAAACAAGAAAAAAATGGAAAGAAAAAACAACTTCGCCCACAACATGTGACCTTTCAACTTTCATGAGGAAATGATCCATTTTATTCATGGCCATCTTAGCTCTGGAAGGGCTGTCTCCAGCTCTCTGTTTTCATTCCATGCTGTGTTGAGATCATTTGCTCAGGCTTTTTTATGGGCTTCCAGCTCTAAATGACCCTGAACTGTTCACTGAGTCCTCAAGGATCTGTTAAGAGGGACTTCACTTTCTCTCCCCTTATCGCACAATCTATTTACAATAATGGAACAACCCCAGAAGACAATCTAGACCACATGATCAGGGAGACAGAAGAGCATTTATGCGCCCATTCCGAGAGGATCTATCCCAGTATGGCAGCGCATAAATGACCCATTGTGGCCTATTCTTTTTGCCGCCTTTGTTGTGGGCACTCTGCTGTAAGCAGAGCCGAGTAGGTCCAGAGCGCAGGGGCTTGTTAGGTTTTGGAACAGCAGCCCTGCTTTGGCCGTCTGTGATTTTACGCAGCCATGGTGTAAAATCGGGAGCCATCGGTGGGGAGCTATAATCTACTCATGTCTCACTAAAGACAGACAAAGAGGGAGCAGAAGCATTGTTTCAGATTCCAGTCTGGGACATGTGCCCACACACATGCACATAAGCCTGCTGCCTAAGTGGAAAGGACCCTGCCTATTTTTATTGCGTGGCACATTCAAACAATTGCTCTAAAGCATTAATGTAAGCAATACTCAACAATCACACTTGCTGGCTAGGGTCGGTGGCTAAGTGCTGCATATAATCAAATTTTGGCTGGCCAAACCCATGTATGGCGGGATTACTTATGTGGCCAAAAAAAATTCCCGGGCTGGCAATTTCCAAGACAGCAGCAGAAAAAGGAGCAGAAAATTGCTTCCAGGGCTGCAGACCAGACAAGATTATACTCCTGGTCTTTGTGAGGGCCTGCCTGAATAGGACTCCAATGTACACACAGGGAAATGGGGCGCACTTTGGCTCCCACATCCAAAAGGTACTGAGCGAGGATTTTGAGGAGGGTGGGCAAAGCTCCATTTGACTGTTGGAGGCCCTATCCTCTGCTCTGGGCAGACAGTGAATGTTCCTGCTCATCAATAATACAGAGACGAGGAGGGGGTGGAGGGTGCAGACGCTCAATAGGTTAATACACTGGCCTTTCACCTTTTTGATTCCAGTTTGGGAGGTGTCAGCAGAGGAATACATTTTAGTTCCTCACAATGTGCTGCGCTCAACTGCATCAGTTGTTTGCTGATTAGCAATGGAAATATCAAACTTTACAATCTCCTGTAGCTACCAAGGTTTAAGAGCAATAGGGAGCTCTCACTTTGATTGGTGGAAAATTAGACAAAATACGTTTATAAGGAAGCTGACATTCTACTTGAGACAGAGGTCATCCCATGCAGAGAAGATGGAAAGGCAGACCTCAAAATGGATCTACAAACGTGCAACTGGCCATTCAGCGTTGTTCCAGATAAAAGCACCAGAAAGCGAGATAAATAATAGAATAAAGTAATTGCCCTCTGCAGACAATAATACATTTTAATAAATATTTGAAAAAAAGTAAATTGTGAGAGGGTCCATAAAAGCTTTTCTTTTTCTTATGGGAGATAGGAGGAAAAAAAGAAAAAGGACAAATAAAAAACAAGTGGGTAAACATGGTTCACTAAGGCATGAATATTTTACGTGAGCACCTAGAGGACAGGAGCTATAAAGGCAGAGATTCCTCCACCTCAGAAGGTGGTGGTGAAGAAGAAAAAAAACGAGTGCCCTCATATAGCCAGGACAGCCTGACAGTGAGGGAGAGAGAGAGAGAGAGAAAGAGAGAGGGGAGGTGGAGGGTTGAGGGTCGTCGCATTGTGCTCTTCAGACACACTTTGTATTAAAAGATGAATTGATCCATCGGTAAGCAGCACTTAGCCCCACTCTCTGGCTCGGTCGTTACACTGGGATAAATCAATATTTAATATCCCCCTCCAACAGCCCCAGCAGATGATTTTAACCTCTCCTTAATCCCATTTACCTTACCTTTCCAGAATCGTCCATGCAAGCTTTCACTGTGATAAACTTGCAAACAGTCGACTGGGAGGCAGATATTAAAGCAGCGTCCAGTATTTATGTCAGGTGAGGCGCTACGGTGAAATATTAATATTCTAAAACGGAGAAAAGTGAAGGCTTTTATCTGGAACATATGGAGGCCTTTTTCCACAGTCTATGGTCTAGGAAATGGTACAGGCAAGCGTGTGGTGCCCAAGACCAGGCCGCAGCCCAGCAGACTGGTCATCACATATGTTTTTAGATGCCATTAGTGTTGCCTGCTGCTTTAAACTGCCTGCTGGGTTTGAAATGTCTATGAAGTGTTCTGAGATACTGAATAGCAGTACAGGTCAGAGAGTACTACAAAGTCTTCAAAGGCCTAAATGAAGGCTGACTATTGCTTTAATTAGTAATTAGCTGAATGTGATGAAACTCCAGCAAGAGAAGACGTGTCAAGAAAATGTGTCTTGTGTCAAGCTTTAGTTTGCCTGAGACATCAATAAGTCTGTTTGACTGAGCAATAGGGCAAGGTGGAGCTGTCTTTATGATATGATCGGGCGCAATGCCATTAGAGTACAAAAGAGGCAATGCCATTTTATCCTATTCGTCTTTAGCTCATAAAAGGTCATAAAACTGCTGTTCACAGAGATGCCAATGACTGAGAGACAGAAAGAGATAGAAAGAAGAGAGAGTTAGAGAGGAAAGTGGGGGGGTGGGGGCAAAAAAAGAAGAGGAGAAGGGGAGTCTTTGCAATGTGCTCAGTTACCTATGGCAACAATGATAACTCAAACATACCAGTCATATTTTCAGACTGATAGAGCGCCTAATTATTATTTGTTGTTGCCTCCTCTGCACTGCCAATGTCGGGCGGGACCTCACGCCGCTGGCTTCCCAGAATTACTTTGCCCTTACATCAAAGTCCTTAACTGCAAGCTTAATGTTCGCTTTTTTTTGTCAAGGCAAAGGCCTAAAAGAGAACTTCGGGGCAGGGGGAGAGAGGTGCGGAGTGACAAGCCGCTTCTAAATGGATCTTCCCCTCTGCTTAGGAAAACACAGCACTCACCTGAGCTCCATGCCCAAACAAGTGGCTGAAAAGATGGGGCCTTGCCATAGGCTGGAAACAAAGCCGGAGTCAGACAAAAGAGCGGCAGAAAAAGCGCTAAGCTTTACCTGCTAAGAACAATGCAGGCAAAGGTGTGTACTGCCTGTTGACAAATGTTCCTATTCAGCCATTGTTAAGAGCGAGGCATTCGTGTCATGTAGTGGCATATTCCTCTGGCTGGTTGACCATAAGCTAACCCCAGAATTTGGAAGGTGTGGAGTAGGAGAACGAGTAGAGAGTGGAAAGGGTGTGGAGAGGGAGGGAGAGGGAGAGGGAGAGAGAGAGAGAGAGAGAGAGAGAGAGAGAGAGAGAGAGACGCAGGTGATGGTTACGCACTCCCATACCATATCCACCTCTGTAGCGGATGAATAAAGGCTCAAAAGACCTGGAAGAATAGCAGATAATACTGCAGCTTAAGCGCTAGCTTAAAAAAACTCCCCTTATAATGCTATCCATATAAAACAGAGCATTGTGTTCAAGAAAATACAAATTTGGCTCCCACAATGGTGCCATGGAGAGTAAAGAAGAAAAGTGCTGTAAAAAAAAGCAACAACAGCAGAATAAATGGCAATGCCTGGGAATTCACTGATGACTAAAGGGATACTTAAGCTTTTAGCCAAATACTCGTATTATCTGGTCTTAAGAGTGGAGGTTGAAGAATTGTGCTTGCTCTGTTTAGAGGACACACGTCAGCCTGCACTTAGTGCTGTGCCACCCTCATTGGGCCACATGTCTTCAACCCATTCGCCCCTACTTCTTAAGTTGATTAAAAAACAGTCCCCCTTGCTTTTTTACATATACATTGACCTACTTTAAGATGTTGGTTGAAAGTAATCAGGTGCTAAAATATTAATGACACTCCACTCCCAGTTCCTGCCTGCTTCTCACAGCCAACTGGCAATATGGCATCAATCAGATGGGAGTGGGTAGGCTTTTTTTCGGTCTTGATTGACTCATTGATTGAAGATATTTTTAAAGGGAATCCCTGGGAGTCTGTTTGCTCCCGGTACAAAGCGGGCCTGTCCCACACCGGGGGCCTGAGGAGGCCGCCTGTCTGCTTTAATTGGGCTGAGACATCACAGTTTGAACCCGCTCTGGGCAGCACCGGAGGACCGGCGGCAAACGGCCCTCACACACACACACACACACATATGCAAACGCGCACAAACATACACTCACACTATCGACCATGCCAATGTCAATCAAAAGCACTCCTCTGGACCTCCATCAAAGACAAAGTAGTTTTTTTCTAAAAAATGATCTTTTAAAAGCATAGTGGACAGAGGACAACTTGTCCTTTAGCTTTCGTTGCTTACTACACTTGATAAAACACTGAAGTGGCCTTGTTAGGATTATTTCAAGAGTAGGGTCTATTTGAAAAGTGGACACAGTTTATTTAACACTCCAAACAGCACAAATCAAGGATGGAAAATAATAAGACAAGAGAAGAAAAGGAAACAAAGGCTCACCTTGTCAGTCCTGCAGTTGTTAAGACCTAGGCCAGACAGGGCTGAAAGCTTGGCTTCCATGCCCTGTTGGTGGTGCTGCAGCTGTTCCCGCTGGATCTGTTCCCTCATCTTCCTCGCCTCTTGAATGGCCTTCATCACTGCGTCCTGATCTCCAAACAGCGCCGTGGAGTTCAGGTTGGACAGGATGTCTAGGAGATTTCACACATACACACATGAGTTAGATTTTAGTGCAAAGTAGAGCCAATTTAGTGAAAGACACACTATGGGAGGTCTGGCTATCAGCACTTCGTATCTGTACATCCACTATGTGTTTACTGTACTTGTGGCATGCTTCATGTGTGGGGACTCACGGAAAAATAAGGCAGCAATCTTGGTGTGTGTGACGCCTTTCTGTAATTAGTGGATCAAAGTGAGGTGAGGCTGGGTGGCAGTTAAAACTCGGAAATAGAACGAAAACAAACACCAAGTCTACGTTCAAAGGCCAAGTCCAAGAGAAGAAGGGAAATGAATCTAGTTCAACTAAATGGTCCCGATCTAATGAAAGACTGTTTTTAGCAACAGTTACTTGTAACTTCCAGAAAAGGCTTAATATGAGAGATGAAGTTGAGAGCTTTGAAAACAAATCCTCAGCGCCAGCATCCGTCACACTTTACAGGGCTGGCAGTAATGGCAAGGTTTGAATGAGATTAAGCAATGTGGTTGTGTAAATAGCTCCATGTGCTCTGACTGAGGTACAGTTTGGTGCAACAGTGGCAACAAATAACAGATTCATGTAACACTTATTCATAATTATGAACTAAGGCCAAAATTATATGAAATGTTTGTTACTGCTCCTGATTTCCTGAGGTAAAATCATAGTTTAAAAGTGTTTACTATTCCCAAACGTCTTAAATGCATTTCTTAAACTTTAACACTGCAATAAATAATGCTTAAATAATGTACGTTATGTAGGACAAGGACAGAGCTCCTAGGCATTCCAGCATTTATGATTTGCTCATCTTTTCCATATCAGATCATGTGCACCACACCATATATATTAGATTGATTATAAACATGAACACTGAGACACTTTCCTTTCAAATTCAAATTGGCTCAATGAACAAAGGAAGAAATGCAAATGTTTTGAACTTCAGACGTGTGTAAGATCCTTACCTAGGGATGAGCCACGGCCCAGGCTTCCAAGTGGGCTGGGGATGCCCCCGCTCTTGGACAGGCTGTTTGGGCTGCTCTTGCTGCCGGGGAACAGGCTGTGTGTGGGGGACGTGGGGGATTTGACCGGCTCAGCCGTCTTGGGCCTAGCAGAAAGGTTGAGGGGCTGAGTTCCCTCCTCCTGTAGATATGAGAAGCACTGCTTAAAAGAGAGAACGCCCCGCAGAGAGATATCCCCCACCTTAGCCACACAAAATAATGCTTCTGCAGCTAATACTGCAGATTAATTAGCCTAACTCCTCCAAGAGAAGGATTGTGCATTCATGTCCAGGCTCTGTGCCATGCTGAAGCTCCTCTGTGCAGCGAGGCCAGGCTTTGTTCAGACTAATTAAAGCACAGTGTGTCTCTCTCAGTACATCTCTATCTCCTCACCTGCTCTCAGCCTGGGAGAATACAACTAACTGCTAATGCGTCCCATTGCAAACAAAGGCTGCGAGGCGATTACTGTTAAGGATGCTTGTTATCAGTGAATGATGTGTGGTATTAACACTGGACCATGAACCACGTGGGTGTTCCATGAGTGTTTGATCATTAGGGTGAATGAGGTACAAGCCCTAGTCTGGTCAGGCGTAACCAGCACTACATATAATGAGTGAAGGAAGTATTATCTCTTCTAGACAATCTTTTGACTGGACATGATTGGGGTTGTACAATAGGTTGGTCATAAAGATTTTCCTCTGTCATCTTGTGCATTGCGGACTGGCCTTAACAACTCGTATTTGGCAGAGAGTAGCACTGTCCAAACAGATGGGCCACATACTGAACATTGCCTCAAGCTTCTTGAAAATCAAACTGCCAACAACAGTTTGTCATTTAATTACACTTTAAGTAGGCAAACGAAACAGATTGGCAACTAATCGAGCACAAGAGATCTGCATATGGAGCTAACGGGGCAAAAAAGCAGCTTCCATTGTTGATCAACATTGGGATTAAAAAGATCACATGGCTCATGTAATGAGTGCCATCTAAACAAATGGAATCAGAAGACGACAAATGAGCTCTGAGAAAATGTCAGTGTGTTTGAGGATGTACTCAGACTAGAAGTCCCTGCCAAAAGATGTCTTACACAAAATCCTGTTGAAGTCTGCTTAAACCAAACCTACTGAGGATTCCAGACCTACACACACCGCTGCTGAGCATGCTGATTTATCCCCTGCTCTATTGTGATATTAAACAAAACTTTTCCAAATGTGCACATGTTTTAAGTTAAAGCCACAGAGAGAAAAACGATGATGTATATGGCTTCTATTTAAAGCTGAAGGCTGGTGGCCTTCCGCCATGTACTGTAGCAGTCGTTGGTCTTATTTAAGCAAAGAACACAAGTGTCATCACCAAGTTTCAATCTCATTGACATATATTTGCCTATCATAAGACTTTGATGAGACCTGGCTTTGTTTTTTCTTTAAGTTGGGCAGGAGGAAGGGAGTTAAAACAAGCCCAACCACATATTCTTTAAAAGGACTCTCCGGGTGCACACAGAGCCATAGCAACCCTGTCCACAGAGTTCTGCATGAGGGAGCGAAGGCCTTGTAAAAGCCAGTCCAGATTGATAGGGTCTGCGGATAGGCATTCTAGCTCTAAAAACTACAGTAACAGTACCTACTGGCTGATTTAGTAAAGCAGAAAGCTAGAGAGGACTGGGTCAAGCACCTCTCCAGCAGGGGCCTTACCTTGACTTGGGCAAGGGGGCTAGAGGATCTCTTCTCGCTCTTTGGGCCAGGCGAGAGAGGCCCAGCTGAGTTGGGGGGCTGTGGCAGCGGCGGCATCTTGGCTCCTGGTGAGAGCTGCATGCTGGCCAGCTGGGCGGCGTACAGTTGCTTCAAGGAGGGAGAGAAAAACCCACAAGGCGTTAACATCCAAAGTCAGCCACCA
The DNA here is from genome assembly GCA_021613375.1 of Megaleporinus macrocephalus. Lineage (NCBI taxonomy): Eukaryota > Metazoa > Chordata > Actinopteri > Characiformes > Anostomidae > Megaleporinus > Megaleporinus macrocephalus. Next base: position 17,898,911 of record CM038721.1, on the reverse strand, counting down.
TTCAAAGCCCTTTTTCCCCCTCTCCCTCTTCCTCCGTCTCTCCTTCACGTCTTCCTCTCTTTCCATCCTGGCACAGAAGCTCCATCAAAGATCTTAACTGTATATCAAGGGCTGAGCTCGAATCCAGAGAGAGAGAGAGAGAGAGAGAGAGAGAGAGAGAGGGAGACAGAAGCCCTGAAAACCGCACAGCAATGGCAAGGATACAAGACCAAGAGCCACTTTTTTCCTCCTTTTTTCCACTCATCAGACAAAGTTTGCAGACTAAAGGCAAGTCTGTCCTGAGATCTGATTACTTTCTTTTTCTCTCCTCCTCCACCAGGTTCTCTCTGGTTTGGTCAGCTCAGTTCTGAGTCACATACTGCTCAGACACCTGAGCCGTCCCTGCTACCAGACAGCGCACGTACCATCACCCAAAGTTACACAAACTCAGCCCAGTCGACTTTCCATGACACACATTATCAAAGGCATTCATTAGGACAGAAACCCAGACAAAGGGAATTCATGTCACTCTGCTTATTTTTATTGGCTACGACTCCCAGGCCTCTTCTGGCATCAGCAATGTTTCAGTTGTACAAATTAAGCAGGAGGGCTACGGGCTGCTAAACCTCGCAACGTCAATCACTTATCAGTATAGTGTTGGGAATGTGCGTTTGAGCGTTTTATATTTCTGTGAGGCCGATCGTCTGTCATATCTCATTGAGTATGATTTTTATTTTACAGATCCAATATTAGCCACACACCAGACAGAGGGAGGAGGGAAAACTAGCAGCATCATTGAAAACCAAACCGCAGCAGTTCAAATGAAAAAATGTAGTCAAACGCTAACCTGCACATGCAGACAAAGAAGGTCTTTTATGTCTTGCAACATTAACAAAAGGTTCTGGATAATTGTGCTTTGTTTCCATGCGCTCCACTGAGAGAAAGGCTGCATGCACTTCTGTTAGCCCAGAGGCTATTATTGATTAGCTTGAAGGTAAATGGTTAAATTGGCATTTGTCTCCAGCAGTAAGTAGCAGGGGTTAGACTAAATAGCCCATGGCCCCTACCACCTCCACAGACTTCTGCAAAGGAATCATTCACTACTAGAGAAATAATATGCTATATAGTGTGCTGGTCATTTGGTAGTGGACTTTGCATTGCAAACCACTGCAAATTGTTTTTTTTTGTGTATTTCTAGCCAGCTTATGTGTTTTGACCACTATCCTTGACATTCATTTGATTCTCTGCACAGTGTGTGAGGGCATATTGGAGAGATAAGGAGAACAAAAAAAAGAAGTATGATAAAGACCTAAAGTACTAGAGCTATATTAGGACAGCTAGCACTCCGGTTTCCGCCAGCCACTATTTTAGAACATAAAAAATAGGGGTATAGCTGAGCATGTCTGCCCTCTCTGCTCTCATTTCCTCTCCTTAGCGGACTACATAAGGACTCCGTTTGTCTGAAATGGAAAAAGTGGCACGCAGCATTAGTGGCCGTGCCCCACCTTAGCCAGTGAGACAGAAAAACCTGGGCCCAAGACAAAGCTCTTTGTGTCCACTGTGTATCAGAAGATATAAACACGAAAACGCTCTCTGCTGCTGAAGTTAAACGCTTGCACATTAGCGGCCCACAAAGGGGTCATTCTTCTGGGAGGGAGAGGGGCAAGCGACGGCACATGGGCAGCGGAAATGGCGGCCTGATTAGGTTCACTTAGTGATAGCAGAGACTCACCATGCCCAACAAACAGAACAGCCTTTGTCTCCCAAAGTCACAACTACAACAACTTTTTTTTTCAAAAGGCTTCTAAACTAAATGTCTAAACAACAGACCTTGGCATCACTCTGTTTATATAACGGATGATATCTGTGGCTATGTGTTTGCAGTCTGTTGGGCAGATGTTTGTTAACAGTGTGGCTGTTGCGGACGGGCAAAAGGACCCTGACCTTGCATGGGAAGAACTTTATTGTTCCGGAAAAGCAGCATAATTGGCTTTCGCTTTAAATTAGAGCCAGTCAGGCTGTTTTTTTTTGTTTTGTGAGGCCTGGTTCAACAGTGTAAGCCATGGGATGAAGCTCATGGCTTTCAGAAAGCATGACTCTGGGTGCTACCGTAGCCAGAGACATCCACTCACAGTCACACTAGAAAATTACAGTTTGCGTTGCCTTGTGAAATAGCTGCCACCAAGGCTGGACTAAAAACAATATTTCTTTTCGGTGCAGTCAGCAAGCAAGTTTTGCTATGGAGGTCTGAAATAACTTAGACTTCAATAAATGAATAACAATACATTTGGTTCTCAAAATTTCCCTGTAAAAAGCCAGTGTGACTGGATCTGAAAAGTGAGTGGGACCATAAAAGAAGTGAAATGGAAATGAGGGCAAAAGAGCAAATACAGCCTGTTCTATGGTTAGCTTGACTGGCATGTGGAGGAGACCCTGGCTGAAGGGCAGGCGCAAGGCAGGGGCGGGGGCAGCCCCCAGTGGAGCCGCCGTACTTCTGCTCCTCCCTACTGTCCGGCAAAGGCCTCCATGGCAGAAGGGGCCAGCGGTAATGAGGGTCATGCTGAAAGTCAATGGCCGGACAGGGAGCGGGCAGGCGGGATGCTCTGGCTCTGTGCCCCAGGCACCTCAACACGGCCGCAATGAGAAGGATCAATTCTACAGCCCACCCCCTCCAAACAACCCCAAAGCACTGCCTTGAACATCCTTTCCCCATCTTCTTCTTCTAAGTCAAGACATAGGAAAGGGTTGCGTTATAGCAGGAGTTCGGAATAAACTTGGAATAAATGATTTCGATGTTGCTGTATAGCAACAGGTTTGGAGGTTACAATGCTCCTAGTGTTAGATTTTGACAAATGATGGATGAAAGATCCCATATTAAAGAGAGTTAGCTTTATAGAAGCACGTCCTATTTATAATGTCATGGAACTTAACATGGTGCATGTTCCAATGTGGAATGTTAGGAGCGGATAAAAGTTTCCTTTCTCTTCTTTTCCACAGCTTTTCAAACTCTGCCTTTTCGGGCTCTCCCTTTTCCGGGAGCTGATGGTGTTCAGGGGTCTGGCCCTGTGACTTCTCCAGAGGATGCTGTTATGTCTACCCAGTTTTTCGAGACATGGACAAAAGACATGCACTTGACTGGAGTGTAGGAGAAACAGTCATACACAGCACAGCGGAGAGCTATTACACTGTGTGCTGAGGCTGTTAGCTCAAGGGAAACAGAAGCCGGTTGGGACAGTGAGATTGGCATGGAGAGAGGGAGAGAGAGATGCTGAGCTGCTCTCCGCATGCAGTTTCAGTACAACTTGCGGAGAAAGGCCTCGATCCACCCCAGTGACTCAGGTAATACCTTTGTCCACTTGAGCATTAAATGACTCTCTGCACTACAGCTTAGTTAGAGAGAAAGCGCGAGTGAGAGAGAGGGGCTTGGGAAATGGGGCTTTTTCAATTTGCTTGCCTCACCTGAAGCCCTTACACCCGACATTCAGCAAACACTACCCTTCTCTCTCTCTCTCTCTTTCTCTCCCACATAAAGAGAACCCATCTCCCCGTGCATGGATTCCAAATGGGCGAGGTCTTAGCTCAAGGTCAGCCTGTTAGCCTCTGGTAATTAAAAGCAACCCCTCTGGAGAGGAAAGAGGTTAAACGAGCAGCTGCACTCTTGCTGCCTGCCACAACATTATCTGTAGATTACCCCCACTCTATCCCATCCCAATCTCAGGTGACTCTGCAGGACACATCAGCATGCTTGGACACCAAAGCCACTTTTCCTTTCAAATCTCATGGGACTTTGCTTTGATCTACAGTTAAAGCTTCTCGACATAAAAGCAAGCAAAAATACAGTACTGTGCTCTTCTTGTACGTATTGAAGCACCTATGAAAGTCTTGCATGCCCTAATTCTAAGCATTTTTAACAGAGGGACTTTTTACAAGTCTGTAAAGGCATGTCTGAAAAAGTTACTAGAAAGTGACTTTGGCCATGTGATTATATATGGAGGGCAAATAAGCCATCAGAAAAAGCAGATGCGGGTTTGTTCTTAAAGAGAAGGACAGCCTGCACTGTGGCAGATGTTCGGAAATACAGTGGCAGATTTAGCAAAGCCCAGCGCTCCAAGCCATAATGGTGCATTACCCTCTCTCTCTCTCTCTCTCTCTCTCTCTCTGCCTCTCTCTCTGTGTCCCTCTCTCTCAAAGACCCTATCCTGAACTCTATGATATCTCTAAAAGAAGACCTTTTTACTTAAAAACACAGATATAATTAAAAACTTATATATGTTAATGTATCTCTTCCTTATAGCCACAGCTGACTGCAAGCAAGAGAGTTACTGCCGCTTGGTTGGTTCTGCCATCAGGCCAGCAGTAGGGCGGCGGCTGCCCTGGTGCCCGTTTGCCACGCAGCTTGTCCAGGCTGAGTGCCCAGGGCCGCCAGGCTGACCCAGGCTGGCCCAGATGTCAGGAGAAGAGGCAGCGCGCTCTGCTGCACTGTGCCGATGCTTTCCAGTATGGCCCAACATCTGTTTCATCTGCTGGCACCCAACCTGCTCCCCCATTTCCCCTCCCTCTCTGTCTTCCCTCACTCCTCTACCCCCTCCCTTCTCTTCTTCTCCTCAGCTTCTTGCTGTCCCGCTATGGCAGGTTCCACATTTTTCAAATCTCTTGTTTGTGATTTATTCTTTTGTTCTGTTATTTTGTTTTCTTCTCAGTTTATTCTCTACATGTTTATACATATTACAGCTGTCGTACCAAAACTTTATATCTTAGAAATTATAATGTTTGGATGTTTTAAATAATCAATAAAAGACTGTCTGTGTAATGTAAAGGACAGGTGGCAAAAAGAAACAAACCCACAAAGGTTTTTGAAATGACTACAATGAAATGTATATATGTGTGTGTGTGTGTGTGTGTGTGTGTGTGTGTGTGTGTGTGTGTGCGCGTACTTACTAAGAAAACGTCTTGTATATGTAACAATCCTGAGGAAACAAAACTGATGTTGATTCCTTTACTTCACTTGTTTCTTTCCCTCCCTCTCTCTTTGCCTCTTGTTTACCCACATATGGGTCCATCTGTCCTTCGTTTCAACAAACTCGTTCATCCAGATGTCCATCTTTCCATCCCATTACAGCCTCAGCACTGGGCTCCTAGAACCTTGCTGCTTCTGGCTATCTCTCTGGAGCCAGAATTTCATGCACTTCTCCTGTCCTCTCCTCTCTTCTTCTCCTCAATCACCCCGACAGCTGTTCACTCTCATTTCTGCGGCTCAAAGTCAACCGCGCTTCCACTCGTTGTCGGCTGTGGCAGCCGGCCCCTGCTCTCTCCTCGCGTCCGGAACACGGAGACATCAGCATCCAAACAAAAGATAACACCCCGCTTCCTCCCCTCATCCGCCTGCGGAACATCTCCCCCGTCTCTTTGTCCACTGCAGCTTACCAGAACCCCATCTTTTTGTCCCGAGCTTTGAGCAGTTCCATGTGCATCGGCCCATTTGTGTTTAGAGCTGAATGTGGCTTAGGGGCTAAGGCAGGTCTACTGAGAGCCATGAGAGATGCTGCTCTGGCTATGGACAGTGATTACAGCATAAAAGCACCACTACAGCAAATCAAATACTATATGGCTTAAGAATGTGGGCAAGCTGTCTGACTTGGAGAAAGAGAGGAGTAAAGCAGAGGAGGATGAGGGATAGAAAGAGACAGAGAGAGAGAGAAAGGGAGAGAGAGAGAGAGAGAGAGGGAGAGAGAGAGAGAGAGAGAGAGAGAGAAAGCTGCCAGTAGATCCATTTGTGTTTGTGCCCTCTGTTATGCGCTACAGGGAGGACCCAGATGTTCTGCTTTATCCAATGATGCTTACTTTAAAACTGCTTAAACCCAGAAGTCTGCTTCCAATGATAAAAACCAGGCCTCTCGCAAAGTTCACTTTGGATTTGTTTAGGGTCCCCTCCTCCAGTAAAACAGGAAAAACAATATATCAGGCAGAGAATGGCTTTTAGGAAATTGTTTTTTCCCCTTAGGCAATTGATGCAAGGTGATCTTATACGCCAGCAAATTAAGTGCCAATCCAAAGAGACAAAAAATAAAATGGAATTCTTTTGTGGAATTAGGATAATTCCTTTTAGGCCGCCTGAGCTGAGGGCTACGGGCCGGCCACAATTTCCAGCTGGAGGTGAGAGGTGTCACTTTTAATGAGGAGGGGACAGTCGAGGATGGGGCCATTGTTTCCCCACTTTGAGTTGCCTCGTCCTGAGCCCTGAATGAGCCTTAATGAAGAAAGGCACCCGGCCTAAAGAAATGGCTGGAGCTGTTTTTCTGCAGTGACAAGACATTGCAGACAAGGAGCAATCTGTCAGGGAAGCACTGAGTGAAATTACCCGCTGTGTAGGGATACGCAGTGACAGGGGCTTGTGTGCGGGTGTGTGTGTGTGCACGCGTGTGTGTGAGTGGATGAGGGAGTGTATTGACAAGCAAATTACACTGAGACCGCTGGCCGCTTTCATTTCAACCCGTAAGAATCCAAGCTTTTTGTTAGGTGTGTTGAAGAAGATGTACATATGCATTCTATACATTTATTATTTATTTTGGAGCTTTCATTTAATTCCAGAAACACTTTTAGCATAACATTAAACTAATGGTAGTCTTCCCTGTGTGGAGAACGCCTGGAGAAGAACTCCAACAAGACTGTACAAAAGCTACTGTGAAGCACGTAGGTGAAAATGTCAGTGTATGGAGCTGTTTTCTTTACGACGATGTCAGTGAGCTTGTGTTCCTTAAGGAAATTGTGAACTCAGTAGTGTACAAAGTCAATCTGGATGCGAACTTCTCAAGCAATAATGATCTGAAACACACCAGCAGCTTTAAAAGAATACATATTCCATAAGAATTACTATTGGAACCGTTGATTTAAAAAAAAAAATGATATGACACCTAACACAACAGTTGATTATTACCACAACAATTCTCACACAATGCAAAGGACAGCTTACGTGCTCCAAAGATGTAAAAAAACCCTACTCTTGGATGGCTGAGCACATTATCACCACAGTTTTTTCGGGTTCAAATATTTTCCCCAATCTAAACAGAGCAAACGGGGGTAAATGATACCTTGCCAGATGCAGATATTCTGATTAGACTGAATGCAGTGAACCAATGGTGTGATGGGTGGGCGTTTTCCCTGGCACAGGAAGTGGTGTGCCTGCAGGTGAGGTCACACACTTTGAATGGATCAGTGATGCATGAGGACAGAACGCTCACTGATACTGCCATTACTGACAATCAGCCACACACAAGCCACACTAACTCGCGCATACACCTCATTAACACTGCCCTGGAGCAGGCAGGCATGAATCTGACAGATGATTTAGACAGAAATAACAATGTCCCCTGGTTGGTTAGACTGAAGAGGATAAGCTATAAAAAAAGCTTCCTCACAAATGGATCAGACAAAAGCAGCTACGACCGTGAGCTAGCAGTACCTAAATGCCGAGTCCTACTTCCTCTCTCCCACCCTGCAAAATTACAGTCTCTGACTGCAACCGTCTGTTGTCCTTCTCTCTCTAAAGAATGTTTTGTCTGCCTCTTTTGTCCTCGCTTGACATGTGACATGTAGCGAACACACAGGGCTGTGTTTTCTCACATGCTGTGTTTACTCACACACACGCTTGCGTCTCCTCTTTAGAGGAGTGCTAACAATATTGTCACTGGGGCTGAGCATGAATTTAATCGCAGGTCTCCATCTCCAGTTCTGATTATGTTTTAAACATTGTCCTTTGCCTCGCTTTGAAAAGACACAATCATGTAACTAGTCGATTACGACTGAAAAGAGTAAGTGGGGAAGGTCTATATAGAGTAAACAAGCTGGTTAAGGCTACCTCTACAACAGACTTAAAATAATGGCAATGTGCCTCTTTTTGTCTATGTTAACTGTGTTGTTTAAAGGTCAACCAGGTCATGGGCTTGCAGGGCTGTGGTTCAGCCCATTCCCAGGGTTAAATCCATTATCTGACTAAATAGCTAGAGGCCTTCAGGCCTGTAGATATATGACTATCTCAGCCTCTAGCTGACCCATCGGAACACTATAAATAGACAGCCCAGAGCCCGGCCATGCCATCGCTGCCTGTTCCAGACTGAGCCTGATAGAGAAAGATAAACACACATACACACAGGCTGGCCCCCACCGCAGTCATGATCTTTCTCTTTTATATTCTTTCTCTTTCAAAACTCAAACTCGCTCTTCCTAACAGACTTCACACACAAACACACACACACATCACAACATGAATAGACTCATTCCACACCTTCCGTGCACTTGATTGTTCTTCCCATAGTAGCGTGCTAGCAGAGGCCTTTCCAGACCCAGCTGCTTGCATTGTTCCAACTTGCCAAGGCTCATTAATGCTGAGAGCGATAAGCTTCGAAGGACAAATTGTGCTCATGCAGCAGTGAGAAGAAAAGGTACGAGATGCTCTCCTCGCCCTCCTGCTCGCCTCCTCCCACTGCCTTTCTCAGCTTTGTTTTGCAACAGTCCCTGTTATAAGAAAGATTAATGTCTAATTGCTATCAACAGCTTATCGTGTTTGTTGACAAAACAACAACTGTCTGCCGAAAAAAAGAGTGAAATAATCAACAAGCTTTTTAGCTCAATTGGTCTCTCTCTCTCTCTCTCTCTCTTTCGCACACTCGATTGTTTACTTCCAACTCGTCTTTGTTTCAGAGAACTCGAAGGAACTTTGTTAACCACTCAAGTGCTTCCTTCAAGTTTCCGGGGAGCTGAAATATTTATAATCCTTCTTTCAAAGGACAACACCCGTCTCAGTTCCTCACATGACCGTCTTTAAGCAAGCAAGGCATTGGTGCTATAGATCAGAGGCTGCTACTCCCACTAACCAATCCAAACATACTGTTCTGTGATTATTGCTGAATTAAAGTATCAAGGAAAAAAACATAACTGTCAGTGTAAGAAACAAAAAAACTTTGTCTGGTCTTGGTAGGCTGATAGTTATGACAATAAGAGGAGGAATAGTAGTAAATATCTGCATTAATATTTGCCTAAAGTTAGCTTTCAACTGGAACAGAGCCTACCAACCCTTTTGGAGCAAGCTGGAGGGCATTTGGAAGCTCTCTATGTGTCTTTTGGAGTCAGACGTTACCCCACTAACCCTCACCCCTGGACTTACTTCTCACTGGCAACAACCCTTGCTGAGCTTTACAGATCAAACATCAAGTATTATGATAAGTAACATGACACATAAAGCAGTATCCATTACCAATAACTGCATCATCATAGCCAGTAATGATGCAACTACCCAGCTCAGCGTACGGTCCAGCCAGTAGGCAATTACGGTGTACGAAAACTCACATTTTCCAGAAATACTTAGAACCATCCTAACTCCTGTGGAAGTATAGGCCTGGAAAGCTCCTCCATAAAAACAGGTGAACTGCAAATGGAAGGTGTTAAGCTGCTAGGGGTGGACCAGTTCGTGAGTGATTTTGTGCACACTTGTTACTTAGCATACAGCTGGTTTCTCAAACTGCTAGTGCCGAGGGCTTGGCCCACTGCCACTACATTCTTTTGTGGCTGTACATACCTGGAGCTGAAGAGGGTTGAGTCCTGACGCCGCGGCAGCTGCCATTGTGGAAGGAATGAACTGCACCGGGTAGTTATCACCTGTCGAAGGAAAAGGTGGGGGTGGGGGGTGGGGGGAACAATACGCACAGGTTGAGACAATGAGCGGCCCAACGGCGGCCCAGGCAAGTGCCAACACAGTTCCCGTGGGCCTGCCTGCACCCAGCCTCGGCACCCAGCCCAAACATCTGCACTCACAAAAGAGTCAGCTGGTCACAGCCACATGGGATTTACCCAAGAATGTCTTGCTTTCCATTCTTTTTTCTTTTCTTTTTCTTTTCTTGTTCACATGTGCACATACAGTGTGTCTTTCTGCTGGGTTTAATTTTGTTTTCGCATTCCGTTGTTTCTGATGTATTGTTGTTGTTACTCATATACAGTATATCATTTGCTCAAGCACTTAAAATGGCTCTAGGCATGTCTCCGTATTGTTCTACAAGCCACTGTGTGTTTAACAGTGTGAGTTCTGGCACAGTGAACAGAAAGAGAAAACCTGCAGAGGGCAAGTTTGACTAGTTACAACAAGAATTGTGCCTCACTGTAAATACAGAATAAAAAAAATACTGCCATTTTTAATTCATTCATAACCAAGCGGAACAAAACAAACTAGAACAGACTAGGACAGAGCAGAACAGAATAGAATACAACAGAATAGAAGGAAAATCCTGCTTTAGCTACTGACTCCAACTTTGTTCCTCAACAGCTTTTGGCTACTAAACCTGATACTGATAATTGGTCTTAAGAAAGTGAGTGTTAACTGTGCAAGATGTGTTTTGCTTTGTGGTTGGTATATATAACCCTGTTTCTGGCTGCAGTCAAGGCAGCAGACAGGATGAAGGCTGCCGGAGGTTTGACTGAAGTGTGCCTATAGAAGGGAATTGGCCCTGGTTCAGACCTCACTTCTGCCTGTCACTTCTCCTCACTAACATATGGAGCTATTAAGCCACAGGCATGGGGGTAAACATATATACCCTCTCATTCGCTCTCTCTTTCTGCCTTGCTCACTTTGCGATCTTGTCCAGCACAGCATATTGTGATACAGCCAGGAAATTCAATCTCAGCCTGTGGTGGAGGAGAATAAAGCATGCAATTGAAGTGATTTCAAATAGTGCCATAAGAGAGGTAGAGTGGGGGTCATTACTGTCCAATACTACTCGTGCTAGCACTTTCTCTCTTGCTCTCTCTCTCTCCCTCGCTTTTCCTGGGTTGATGTCAAAGGGCTGAGATGTCATGTGAGCCCCAGGCAGGTCAGGTGCCAGTCGAGGACATGGAGCCAGAAATGGGTGCTGGGAGATCTGGAGGCTTTTTGGAAGCTGGTGGGCTGCTAGCATCTCCAGTTGCCTGGGCTGCCTGCCAGCATGCTGTCTGTTTGTCTGTGAAAGGGAATCTGGTTTAAAGGCCACTCTCCTCCCATCTCCAAGGGTGCTCTCAGGCCCTGGCCTGGCCATTTGGTGACAGGGAGGCTGCAGTGACGCCACTGGCAGGACGAAGCTGTTTTCCTACAAGAGGGTCTAGGGGCTCATTATCACACCCTAGAGACTTAACTGTACGCCTCTTCCCAGTCCAGCTCAGAGGAACTGGGTGGTCAGCTGAGTCAGCAAGCTTTAGAAAGACTCAGCATTAGCAAAAAGCAGACCCCTAGTGTACACCAAGGCAAGCCAGGTCCACTAACAGCAAGAAAAAAAAGAACAGTCACAAGTCATGAGGCCCAACCATTGTAACCTTGTAATTTCACTCTGATAGCATCTTTTTATTACTTAAGTGTCTTATCGAAGTTCCCTGCTAAGATACCATGCCAAAAAGGACATAGCACTCTGGCTCTTATCACAATACTGCACTGTCTTCTCTTTATAAAGAGGCAGGTAAGGAAAGAGCCTGTTGAATTATGTGTAAAACGTACTCTCATAAAGGCATTGTAGAAAAGCTTCATAATGGATTCTGTTTCAGAGAGGTATCATGCTGCAAATCGAAGCCAATTTGAACTGCCAGCTTGGCACAGGGCCTTTTTAAATGGTTGGCCCCATGAGATTTGCACAGGGTACCACTCAGGCTTGCTCAGGCCGGTGCTCCAGGAGAAGCAAAGGTGGCAAGGCTAATGAAAAGGTGGATGAGAGCAGGCACTAACAACTGGCAGAGTGCTCTTTCTGCAGCCTCTTTTAAATCTCCTCCACCTGATGCCAAAGGCCAGCCACACTGTGTGTTCTACCTGAACTGGGGCACTTTCAGAGCCGTTTTGTTCAAAAGAGTCTTGCTCTTTTTTTGTCAGGTTTGAAGGTTCAGACATTTGTTTAAACACAAATGCTGAACAATAATAAGGAGAATCCACTGGCGATCCACAGACATGCCAGTTTAGAGCACAATTAGTCAGTGCTGTTGATCTGTGTCTATATGCATACTTGATGCACACTAACAGACATGACCAGACCCTTTTGGCTAAATCAATTGCCTAATAAAAGCATTGCCAGATGGGTCTCAATGGGCCATTGTGCCCTCAACACATTCTAAAGATTTAAATTCTACAGCTTCACTACTAGTAATGGTTCTGTCTTTATGTCTACACACAGTGGTGCCACCCATGTCCTCCACATGTCTATTTGAGTAAAGGATGACTGCAAGAGCCCAGGCCATTAGGCACAGTGTGAAAAAGAGGGGAGCACTGGAGTTTCACAGCAGGGCTGGGGTCATCAGCACTGGGCCTTTTCTGACTGCACTGAGCCGGGTCGGCTTCTTCTCATACGGGGCTTTAAAAACAGCAGTAGTTGCTTCAACATTAGCTTCATCCGATCACGGTTATTACATTCACAGGCAAGAATAATGGATTTGTGCACCAGCAACGTGAGTCACTCTCTGGACTTCTCTACCCTCCGCTGCTTTACAAACTTATGAATAATGCAGCCGCTCTACACACGTAGAAGACTCCATTATAGCTCCTGTTATTTGTAGTAAAACACTTGCAGTGTCAAACATATTAAAAAATCAAGCAGGAAAAGAATCCCCTCAGGCTTTCTGTGCAGCCTGTCATGCCTCTGTAGTTCCAAAATAGCTGACTTTCTTTTTCATCGCTCACCTTTATAGTTAATTTATTAGATGCTTTACCACACCCTATAATGTTCTGCCTCTCACCTGCTGACTACTGAGCCTTTTTTCCATCTCTTTCTCTCCCTTTGGTTTCTCTCTGTCTTTCAATTTCTCTCTACCTCTTCCTTTTCTTCTGTTCTCCCCTTTGATGAGGTACTGAGAATAAATGTGTCTTTCAAAGCATCCAGTAGAGACAAAAGGACACCAGGGCCTTTCCCTGCCAGGCTGCACTGACATGAATCTCTATTTTCTGACAGCTCACTCTTCTTATCTTGTCTCTTTTTCTATTTGTTCTGCTTTCACTGATCAGTCTGATGCCTTAACTGATGAGTAATCTCTCACAGGTTCAAAGATTTTTTAACAGATTCTCAGCATCTGCAGGGAAAACCCTTGCCTGAGCAATTTTATACTTCTTAGTACACTTCTAGTGAATTATACATATGACTATATGGAGGAAAAACAAAAAGGAACAATGTAGGGCCCGACCTTTGAGTCCCTGATACTGAACACCCCCATGTCAGGAATTTGCTTTTTTTCAAATATGCAATTACACAAAGTGGCACATCTCAGAACAATAAGGGGTTGGGTGCAGGGTGGAGAGTTAGTGGCCTGGCAAGGAGTCAGTGTGCATGTTGTAGCAATTTCCTGCAAATTTGTTTTTGGATTTGGAATGCTTGCGTGAGGAGCAATTCTCTTTTTGACAAAAGGAGAAGGAGGACGTGCTGGGACAGGTAGAAGAAGCAGAGCTCCAAAAGGCCGTTCGCCCTATACAGGAAGCTCGACGCTTGAGAGCAGGTCACCATTCTCCATGCAATATCCTAAATCAATAGAAAGCATTCCTTACGGTTGACACTGTCAGCGTTACCTGACCATGTGCTACATGGCCTAGAGCTAGGAAACTGAGAAGGTTTACAATCAAGGGATAAGGCTGATCCTGGATCAGTCGCAGAACAGTTTGAGATGTAGAGGTATTATATTCTAAACACTCCCTCAGCACATTCTTGACCAGTAGAGTGTAGGCACTTTCATGTTGATGTACTGTTTACATTCCAGCCCTCATACACCCTATCTATTGTTCTGCAGGCTTGCATGCCTTGCACTTGAACACTACATCGACCCATGCAGTCTTACCAAGGTGACACACTTCACGGTGCTCTGATTTAATTGCTTTGACAGGGAGAGCTGATTGTTCTGTGCTTTGAGCGGATAAGGATGGGTGGGTTACTTTGAGCACATTATGAAGACTTGCCTAGTATGGCTCAGAAATGTAAATACACCTATTGATGCAAATGTGAGCCTGACAGAAGATAAAAAACATAAGTGGAGAGAATGGGTGAGGAGTGTTCAGGTCAGCTCCCATATGGCCACAGACTCCTTTGAGACATCTAAGGATAGGCTCTAGTTTTGAATGAGTGAGAGGGTATGTGAGTGTCACAAACTGAGCTGATAAAATATGCCTGCATGTGTATATACTCTCACTTAAATACCCTTTAACAAGTCAGAGACAGAGAAAACAGAAACATACAAATGCAAGAATAATAAACTAGGCTGTCTTGTAATCATAGTGAACAGTTAAAGTAGTTAAAGGCAGTGGAAGCTTATACCTGGTTTGTAGGACATGCCTGGAGGGAAGAGGAAGCCCTGCTGGGCAGCAGCGGCGGCAGCCAGAGTGCGCTGGTCGTGTGGAAAAATGGGGATCATGAGCGGAGGCATGTGACCCTGGACCTGCTGAACACAGAGAGAAAGGAGATCACACACAAGCCTAACACAGCTTGACAGCACCCAGCCCCCATGTCCAGCCCACAACCTCAGCCCCCTCATCTGCCTTGTGCACCCTCTCACAATACCTGTGCCTAATCCGCAAAACTCACACATTAGCTCTTCAAAGAGCAACACTTCCTCTTTAGTTGAGGTTCGACAGAGAATAAGGTTAAAAAATACTGGATTCACTTTATGTCAGTTTAAGCTATGAGGTGGGAAAACTGATCCATTTCACTGATATAGACCGTTACTCATAGTCACAGAGCAAGTCCTGTTTATATACTTATATTTTTCACATAAAGAGAAAAAAAGAAACCTTGTTTGTTAAAAAAGTGGACACTGTTCATAACGCTTAAGGGGGCACTGAGGGAACTGGTGAGGCTTATAGCTCCTGGTGGGGGAAGACTCAACTATGCAAAGCTGAATAGCAGAACAAGCTAGACATCTTGCTCTTCATGAACCAACAGGTGAGATTCTCTTCAATGATCATGCCTGCAGTTTGTGCAGCACTGTAAGACGGAATAGCACGCACTCGGGAGCAGCGTTCACACACATGCGCTTGCCAACAGTGGTGACTGACAGGAAAAGACCTTTGCAGATATACAGCGCCTGTCCCATAATTTTGGAAGATCATTTATACAGACGATAAAAGTGCAGGCAGTCCTGTAATTTACAGCAGCTGCTTTCAGCACTGAAATGGGAGGAAGAAGCCCGAAAGCTCCCGTCCATTCAAGATATTTCATTTTTAATGCCGTGGCCCAATGCAGCGCATGCCGGCCTACTAATTGTCGAAATGTCTTCTGTGTTCTTTTATTAACCTTCAACATCCTCATCCTCAACTCTCCTCCAGACTGGCGTCACATGCCACATCAGGACACGCTGACTGCTTGAGATCAACGTGTGTGTGTGTGTGTGTGTGTGTGCCTTGATTCTCCACAAGACAGAATGAGTGAGAGCAAAACCAGACGCAGGCAGAGAGAGACAAAGACAAAGAAAAAGATAGAATGTTTTGGTAACCAGACGTAGTAGCTTAGAAACCCATATGTTTTGAGAGCATTGGACGGGCCCAATCTAGCTGTCATCCCCTGCTTCCTGGACATGTGTGATAGGCTACAGCTCTGCTACCGTGGGCCTGGGAGACTTAACGGCACGACGGGCCGGCCTACCTCGGGGGATCCGACTGGGGAACAGGGTTAATAAAGGTCGGCCACCCAAAATAAACATGTTACAGAGTATTTCACCATTCAAGCCCCTTTAAAATCTACTTGCAATAAAAAACGGGTCTGGGTGCAATTACTGCCGTGGCATTGGGGCATGAAATCAACCTGCTCCGCGTCACCACTTTTTTTCCCCTCCGCTTTCTCGCTGAGGTCTGCGTACGATCTCCGCTTTTCCCCCCCATCGCTTTCCCCCTCCCCAGCATCCGCCACCAAAAGCTTGGTTCAGCAGGGCCATTCCCTCGGTGCTTAACAAGTGTTCAGGTACACTTTATCGATCTTGGAGAACGGAAGTTCTCTAAAACCTGAAATAAATGCACTTTTCTGTTTATGGGGCTTTTAAACTCTGTAAATGCACATTTAACATTGTGCAACAGACCTGTGGGTAAAGTGGTTTTCTGATTCTTCAGATGTGAAAAGTACTTTTAAATGCGCTGAATGAGAAAGAGTAAAGGGTCCCTAAAAATGACCTCAAGAGCCAGTCTAAATCACAGAATTCCTCACTGTGTAACAGTGCCATGTTTTCCATTTATTTATTTTTTTGCATTAAGTGCAAAACGTAAAACCCAAACCTGCGTTAGCCTACGTGCCGTGAATTTTTGTGCCAAAAGCTAATATTTTCCATAGTTCTGAGCATGTAAATTGGTCTCCTCTGAAAGGTTATTAAGGTCAGTCACATACATAATTGCCATTAACCTTGTTCACACTGCCCTTGCAAAACGAATTGGTCTTAAGTTCCAATATTACACACAACAGCTGCTCTCAAAGTGGAACCAAAACACAGCCACTCTCAAACACGTCACGTTACATCATTCTAGCAGCACCGAAACTGAACTCAATGCTACGGCTATCAACACAAAAACACCTGGTCTCTGAAACCGATGTATATCTTTACTTGACATTTATTTGCATACTTTGCTCACTTATTCAGGTTAAAAGTACTAACAGATATTAATCTGTAACTTGAAAACAACAAATATTCTCTGTTTGTAGTGATCCTATAGTTTCAGGAAAGCTTGGGTGGGGGGGAGGCAGAATGTGGGGGAAAAGGGAACAGATAATCTGTCCTCAGTCTGAGCACTTGCGATTTGCAGTAATGAGGTCTTTACATTAAACTTTAATTTACACACGCCACGTCAGTGAGTGGCAAATCAAATCAGGGGGCTTCAAAGTGGGGACTAATAGAGGAGGTTAGCTTTCAAGCCTGTCAATTAATGAATGCTGGGCGAGCTGAGCAGACAATGTCGGTATAGATTTAAAGATTATCACTGGCAATTTGCTTTGACTGCTGATAGACAGAGAATGGAATTAAGTGCCTGCACTTAGACAGGCAGATTTTGATAAATTGCATATCAGGCTGCGTATAAAGACTTGCTTATTATATCTATCAGAATGTGTCTCTGTCACTCTCTCTCTCATTCTCCCAGCATTTGTGTGTTTCATCTCCTCTCCTTGCTGCATCTTCTCCTCCGCACCCCCGTATGGCGCCCCTCTCTGCAGGGCTTGCCAAGCGGCTGGCTGCCGGGAACATTAGCATTGCCAGTGCGATCTTCAGGAGTGCCGAAGAATAGGGTGGAGCAGATGTGAGCAGCGATCCTTTGGCACCTCTGCCCACCGTGCATCTCGTAAACGTGGCCCCATTGTAACCCCAGACCAGCTTGGCCTTTTGTCTTCGACCGTCCTGAGTGCCGGGTACTGCCGTTTTTTACCATCTGCCCCCAAAAGCTTCATTAAAGATACATGAAGGAGCCCTCCCTGTGGCCTTATGAGGAACAGGTGCTATTGTTTGTCCCTGAAGACCTGCTGTAGAGGATGTAACTCACAGTACTTGAGGAAGAGCATCTGTAGCAATCAGTCAGGCTGAAGAGTCTGGCTGCAACCCCCACTCCCCAACTCACTGCCCATGTGGAGGGCTGGAGGAAAAGACTGAGCGAGAGAGAGAAGTAGTCGAGAGAAAGCTCCTATATATCATTGCTTCACGGCAGCTGATGAAGTCCACAGTGATATGAGCTACAATCTGTCTCCCTGTCAGAAATACAGAACGCTAAAAACGTCTTAACTACAGTTTTCTGTTCTGGGAACAGGACTTACGGCTTGTGCTCTATTAAGTCAGAATCAGCTGAGGATGTTTACCACCCAGCATATACTGTAGGTTGAATGACCGAAAAAGAGGCTTGTAGGGGGATGGGGAGGTCCTTGAGTAAATAGGGAGCTATGGATTAATCAATGTTGTTAGTGGAACTGTTGACATCAGCACTTAGATTCAGTAATGGTTTACAACAGCAGCTAATCCTAAGGTCAGACAGCACACTCAGAGAACATGGGCTAGGCATGGATTACTATTAGACTCGCCAGAATGTGTGTGTATGTGTGTGTTCATGAGTGCATGGGGGTGATTTAGTATATGTATTGTCCATTGCATATAAAGACCTCTGTCTAAGATATAAGATTCTGTTGTGACACTAACAATATGCATACAAGTTTTGCATATTACCACATACATTTAGTACTGAGAAAGTCTGAGACCACTTTTCATTAATACAGTTTCCATTCAAAAGTATAAGCTACATTCATTCTTGAGTATAAGAAATTTAAAATAATCCACCTGCACAAGGAAGAAAAATAGGACTCCAAAACGTAACCATAAAAATGAAAATGGAATTGTTAACAACCGCGCAAGACATGGTAAACTCTCACTATGAGTTTAACAATAAGCCTTCATCTTGGAGAGACAGGAGAAAATCAAGTTCTCCACAGATGTTTCTGTGCATCTGCCCACTGTGAGATTACAACTTAGCACTAAGGGTCAGCAAGGTAGTGTAGCTGTCAAGAAACAGACACAATAGGATACATTGTTAAAAAAAAAGGAAGTAGCCAGCAAATCTGATTGTGTTTCCTGAGAAATAAGCCCCCGAGCCCAGACCTCAACATCATTAATTTGTTAGAGATTACCTGGACTGCGGACACACTAAATACTGAAAAAATAATATGATTTGTGTAATTTTGCGCTTTTTCCTGATTCTGATCCACTTAATGGATGGTTTTAATGGAAATGACCAGAATTAATTGTGGTCTCTGACCTTTGCACAGTACTGTATGTACACACGTGTTTGTGTGTGTATGTATTCTCCCTCAGCCGTCATGCATGCAGATAGGAAATGGAGATGTACAAGCCATTACTGCACTCAATAGGGCCCCTGTCAGCACCCATGCTGCTCACTGTCTTTTAAGAGGGCTGGCTGGGCCTGGGAGACACTTTCGCTCCGCCTGTCCCCCAGTACCCTGTAACATGAAAACAGTTTGAACTGCGGCAAACATCACTCCAGGACATAGGGCTCGCTCCATCTTTACCAAGAAGGGAAGTGGGGGTAGATTGGGGGATGGGGGGAGTTGTTTTAACATGTCTAAAATGCCTTTCAATGTTGACAAGATAAGATAGAGGACGAGGAGGAGAGCGAGACCTATTTTTTTTACACTCTCTCACTTTTTCTTTTGAGTTGTAGCTGTTGAAAATGACGCTTGCCCGCAGCTATACACACACACGCTCCTTTGCTGCAGGTTAAACATTATGTGCCACTCAACGCGCTGAAAAGAGCGCTACCAACAAACGCGAAGAGAGGGGTGCAATGACTTCCAGCGTTCCGCATTGTTGTTCAAATTTCTAGCTATTTCCATTGATATCGGAGGTTTGAAATGACAAAGTAGCACTTAAACGCCCGTTTCTTTTCTCGCCTTTTGTTGAGCCAATACCATAAGTGCTATAAAGTCTTGTGGGGGAAAAAAGGATCTTAGAAAAAAAGGGCTCTAATTTTAGCTTGAAAAAAGCCCTTTCACTGCTACTGTAAGCGCAGATACTTTGCACTTTGTTCACCCCCCCACCCCAGGCTACCCCAGCCTAAACGTCTGTGAATGAAAACCACCTTAGGGGATCCATTTTAAGGCTGAGTGATTCCAGAGGATCTGGCAACCAAGCTCAATCCATGCGGCGAGCGCCAGTGGCATGAGCCACTACTGTACAAAGTTTCTGGAAGCTCACTAGCAATGACAGAGAGGGAGGGAGAGAGAGAGAGAGAGAGAGAGAGAGAGAGAGAGAGACAGATAATGAAAAAAAAGAATTACTGAATTCTGAAGTCTCAAGAGTCTACGCCCTACTTTGTTCACCCAGAGTTCCCTGAGCACACATTATGCTCAAATCACAGGTCTTTTATCAGTTAACTAGTAACTGCTACATGGAAGCTCTAAGCTCTAATAGGCACCACAACACACACACACACACATATATATATATGTATATATGTATATATAAACTTAAATTGTTTGATTTATCTTAGGGTTAGTCTTAGATGTTGACATTCTACTTCTCACAACAGATAGACAGGAACATCTGTGAATTATTTCAGAGCTGAAGCCAGAGTGTTTTTCTCTTTTTTACTGAATTGTATTTTTCATATGAAATGAGCAGCTGCTCATGATAAAAAGTAATTTGGATTTTCTAAACCTACCCGTATATCCTTAATTGAAAAAAAGAGCAAACTAAAAAACACATGAAACATGCCTTAAACACAAAACTTTTGCTGTGCAGATATTGTAGGTTACCTCTAGGTTTCTCCTACATTGTTAGGACATTTTTGTCATGAGTTGTCATATGAAAGGAAACACATGCACACAAGCACACAATGCCACACAGCTCTTATCAATGTGGCAGATATTGTGTCGGGCCGCTGGCTGCTGTTTCAGTCCCTGATGGCAATCAGGGCGTGTGGATCGATAGGGCTGAGTGGGACTTTGATCCCCTCAGTGTTCTGTCTGCACAGGGCCGGAATTAAGCTCAGGCCTCCTCCTCCCTGCTGCAGACTAAACGTATTGTTCTCATCTCCTCAGGTCTGTAGGAGAGGGCCAATACAGGAGGCCCCCCGTCTGTGCCGTAGCTCCAGGTTAGCCACAAAGAGGCTTTGTGTGGCCTGAGCCCCTTTCCCCGAGCCCACCGACCCACGCAGGCGAGCAAGCTTATCCGCTTCGGGAGAGGGCTGGGTATTTTTTGGAGTGACAGGTAAAAGATTAACATCTCCTTCTGCTGAGAGCACTCCTGGTCCTGAACCGCTTGCATATACACAGCAAGCAAGACAAACAGTGGTGGAGACCGAGTGGCATGTTTGTGTATAGGTGTGAGTCGTGCCATTGGACAAAAGCTTAAGGTGACATGGACTAATGCACCAAGTGGTCAATGCGTGTGTTCATTTAAGAGTGAGGCAAGGTGCAAGTAACCATACACTGCACTGCTCTCGGCCAGTCTGGAGTAATAACCAATAGATGACTTCTTGTTCTGCTAATTCCTTACACAGTTAAACAAGAGCTCTTGGAAAAGTGCCACTCCAATATGTCTATAGTCTGGGGCTGTTAAAAAGCAGGACAGCCTCTCCCCACCCAACCCCCTCCCCGCCCCGCTAACCCACCGCGACTCACTCTCTCTTTCTCACTCCACTCGGTCTGCCCAAGAGCACTTGGCTGGGAACAACCTTATATTACACACGCAAGTGAGCTTTTAATACCACTAGCTCTTATGACCAAAGCAAATAACGTTCTGATGCTGGTCCTGTTATGTTTTCTTTTTTCTTTTTTTTCTTAATCAAGACACATTCAGCAAATTTTAATTTATGAATGCTTAAATGACTGCACTTATCTAAAAGAATATTAAGAGATGAAGTAGTTGCTTCTTGCTGACACGCAGAAATTGGTAAATTAGCAAAGTACAAAGACGTGTGGGGGCGGGTTATTCCCAAAAGAGAGGCAATGAAATGTGATCAATGTGTGTTCAACAGAAATGTGTACTTAAGGCAAATTCTTGTACCAGACTCAAAGAAGCTGAAATGTAATTTAAGTTTGTAAATATTTCAGGCAATTAGGTTTGTATTGCATATAAAATATCAAAGACAAGCCTAAGGCTCTGCGCTCTTTGGAGCTTTGTGCTGCTATATCGCGCTTAAGTGTGCAACACACCCCACTTTCTGCTTCCTCCTATCAGCCTCGCCTCTTCTTCAAATCCTCCCTCCACGTTCTGCACAAATGACCATCTCTTAAGCCTCCGATAGCGCGTTCACCAGAAGAGTGGATTTCTCTTCAAACCGCAACTCTACATTCAGTACAAGAATGAGATAAAAAGTGTGTGTATGTGTGTGTATGTGTGTGTATATGTCACGGGGCATTTGGGTAACGTGTGGTCATAAAATGACAAAAACCATGCAAGGATTCCCTCAAACAGGTGTGGAGGAGAAGAGAACAGACATAAACAAGTAAGGCTGGGGCCAAAATCAGTAGCTCAGAAGATAACTCCTCAGATTCTTGAATGGGGCACCAGAAAAAATATGATTCAGGGCTCTGGGGGTGGTGGACGAGCTGACGGTTGGCCACAGGTTTGAGCAAAGACGTAGGGCTAGAACGATACACTCCTCCGAGCTTTCATGCGGACAGGAATCAAGAATAAAATGTAATTGCTTTTACTATATAATCTTTAGTTTATTACTAAATATAAATAAAAGAAACTGGACTGTTCCTGTACAGGGGTTTTACATGTATACCTGGAATAACCGGAGGGAATTGGTGCTTTTATATAAAGCTACTTCATGTAGGAATGAGCATTTTTGAATATTTGAGCAAGCTTAAACATCCTTTAGCATCCATTTAGTACAAATACGCCGCTTGTAACAACATGCATACACATGTTTATAGCCTCTCCTTTCATTTGTTCATCATTTACATATCCTACCAACTACTTTACTCCTGCTGAGTACTACTGAGTTACAGAAGTAATTTGCAAATGGATACAACTTCTCTGCTTTTCCGCTCCGTTTCCCTCTGCTTTTTAGATCTCCGTTCGCAAGCACACATCAATTTGGCCGTCCAAACATTGTCCAGTCGGACTCAGAGCCTTCAGGACTCTAATGAAGAAATGTTTTGCGTCTAATGCAGGAGCAGGGGAAAGAACTGGAGTCAGGCCACCCCCCCTAATCTAATAATGGAGCCGCACAGAGGGGCTCGCAGAGCGGGGAGGACTGTTTCCTCTTCTTCCTGTGGTCCGGGCAGAGACTGAGCCAGTGTGTCTTCACAATTGCCTCCCAGCAGCTGGGGCCAGGGCAGAACAACAGAGGCCACTCTGTTGTCCGGCAGAAAGCTGAGATTGTTGTGCTGGGGACTTTATTGCAGGCACATGAGCGCAGTCGAGACTCAAAAACGCGCTCAAATGTCATGTGCACACCCAGTGACGGGCCAGAATAATTATGAAAAAAAGAGGGGTGAGAGAAAGAGAAGGGGTAGAGAAGGGAAAGAGAGAGGGAGAGAAAAAAGACAACAACAATTCAGTGTCTATGAAAAACGGACGAAGGACAAAACGGCCCATTCATTGTGTTCCGCGGGGAATGCTTGGACTCTCCTCCGCCCCGTCCGAAAAACAAAGCGGCCTTTTTTTTGTGCCGCAAGGCACAGGGGCTGAATGCTTTGCTTTGCCACCCTAGCCCTAAGAAAACACGGGCCCCCTTTCTAAACTGCTGGCTGGCCGCACACAGTAGAGACTATTAATGCCTCGCCCCCTCCACCACCAGCCATGTGTGCGTATGTGTGTGTGCCTACTGCAGAGGCTAAGGGCCATGTTAAAAAGCCAATGCAAAGACAAAACAGTTTGCTCAACATTAACAGGGAAAACACTGGCCTAAGCAGGAGGGGAGAGGAAACTGAGTCCACATTAACACTAGAGCATGTGTTCTCGCCAACCGATATTTTTCCCAGTCGCGAGGATAGGCTGGCCACAATGTGAGCCAAGGATAGGGCCTTGACCCTCAGCCTTGTCTGAGACGGCTGGTAAAAAAAAAAAAAAGCAAGCAAGTGTCAGGGTCCAGACAGGTGTCTTGTGATGAGATTCAAGGGGTGATGTGGCCCAGACAAACAGCCGCTTTATGCCACAGCAGACAGGCGTTTGTCACTTATAAAGCCCTATAGATCTCAGTCAGTTGCCCAGTCAAAACCACTAGCGGCTTCCTTGATGCACAATTAAGCTGCATTCAGACTAAAAAAAGAAAAGAAAAAAAAAAGAAAAACAAACTGAACAACTTGAGATGCATTGTATTGTGAACGCAGACAGAGGCTCATTAATTAGTATCATCACCTGGTGCGACTTTGCAGCATACATTACTGGCTCCCCAAACTTGATCAGAAAACCCCTCAGGTAACTAATTTAAGCCACACCCAAGTGCGACTTTCGCACGTCGCAACTGTTCATGTGACAGCCTCATCTCTGCGTGCCGAGTACCTTCATTAGCGCAGCTTAGCCACCAAGGTGTTAGAACATAATGCTTTGCCATTAATTACCAGGATGTGCTGAGGGCTTATGTGTAAAAGGTTTGTGTTCCACCTGCTTTTATCCACCTATATCCCACCGAATGAAGATGCAGCCAGTGAACAGACTACACTAGTACATCTTTGTCAGGTCACAATGAAATCTATGCAAGCCTACAGTAGCCCATACAAGCACAGAATAGAGTATAGTAGCCCAAAGATGTATAGGAAGCGAGTTATTGATGACTAAAGCAGGGTTTGGCATATGTATTACATGAACGCAGCTTCTATTTAGTTGATGGCAATATTGTGTCAAAGTACTGAACCATGCTGAAGGAAAATGGGGGCACTGTGACCATATACGGGTCACTACTAGCCTCTCCGCAATGCTAACCAAGTAACCAACACTGGCTTGTGTTTATGTTCCTAATGCCAGAATTTGTTTGAACAGATCGACGGCATTAACCGTTCCGCCTCCATCCACTTAGCTTAATTTCAAAACCATCACAGCCCTTTGCTGAGGTTGTAGCTATTAGGCCCATTTTTGTGCATCATTAACTTTTAACACAGAGGTCTGCGAAAGCTTTATTGTTCAAATTGCACATGACTTTATTTAACGTCAGCATTTATTCTGCTTCCTGACAAGAAGTCACATTTCATAACTAATTAAATTGATCCCCCCCCTCTACCCCCCCCCCCCCCCACCTCCTCTACTCGACTCTCCAACCAAGCACACTAAATGGAATTATTTGTATCCAAGTGTCAATATATTAAATCAAAGGGGGCTAATGAGTCGGGTCACCGCTTTCTTTTATCTCTGCTCTCGCATGTTGGGATCTTCATCAGCTAAAGTCTCTCTCTAAATGGAGGATGAGTGTGGCTCAGGCTCCGCCGCACTGGGCTCAAGCCAAGTGCATTTGATTAGACTGTTATGGCTCTAATCCTGCTAGCAAAAAAAAAAAGCTAATGTACAGCATTCTGTAAAAAGCGGCGCAAAAGCTCTCGCACCCTCACATACACACACACAAAATCTCCCACACTGATTTCCTTCCTTATTACACTCTATTTGCCTGGCAGACAATACTAATTGGCAACACGTTCTTTTTTAGAGCGCCTTGTTTTCACCATTGTAGATGCATGAATGAGACTTTAGCATAACAGATCACAAGGGCGCTGGGAGACAACAGAAAACATCTAACAAGAGGCAAATTAAGAGTGTTTTCTTTGTTCAATTAGCCACCCCTATATTTATCTAAAAACCATGGCTAAATAATTCACCATTATATCGTGCCTGGTGAATTTGAGGGAGCTTAATGAAATATTGGATTTAATCGTTGTTCACTGAATTAAAAAGGCAAACCAAATTGCTCAGGGCTAAAGACAAAGCTGTTGTAATTAGCTTCATCTGGAGGGGCTATAATAGCGCTGTGATATGACTGTAAAGTAAAGACACGAGGAGAGCTTCCAGCGCTAAGGAGCTTTTGCACTGGCCCGGGAAGCAAGCAAGCCACCTCACACAATCTCCACTCACCTGAAATACAGCACGTACTTTTAGGACGCTTAGTTTGAACCAGTGGAGAAATAGAGGAAGAAGAGCAGCACTATCCTTTTCTCTCAGGAAAAGATACACGTATGAAGGCCACAAAAGCTTGGGTGTTTAATTAGGCAGCTCTTTTGGGCCGAAGCAGACAGGGCTTCTCTTTATTGAACTTCCCATGTGAATTCTGTCACTGGGCTGCAACACTGAGAGAGGGAGACAGTACACCATTACGCAATGACCTCGACAGACTCCTGTTATTCCTCTGTTTAGGGTTGTGAACTACAGCCTTTCAGACCTAAAATCTTACAAATGCTTACTTTTTGTTGCTTTTAAAGAATTTGGTTTAAAAACTGCTCTCAGCACCTCCTGAGGTCAGTCGATTTTGCGGTACTGTGAACAAGTCAGAAAGTATTTTTATTTAATTTGCACTCAAAACAGCCATTAAATACAATTCATTAAGTTTTTTTGGGGAAAGAAAAAAAGCAGAAAACTAATTTAGCAGGAAAAACTCACACAGACGTCTCAATAACTAAGTATAGCATTTTTAGGGGACTTTGACTCTTTTTATCAGTTTTATTTATCTGCACATCCCTAAACTTTAGTCTTAGAATGATATTTTCTGCCTCTTATGATTCAGGCAAGTCCCCAAACACATTCAACCTTTTGAGGTCTGGGTGGCCAGTCGATTGTTCGGAGGACATCAGAAGCTTCTTTGTTTCATTTTCTAAGCTACATTCTTTTAGACTCAACGCGCAAGTTTTCTTTCTCACAGTGTACGGTTCGACAGTGGATTTGTTCAGATCCGAAGCAAGAATGAAACTTGTTTTTCTTCTATCTCTTGAAAAATTATTTGATGGTGATAGTTTTGGTGGTGTACTAGCTTTTGCGTAGTTGTTAGGGGTCTAATAATCTAATTTTGTTTTTCTTCACTTTTCTTTCTTTGATGTCTTCTTTCCTTATACAAGTTGATTATCTTCTATTTAATCTCCTCAGAAATATCTCCTAAGCAATAAAGGACTAGTGCTTTTGACTGGAAATGAAAGTAATGAAAAGTGGTCTTCGACTTTTGCACAGCAATGTAATTCAATTAGCACATATACAAAACCATGTGAGGAAAGTGAGAAAGTGATCTTTAAGGCTGCTGTGAACTGCACCATAATTTATAAGGCATTGCATCGGCTGTGTATGAGTGCCAGGACAAGAAGGCTGGACCGAGGGCATTGTATTTCTCAGATAGTTGTCTCTGAGTGTGTAGAGCTGGCTCTGATTAACCCTTTAGCCTGGCCAATGCTCATACTGACTTCCTGTCCCCCTCTCGCCGCTAAACGCTGCTCTGAGGGCAGCCTCCCAGTGGGCCAGGGGAAATGGCACACATATGAGAGAGATCAAGCTCACACAAACACACACACACACACAAGCGCTTTAACACAGAGACATATGCCTGTCAGTTCACAGGAACAAAGACATGTCCCGGAGGCCCTCTCCTACGACTGGCCCCTCAGTCTGTTAACAATACTTATATACAGACAGAGGCAAATATGTGCTCACACACACACACACACACACACACACACACACACACACACACACACACACACACACACACACACACACACACACACACACACAATTTCTCAGGTCTGCTTAGGTTCTCTTTATTGCAGTCTGTCTGCCACCACTATGGAGGTGGTTAGTTCTGTATAATTAAAATGAATCTTTTATCTAGGGGGCCTGTGTGCAGCTATTATCATTTAACCCTTGGAAGCCCCCTGCTGCTCCCCCACACCATTTAAAACCACATGAGAGGAAACCTTTTCCGCTTTGAAGTGAGCACTGACAACAATTTTTGCTTTAACTATGCAAGCAGTACTCCTAAACCAGTCAGAAATGCAGACGCCATTGAGCGAAAGAGACTGCTTGAGTGATGAAAATATAATTGGCCTTAACAAGTGGTCATTCGTATCCACGTATTAACTGTAAGAAGCTGAGGTGATAATGTATAACAACAGCATAGTGCTAATTAATTATTGCTGATTATTTCTCACTCGTCGCTTATTGAAACAAGCAGATCAATCCTGCTAGATTTGTTTCCATTTATGAAACTAAGCTAACGATTTGGTGTGCTCACAACATTTTTAACACAACATGAATGAAGAAAAAAATAATAGCTATAAATGATACATGTTGTAGTCATGTTAAACATATCTCTTGTGCTTAGTAATGACACCAGCACTTGGAGGTAAGGGGAGTATACCAGAGGGCACAGTTAATAAAATATTAATTTTCCATGATGCACTCTGTCACAGTTTTGCATTGCAATGTCATGTTGTCACCTTGCTTTATACCCCTGGTGCTTACATAACTTATAAGCAGCATAGAAAAATGACAGTAGTAGCTGTAAAACAGGCCAGCACAAACTGTCTTTAATGTGAAACAGTTAGAAACTAGTTTATAGGCCAGAAGCTGTAATAATAGCACAGAATCAGAGTGAGTCAGTGGCCAGATGATGGGATATCAAGTGCGGGGCAAGTTGTGTGATCCAGCAGCTGCTGCTAGGGAAACAGAGGAGTGTAGAGAAGGAGCTTTTAGTAGGGGGCGTCAAAGGGGCTGGGGTTGAGGACACCGGAAGTTGGCCACGTGGAAGTCTCTGTTGGAGGAGAGCAGAGAGGAAGCGGAGCCCCCGCGGCTCAGATAAGTAGAAGCAGGCTTGCACAATGCCAGAGTGTGTAAAATCACCAGGCCTTTTAAAACACAGGATGCGACAGAAGGGGGACGACAATGACCCCTGCGCTGGACAAACACCGGCTCTGTCAGATAACAAATGCGGCTCTGTCATACTGTAGTGGTGCCTTGGGTGGGGGGCACCTTATAACCCCTCTGTTTGCTGTGATACGAGACACATGTCAGGTGTCATCGTGGAATTCTTCTCTCAAACACGTCCGAGGTTTCAGCTCATTCGTCCGCACGTGAAGATAAAGTTCATGCTGACCTTTGGGGGAGTCGCTCACTTCTCCTGATGCGAGGATGTGCGTGTGTGTGCCTGAGCCTCCACCTGTGTGTTCTCCTACCAGTGTCACCTCGGCTTGCCCCGTACCAGCCCCAGCGTGCAGGAATGTCTGGTTTCTGGCGCCTTGCCAGCTGGAGACTCTCTTTAGGCAGCCTAAATCTAAAGTCCAAATCAACCTGAGACTGACCCAGCTGGGCTAAGCAGCTGCCTTCTGCTGCGTTTCACACACCAGGGCAAAGAGATAGATAGATAAAGGGAGAGATAGATAGAGAGAGAGAGAGAAAGAGAGAGACAGATACACTTCCAACACTCTGTTCATCCACACATACCCACAGATGCACTTACAGCAACTAATATATACATATACACAGCTCAGGACCTTGGCAATCAAAATTTTAACCATTTCTTTTTTATCACACACTTTTCCTTTATTTTTTAATCTGTACATTTCATCATTTTAGTAAAATACATCAAGTCACACTTATGCAGATGGTTTTCTTCAGATGATCTACATATACCTACTATTGTCAATTATTGCATATTATTAACAAACAGCAATAAGGTCAGCTTTAGGATCAGGAGTCTGTGTAGGTTTGGGTTTAGGTTGAATACAGTTTTTAACATTAAATAGATTTGGATGTTAGTTAATAACATACTGGGCATCTAAAAACCATCTACAACAGGCCATCAAAATAAAGTCTTACAAAAGCTTTATTTTTTATGATTTAGACTTTTTTTAATAGTAAATCATTTATTCAGCACATAATTGAGTAAATTACATTATTCTCCATTTAAACTAAAATATTCCATAACATTTGGCCCTCATAAAACAAATAGTTGAATCACCATCAGAATATTAAAACAAAAACACTGGGTTGCCTGTATTCGAATGTGATTGCTTTGCATTGATGCAAGACGTGCATCAATACAGCAACGTATATACTGTCACTGTGCAAAAAAAATGCTTTTCTACACATTTTGAACTCAGCAGTTTGTCTCTTGTAAAATTCGGTGATGAATGGACTAATAGACTTGTTTCAAAATTAATTTTACATTAAAAGACAAGAACCGTTTTGCTCTCTTATGTCAAATATCTAAAGATATACATTTTTTCTGATGTTTTTCAAAAAGTTCTGGTAGACACAGTCAGTCATATTTTCAGTTACACATGTGTTCAAATACATTTTGTGGCACCTGAATAAATCTCACTGTGTGTAAAGTTCTTCACTGTCAATTGCTACTATCATTAATAAATGCTGGTTTTACTGCACATTAGGACTAGAAGGCAAGACTTTCGTTATAGTGTGTGTCTTAAGACAACGTGGTAAGTCGTTACGCCCTCAAGAGATTTAGTGCTGCAGGTGATTAATCACATATTGAAAACCCCCTTGGTAAGAAACAAGTGCATGGCCTGCAACTTCCAGCACTGTTTTATTAACTCATTTCATAGACTGGTAACATATGCCACCCATCCGCTATAATTGCTAAAGCCATACGACAGAGTCCACTTCTGCTCGAGCTCTGAAATAAGCCTGCATTCACTGCTATTGGTAGAAGTAAAAGAAGTGGAAGTGTCACAGAGAACGCCTTTTTTTGTAAACACTGCACCGGAACCCAGTTCTCTGGTCTTGACTGATGCCACAGCTAATAACAACAAAGCTTTGCTTTAGCGTCTATTTTTAATCCTCGGTTAAAGGCAAGTAGCTTTTCGTGGTCTTATTTGTCCGGCTTTACTTGTCTTACATAAGTAACACATTTTCACTCCCAGATCAAGATTTGACTTTGACATTTGTTTTTAATTGTCCTAAAGCCTTTCCTTCAATCCTCGGTGGTGTGTTTCAGTTTGTACACGAATCGCGCAGCAGTAATCCGCTCGCTGGATGGAATTAGTTGCCGTATGATTTTTTTTTTCAACATAAGACTTAGACTAAGCGAATAAAGAGAAGGATGCAAGGGAGGAAAGGAAAAGAGGAAAAACCTTGGGTATGAAGTTCTGATAAGCCCATAACACTGTAATCTAAACATCTGCTATCTTAAAACAAGTGACATTGTAATCCCGAAGGACAAAGACTCAATCTCGCTCTCTCCGTTCGCCTTCTGTGTATAAATTGTGAACGGATAGCGATGGGAGAAGCCAATTTAAAAGTGGCTTGCTTTGGATAACGGACAATTTCAAAGCCCATTTTCTCTTTCTTCTCACACTCTCTTTTTTCTCCTCATAAAATCACAACATTCAGAGTCAGTGGGCTATTGGGTTACATCCCTGCTGAATTTATTTGGATCTCAGTCAGTCTGGTTTACAGAATCTGCTGATGCGATCAGTTACATCATCGATAATGGGCCAAAAAGGAAAATACCCTCAAGCGCCAGGTCCCTCCAGAGCCAAAACAGTAGCGCTGTTCTGACTGAGAAGCTGGCTTTCTGTAAAACCGGAGCGTGAACACTGAGGTAAACTGATCCCTACTTGCTGTTTTACCACTCACCTTTAACTGCTGCTCCACCGAGGCTGGAGAGCTTGTTTGGAGCACTAATTAACTCAAGGCTGTTGTGTATTAAGGGCACTGGGCATTTTTAAGAGCCGCTTCTAATGAAAACAGAGTGGCAGTGGACTGTATTAGCGGGCCTCCTCCACCTTTTACCCTAATCATCCTTCCCTTGTCTTCTCTCCCTTCCCCGGTCTTTTTTTTGGTCTTTTTTTTACGACTAGCTACTGCCACAGGGAAGGTGAACCACAACGACATGCAGAAAGAGAGCAACTGGGCAAAACGTGAATATGGGTTCTAAACTCAACTGTTCTTGGTAGAGCCCGGTGGTTGTACTGTTGGTTCGAGTTTGAGTCCGGTTCACAGGAACAGATGGTGGCCATCTCTTTTGTTTTAATTGTGGACAGGCAGTGTGGTCAGAGTGGGGGATCAGAGAGGGACTGCACAGCTGCCTGGGACCACGCTGGACAGATTCGCAACCTAAGGCTGCTGCTCTGAAGAGGCGGAGGAAAAGGAAGAAACCAAAGAGGCTCCACTTCTGACAACAATACACGCGTTCTACTCTCATGATCTCTGACTCAGTATACAGAGGGAGTGTGTGAGGGCCCTTCCAGGAGTGGAGAGAAGAATACTTCAAACACACCGTGCGGTGAAGAGCAGCAGAAAGACAGTAGGGAGTGCAGGGCCATGCTTCAGCAGTAGGGGCCAGTGACGAAGAACCCTTTCTCCAGGGAAGTGCACTTGAAAGAGGTTTTACTGTCATGCTTTAAATCCTGCTGTTGTGCTCCGGGCCATGTAAATCAAACAGGGGTTTGCTTCACCCCGACACATCCGAGTAGGAAGTGGGTGGAGAACGGCGGGAGGTGGGGGTGGTGGGGGATCTAAAGTACTGTAAGGATCCTTCCAGAATTCTCCAAAGCTTCTCAAGGTTGGGGGAGGCAAGTTCTTCACCATGTGAGGGGGAATGCCTCTGGCTTTCATTTGAAGGGATTCAAGCCTTGAGCTTTGAAGTACAAGTCAAATGCAAAGAGAGATATAACCCAAACTACCTTAAACAGTCTTGACCTCCGTGTAGAAGCCCCATCGCGGAGTGAAATAAAGAGTGAAATGTGAGGGATGACTGTGTAAGCAGAGGGGACAAACAGGTACAAGGACTGACTGATGAGATTGTGTGTTAGCATCGGTGGAGGAGTGGATGGACAAAATGCTGGTGTGGGGAAAGCAGTACCTGTCTCCACTGTTCAGATAGAGAGATAAAGAGAACAAGACAGAGAGAAAGAGAGAGAGAGAGGTAAAGAGCAACAGAAGAAGAGGAGGAGAGCTTCTCCTGGCATAGCTAACACCCCGAGCCCTTGGCTTTCATGTGTACGGCATGTATGAAGACCTTGACCGCTGCCACTGGCCAGCTTGTGCATGTCCAACACTGGGTGGTCTGCTAACCTTGCTCAATGGAACACCACGTACCACACATAGCACAGCCCAGCATGCGCACACACACACACACACACACACACACACACACATATATATATATATATATATATATATATATATATATATATATATATATATATATATATATATACACACACACATAGGCACCCTCATTCTTCTTATTCTCCTCCACTCCACAATTATGCTATGTTTATTTATGCTGTCCTTATTAACGTTCTCTTCTTTTTGCTCCTCATGTGAATACGAAAGCTCATTTCTAATTTTATGTGTAATTTTACTTAATGGAAGAAAAAACAAGAGAAACAACCCACTTTGCGGCAAAAAACAAGCTCAAACATATAATTCCCTCTTTTTTTTAAGGCCAGGGTAAACTCCGGATGAACCTACCATAAAGTACACCTTTAAAGTGAAATCTGCAAAGGATCACTCAAACTGACTTAAAGTAAGCAGTAAATATTTGGAAAAGGTGTAATTTGCGTGTCAACATGAGGGTTTTTTTCCCTCCAACAGTCTACAGTTTTAACATTCAAGCTTTGTTGGCCATATATAATTTTTCCACTAATGAACAATGGCCACTCGGAGGTGTTGACCGTAGCTTGTGCCACATCACTGTGCTGGGCCTGGTGTAATGGCAGAGGTGTATAGCAATGGCTTTTGTTGGCACAAATGCTCTTTTCCAAAAATAAAAAAATAAAAAGCAAGCAGCAAAAACACACAGCTAAGTGTTGTCTCACTCTCTCTCTCTCACTCTTTCTCTGTCATTTTCTTCATTAATTAGTGAGTGCTAATTATTCTTCTCCATTTATAGCCCCTCCCCAGTTGCCAGTGGGCAATTACTGAGTAACCTGAATGATGACTGCAGTGAGGGGAAAAGCTAGAGACAAAAAGAAAGAGACTTAAGGCAACTTGACACAAATCAATTGAAGGGTGAAGGAAGTCAAAGTGACTTCCATCATTCCAGCACAAGTTAGCAAAACACCCATCTCACAACTAAAATGACAATCAAATCATTTCACGATAATATGCATTCACTACTAGAGCCGAGGAGACGGAGCACTGACCTGGATCTGCTGTTGAAGGAGATTGATTTTGTGCTGCTGCTGAAGTAGTTGCTGCTGCTGTCTGGCGATCTGGGGGACAAAGACATTATTGGATTATTGCTCTCTTGAAACATAATTCAGAATATTTGGCTTAGATGCTTTAACACCTTTAAGACTCAAACAGGGAGCCCAACAGATGAGTAGAAGTGAACCGAGAACGAGCATGATCATCCCTTAACCTCAAGAGGTTTTAATGTGTGACAATGAAACCTTTCCCTACCAACCCTAGTGCTGATAATGACTCCATAGACTGAAGAACAGGCAGAAATTACCTAGCTATGGTGGGCTGGCAGAGAGTTTGATTGGTGTGTTTATGCAATAGAGGAATGGCTAGCTCAGCCCTGCGGGTGGGAGGGGCCTGCTAGTGCACCCACTTCCCAAGGGATTATTTTCTCTCTCTCTCTTGCTCTCGCTTTCTCTCTCTCTCTCTCCCCCTAAATTCCCCATGAGCCTCTGCGCCTCAGTGAGCCTGACAGCCTAGTTTTAAGTGTCATTTAATTTTCATTTTCAAATATAATTACAAAGTGTTCACTGTAAGATATCACTCGTCTGCAAATGTGTCAGGATTAATTTGTGCCGGCTCCTTCACGAGTGTCAACAGTTAATTACTGTGTCGTGTCTCAATGGCTAAATGACATTCTAACTTCGGGCGGGTAGCCTCCTCCCTCATTCAACCCTCAACCCCCCTCTCTTTCTCTCCCTACTTGTCTCCTATCTCTACACCCACCCCCCATTTTCTTCACCATGAAAAAAGAAACATCCTTTAATACCAGCTAACATAACAGTAAATATAATCCTCATGCGGAGGTATATAATCAATTCTTATAAACCTTTGGTACAAGCTCAAGACATTAACAGAGTTCATATCTATAAATGAGACCATCCATCCAAGATGCAGGCAGATATTAGGACATGCCTATTAATCTACATAATGAATTGAATAGCGTGCTGTGGGTTAATAATAGTAATAACTATATATATATATATATATATATATATATATATATATATATATATATATATATATATATATATATATATATATATATATAAATGGATGAATCCTTCCCTTGATGCTCCCTGTCATTAAAGCAGTTTATGAGCTGTGTTAATCTGCTGATTTCTCCAATATGCCTCATTTACCTGATTTGTGCCTCTGATTTCATGCTAAGATTGATCTAATAGGGATGCCTTACAGCTTCTACATTTCATGAAACACATAGCACAAACTACACATTCTTCTCCATCACCCAGTTTTTTCTCCTGTTTCAGCTAAAGTGAGGTGAAGGCCACCCAGAAGGTCATATATAGGCAGTATTATGACAGAATAATACTTTATTAACTTGAGCTCCTCCTTTTGAAAAGCAAGTAA